>JAYESD010000009.1:48980315-49287815 GCA_036927565.1 Tuctoria greenei
TCACGAATCGAAACTTTACATAACTGCTTAAGACTCTTCTATACGCAGATAGAAGCAATCTTAAGACTTCCAAACACCTTAGAAACGTATCCCACATTCCTAAAACAACTCAAACTCGTGACCCACATGAAATCTAATCATAACCAACTCAAATCTTTCCATATTTGAGTCAAACCCGACTCAGCCGCAGCCTGAGTCCATAACCTGGTCGGTTGGACATTTCCAACCAATTCTTTACGTCCACATCTCTTCATCACGCCTCGGAACCATATAGCCACATCCATGCACTCCTTGCACACGTGCAAACATCTTCCAATAACGTCCACGATACCTTCATATGCATTGTTCTTGATTCAAACATGTTGCGCAACCTCCCGATCAACTCAACCACAATTCCTCCCGAACTTAGTTGTTGAACCTCATCTTTTCCCTAAGACTAGTTCAATGGATCCGTCACCAGCCATGTCTTGAACTCAAGCAACACCTGCACATGAAAAAATAACCAATCCGTACGAGCCCAAGTCCGCGACTTGACTCATGTCAGTTCCGAACACAACACCTTACGTGAGCACCTCACATAAGCATGTTGCAAAGCATATCAAAATGGTATCAGCCATATCAACCAAAACGCACCAAAAACTTAGTAAAAGAATAGTAAGCAACCTTTCCATAAGTGTAAAGCATGTTCGAAACATTTCACATGAAAATTTTGAACATTACGATCAAGCTCCAAACCTTGCCAAAGCTAATCGGAGCTTGAGCTGGAGCTTACCAAAGCTAGTATAACCTAGCGCCGGAGCTTACCAAAACTAGTCAGAACTAGTCATCCCAAAAGTCGAAGCTAGAAAAACATGTCGGAGCTAACCAACATAAGTCGGACCTAGCAAAACATATCGGAGCTTAACAAAGAAATGCTAGAGCTAACAAAGACATGCCGGAGCTAAATACAAAGCTCACCAGAGCTACCCAAAAACATGTCTGATCTAGACAAAGAAAGTGGAACCTATTGTTAGACCTTGCAGAAGCTCGGAGCTAGAGTCGAACCTTGCTAAAAAGATGTTATGGCAGCATTCAAAACTTTTATTGTCAAAATCAATGTATTTAGCACAAATAGGTCTCACATCAGACCTTGTAACTGCCGCTTTAATCGTCCTTGAATGTCTATAATGGACATGATTGGCTTGTATGTTTGTTGGTGATGAAGGTCCGGAGGCTCCACACGTGGTAGATTCGGAGATTTCCCATGCGGGAGGGTAGGTCCGGGGTTGTTGTACACGTGTCGGAACCAGAGCTCCTCTCTACGAGGGCTAGGTCCAGGGCTGTTGTACACGTGTAGTCGCCGGAGCTTCCCTTGGTTGGGAATTTTGCTCCGGTCTTATTGTACATGTGTTAACCCAGGAGCCAGCCATGTGAGGGGAGCGGGTCCGATGCAACGTGACATGTGGGACCTGCAAGGGCCTTCGACTCTGACTGGTGGAACTTTCTTGCACTTCTTGCGGTATCGTGAGGTACCCGGTACGTAGGGTACCGACAGTACGAAACAGCTTGATGCTGGGGGGAACACCCACCCACATCTCACAAAAGTGGACGAAGGTCGCCACTAGCAGAAGAGAATGGGGGCCAAGATGATACAGCTAGAGACCGTAAAAGTCCAGCAGCATTAAAAGAAATGTTGAAAAAGCTGGGATCAATCCCACCATGGCATACGTAGAGAAGTACACCATGTCGCCATTACGCTCCTTCTTGAACGGGAGCTCGCCGGCGCGGATCAGGTGGCTGAAGGAGTCACTGGACCACTCCATATAGGTCCGGACCTTCATCAAATCGTCCTTGCTCTTGAGGCGGCTCTTGGGAAGACCCAAATCCATCACGGCAAAGTGGAGCGAAGGAAGAGAAATCTAGGTGATGTTTGGGAGGCTCTGAGCGCAAGTTTGATCAAAAGCGTGAAGAGTCCTCAAACCGCGCATACTTTCCTTCTTAAGTAAGCCTCCGGGGCGCTTGGATGGAAACCCCAACAAGAGTGGGGTCACATTTCAAAAATCTACCCCGTCCATGACGAATGGGTCTGGGGCCACCCTGACGAAGAGATCGAGGTTATTACCCCATGCGAATCATTGTCATGATGGGTGGCGGGAGACCCAAAGGCGGCACCCTGACAAGGCGCTCGGAACTGATACGATTTTTATATTGGGAACTGGCGACCTTCAATTGCGTGAGATCCGCACTCAAAGATCTCATCTGCAGCATTCACAACAAGCCACACGGCGATAATCCTGGACCATCGCCCTAATGGCACATTAAGAGACTTTTGAAGTCGAAGTGTGGGAACCAAGGATGGCCCCACCTTTGGCAGAATAACTTAACCCAAAGGGTTTCTCCCAAAGGTGGGCCCAGGGGCCACTATCGGTACCCTGCGTATCAGGTACCCTATGATACAGCAAGAAGTGCAAAAGAGTTCTACCCGTCAAAGTTGAAGGTCTCCTCAGGCCCCACATGTCATATTACACTGGACCCGCATCCCTCATATGGGTAGCTCCGGAGATTGATGCGTGTAATGTATATCCGAAGCTAAACTCCCAACATAGGGAAGCTCCGCGATCAACACATGTATAATGACCCCGGACCTAACCCCCAGCAAAGGGAAGCTCCGGTGTTGACACGTGTATAGTGGTTCCGAAGCTACCTCCCCGTAAGGGGAAGCTCCGAAGCTGCCATGTGTGGAGCCTCCGGACCTTCACCATCAACGAAAACATTGACGAATCTCCTTCGGCACAGACATTCAAGGGACAGTTAAATCGGTAGTTACAAGACTCAATTACGTGTCGTTAATGTTGTATTAACAACACGTGATCAGATCATTGTTAATCTGTAACGTAGCCTTTAAGGCTTGTTATCACACTATTAACCATGCTTAATACTCATAGATAGTGTATTAGGCTATTAAATAGGCCAGGGCCACATGTCGGGCTAGGCGAAGGATGTAACTGTCAATCCTTGGACGATAAAAGGACTGAGCCGCACGATACAAAGGACAACTCCAAGCTGGGCCAGAGACTAGGCTTTCTAGCAATTCATAATACAACAACACACACCTCGTGGAGTAGGGTATTACACTCAGGCGGCCCGAACCACGTAAATCTCCCGTGTCACCATCTTGCTCTTGATCTTTGTGTGCCCCAACTGAAACAAGAACCTCCGCGGGCTACACTTTAGTAGTACCGGGGGAAGTGTCGTTGCTACACTTCGACAACCGCCATTTGCATTTAGTGGGATTTTCTCCCGAATATTTAGCAGGCCGACCAGGCCAACCACGTTCCCCATGAGTCGCCCATGCCGAACCAAAACAGGCCACATTTTTCATTGTTTCAGGAAATTCCAGAATGTGGAGAAATGGGCCTTCGGGCCAATCGAGTGCTGCATCGAGCCACTGGCCCATGCAGGCATCTTAGCAGGCCAGTTGGGCCATTTTCCTCCACTTCAGTTTAGGTCTCGGGCCTCCTTAGATCAAAGCCCAAATAAGATATAGATCATGGGCCAAGCCCTTAAACGGGCACGTGCCAAATTGAGTTTATTTTTTTCTAAGATTAATTACTAGTGGGCCTTGGACCACTTTCTTGGTATGGGCTGCACCATTTATTATATATTCTGGGAATTTTATGTTTGCACTTGGGATGAAAATAGGAATGGGCTGATATGTATTTTTAGGTTGATTTTATTTAAGAGCCCACCTCAGTTTTTTCTCTTTTATGAGAAAGAATAACTAAGTATTTTTGCACAATTTTAGAGGCAGACTATTTATTAACTTAATTAATAGGGTCAGTCTATTTGTCAGGCACCTGAAAATTAAGAAAATTCCAGGCATCCGACATATAACAGTTTATTACTGTCATTAACCACTAATATTTTAATTAATCATTAACCCTGAATTCTACGGGTTAATCAATCACAAAAATTTTCTTAGATTATTTACAATTAACATAACCCTACAAATTATGGATGAACAATCATATATCAACAATTAAAAATAACAGAAGTCACTTTTCTTCTCCGGTGGCCGCCGCCGCCAGCACCGCCGTGTCGACCGCGCCATGCTCCGCCTCCCGCAGAGCGCGCCGTGCTCCACTTCCCACTGAGCGCGCCGACGTCGCATTCCGCTAAGCACGGCGGCGCCGCATCCCGCCGGATCGGCCGGTGCCGCCTCCCGTCGTGCGCGCCGGCACCGCGACGGCGACGGTGGCCGCGGCCCCTCGCGCTGCATCCCCGTACGCGCCAACACCGCCTCCCGCCTCGCTTGCTGGTGTCATCTCCCACCGCACGCGCTGGCTCCACGATGGCGGCAGCGGCCGCTACCTTGAGCGGTTTTGGAGTCGGGATAGGGTTTGGGTGAGGGATGAATAAAACTGAGTTGGCATGGATCTCAAAGATAATCCAACGGCTCACGGTATCACCTAAAAAAGGCCTGATTTCAGGCGCCAGTTACCTAGGATTATCGTAACTAATATTTTTCAATGATTTTAGTATGGGCTAAAATCAGCTTAGTCTGTCACAATTGGATTAAATAGACTGAGATTAACTAAGTATTTGATGATGTTTTAGTGTCTATTAATCTATATTTTATGTTTTTATTATATGATATTCATCAATTTGGCATTTTATTACACTAAAATTAAGTATTATCTCAGTTCATTTATTTAATTCATTATTTTTATTGTGGATTATTAAGTTATTAAGTATGTTCATTAATAAATTAAGCTTCCGTTGTGTGCTAAGTATTGCATATTAATATTTATTTAACAACAAATTTTGCTATGCCATCAATTTATTAAGTATTCATAGTAATTTTGTTAAGTAGCCAACGTGAACAATAAAATTTCTATGAACTCAGATAACTAAGTTTATACATAGTAATTTTGATAATTACTATGTTCCCAGTTATTAAGTTGTATAGATATTTTGTTGAGTAGCCAACGTGATAGATAATCTAGTTATGAATGTCTTATTTTGCTCTAGTAGCCAACGTGAAAGAAAAAAGACAATAGTTATTTATTTATATTACTCAATTGTTTAGTGCACAAAAAAAAAAATTCAAGTAGTCAACGTGAAAGAAAAAATTTACCGTGTTTCCCAAGTTATTATGAATGTCATATTTGGTTGGAATGACAAAAGACGACATTTCTCCTAAGCTAAGTGATTTAAATCAGTCCATAGAAAATTTTGTTCGAGTAGCCAATGTAAAAGACAAAATTAACTATGTTTTCTAAGATATTTCGAGTGTCAAATTTTGTTGAAACAAAAAAGATGACATTTCTTCTCAGCTAATATAATTCATATTAGTCCATAGAAAATTTTGATCAAGTAGACCTTGTGAAAGACAAATTTACTATGTTATCAGTTACGTTTTGTTTTACCAAGTAGCCAACGTGAAAATCAAAACATAACATTTTTAGTTTGTTTATTTCTAAGTTGATATTTTCAATTTATGCATTCTCTTAAGTATTTCACTTAGGTTTTTCCTCCATACTTAGTTGAGCACAATACTCAGTCTTATTTTTCCGTCTTTCGAGGTAGAAAAACTCAACATGTTTTCTTCGTAAGGATTAAAACATTTAGTTCAAGTACGATGTCGATCGTACATAGCAATTCATTAAACATGATATGTTTCATGATTCAATTACTAAGCACGTATGGGGAGCAATTCTCGAATGTGACACTGCTTCCTAAAACATTCATTAGAATAAAATGTTAGTTTACTAACTATACTAAGTTTAAGCAAGTATTCTCACAAAGGAACTTGTAACTAATAAAAAAAATGGAGGCGTTGTGCGTGTCTACATACTTAGAATGGTGGATAATTATGAATGATGCATTTTTTCAAGTACCCTACGTGAAAAATGAAATACAACATTTGTAACACTAAGCAAAGGCAGTTGATTTTAGAAAAAGCTCATTGCTATGAGCGACTAAGTATTAAAATAAGAGGAGGATACTAAGAACAGGGATTAAGATCATTAAAAGTCATTAATGGTCATGAAGCAAAAGTAGAACCCAAATTATAAACTCTCGTTAGATACATAAGATGACTTTATACTTACGCTTTACTAAGTTCTCAATTCATTATTTACCTCCCTTATTAAAGGAATATGATTTTAGTAATCTTGCTTAGACAACTAAGTTGAGTATGTCACCTTGACATACTTGTCTAAATAAGTTGACTCTTGTCTTTCAGTAAAATATCATCATAGTCCTTGCATGATTCTATAATCAAATTTCCTCTCAGAATGACTAAGTATTTAGTAAGCGCATAAGAATCGATCGTGAAACATCTTCGAAATTATGGCTCTTTTGTTAACGCCATATTTCAAGGGGGGGGGGGAATTGAACGCTTCATTTCTTAATCGATTATTTCTACTAAGATCTTTCTACTCATATGAATGCATATAATAAGACACTAAGATTACGATCCGATCGTGTGGGGGAGTACTACGATCGGCATACCCTGCGCTTTTCTCAGAAATATGTGATGTCCTTAAACTTAGCTAATTAGCTAAAGGATTGAGGCTTAAAACCTCTATTAAAATGCTAAATCAAAAATTTAAATAGTTGGTGCCTAAAGACATCATATTAGACAAGGACACGACATAAATACCCATTATATTTTAATGAGGTTGTCACTAAGTCAATTGGCCCAAATGTTAGTAAGTTATCTCGATGGCTATTCAGTAAGATAATATTGTTTCTATCATTTTGACCGACACTAAGTTCATGGAAAAGTATATGCTAAGTTTAGGTGTTGCAATGAAATCGAGTAAATGATCTTGACGAGAATTGGATGAAAGTTCCACTTCTATGACTCAAGAACCATCTTCTCGATACGTGCTGCTATTAAGTCAACATGTCTCGTTATTGTTGACTCAACGCCTTTTGTTAGCTCTTCAGCGGCGAAATTAAATAAAGCTCCTATTGCACATGACATCTTAGTTTTCTGAGTTGATTGAATTAGTCGCCTATGATGAAGGACAACAATTGCCTCAAATTAGTAAATAATGTGTTAATAAGTGGATCTCGTCATGAGATCTATATTCAAATAAAGGATGATCCCGCCTCATTTGAACTAAGCTATTTGCAGCTCTCATCTATCCGAATGGTGTCAAGCCATAATAGGATTAGATGAGACATAAGAAAGTCAATAAAGTCTGTAACTCAGTCGAACCTGCCTATGGAGCCAAATTAGTAGGTTGTAATGGTCAACACAAACACATGACTCCAAAGGAAAAGGCATCAAGGCACCAAAAAGGGAAAAATTGAGCGGAATCATTCATCACCACTGCCTCCCTCACTCTCAGTCCTATCTTCATCCTCTTCTTCATATTCAGGTGCTTGCTGAGGAGGAGGAGCGGAGACGCCAGCTAGTTCAAATGAAGCCAGTCCTTGCTCCGAGAGGGGTGCCATTTCAGTGATACCCTCTTCAGAATCATCTGAAATCTAAGGTGATCGGAAATAGTAAGGACAAACTTGTGGATAATGATTTTATTAAGGAGACATTGATTACGTTTATTCGTTCTCAATTGACTCAACTAAGGATTCATTCAAAATCGGTAAAACATTAGCAGCACATTATTACTTAGTATTACATCACATTGATGTAATAATGAAAATTCTCAGTTGGGATCTATACGAGAACGTCTATGTGATAATTGAAAGGTTGCCATTTAAGCAAAAGAAACATATGAGATACAAAGTATCTCAAGTTCCATAAGTAAATTAGTAAGTTTGGGTTATGCTAAGTATTATGAGGGCAAATTCAATTTTCATTAAGCTTAGAATGAGAAATTAACTTTTCTCACACTTTGTTGATGACATTTTGCTGTTGAGTATAATGTCAATCTACTATCAAATAACAATAAGAGTTGTCCACTAATTTTGACATTAAGGGATATTCAGTTTATTAGGCATACATGAGAACGTACTTCATGTGTACGGTATGTATGCGAACAAGTTTGTCTACTCAGATCAGTCAAGGTTAATTTGTATGGGAATCACTGAGAGATCGATCGAATAAAATTGGTTCCAAAGCTTTCTGCTGTGAAAAGCTCTCACTTTGCTCATTAACCAACCTTGATATAGTCTACAGGGGTCATTTTTGGCATTACTAAGTTCAATCCATATCACTTGAATGAAGATCAATATAAACTTGCAGTTTTGCAAGAAAATCAAGCCTCATGATAAGTTTAGTATGATTATAAGAGCCATGGATCAACAAAACTAAGTTCCTGCGATATGTGTAGTAAAATCCACATTAATATATAACAATACTCGCAGATGGAGCTTTATTATGGAAAAAGCTCCAAACCAAAGGTATCTGCATCATGATCGATGCACACCAACTTAGTGATGAGGCCACTGAGCAGACAAAATAAGAAAACCCGGACTAAGAACTGGTATGCAGCATAAACTGCATAAGTTATTCTTACTTCGGAGGCAACAAGTCAAATGTGTCACCAAACACATTGAAATCAATTGTATGTTCCAAAAGAAGTAGATCCAAGATCATACTAAGCATTAATTCACTATTACAAAATCCATTATTACATGCGCCTCTTTTTCAAACACTGGCGTTCCGTAGAAAAATGCGGCTATGATGTCGAATGAAACAATAATTGCCTGTGATGATTAAACATCATAGGCAGTCTTCCATAAACAACCATCTGGGTAAATACATGATTTTCTCAGGTGGCTATTAATATAGAACCGCCTAAATTGTTGTAAACATCACAGTCGGGTTTTAATAAAACATCGTCTGAGTAAATACATGCTTTTCACGAGCGACTATTATTAAGAACCGCCTGTACTGGTTCAAACATCACAAGCGGGTTATAATAAAAAACTATCGGGGTGAAGACATTGTTTTCATAGGCTGCTATTATCAAAAAAACCGCCTGGGTAACAATGGGACGATGTCTAGCCCTGTTGCATCTCAAAAGACTACAACCCCATCTTCTAAGTCGAAAGTCCAGGAAGATCCACTCCTGCTATGTCTCAGCAAGAATGATGGTAACCTTGCTAGTAAAGATAACCAAGAGCAACCAATTGAACAACAGCTTGAAGCAGTACCAGAGCAAGCGGCTGGTAGTAAAGAGCAACCAGTTGAGAAACAACTTGAAGCTGTACTAGAGCAAGTTGCTGGTAGTAAAGAGCAATCAGTTGAACAACATGTTCAACAACAAGCCAGTGTCCAACTTTCGACGACTACTCCTCGGTCATCCGTGCCTATGAAAGTTAGCTCATACGAAATTAAGAAACCTTCTAAAAGAAGTGTCAAAATATTTAGAAAATCTTAAGGAAAATATTGAAAAATCGAATGCATCTCGTTCTTGACATGAGCCAGCATTAGAAGATATTGTGTAATTAGTGAGAAGAAGATGGTGTCATATATAATCGGTAGACGGCTTTAGTAAACCAGGAGTTCCAATATACATGATTAATAATGTTCCTCCTAAATATAATAATGGGAAGCCGTTCATGACATCGGTACAACTTAGCAAACAAGTTTTCCCGCTCAAAAGAATGCATGAGTGGTATATCACTGCCAGCACAAAATATGATCTTTCTTACGTCACATTTTGTGTGCCAAAAGATGCATTCTGGAGCATTGGAGCAGATAAACGGGTCCTTCTCTTTGAAGATCTACATAGCCTTTTCCATCAAAGCATGCTCGAAATCAACCTACTACTCATCTAGTGCTTGTAAGTGCCTCTAATATTTTGTATTTGATTTTCTTACTACACTTACACACATGTCATGAGATTATAACAATTCCAGACTTCGTCAATAGGATGCAATACATGGATAATGAAAAGCTGAACACCAAGACAGGTATCATTGACCCTACAGTTATTGCAAAGTCAACTTTCGACTTTAAGGTGGAAAAAACTCAGAAGAGTACAAGCTCCAAAGAAAAGAACTTGAAAAATCAATCATAAGACAAAAGAAAGATAAAAAGACAAGGGTTGTAACTTACATAGGACATGCCATGTTTAACTTTGTCAGTGATGGCAAGGACCTCGTAAAAGTTCCGTACCACTTCGAGTAAGTTTGATATATGACATTGAAATAGCAACTATTGCAAATTGTTAACCTAACACTTGTGTCTGTACATGTGCAGTGAACACTACATAATGATCTTCATCAAGCCAACGCAGAGTTTGGCAACGGTCTTGGACTCAGTCGATTACTCACTAGATCGTTACAATGATTTCTTTTCCATTTTGAAAACATATGGTTATTTACTTTTAAATTACAAACATTTAGAATGTGGTGACAACTTTTATATGGCATTCCTTGTATTACATCACTTGGCAGTTTTACGTGGAAAAACATGGCGGTCAAAGACCTCCTAATAGGATGTATTGCACATATCAACATATTATCCTTGTCCCAAACAGCCTCCTAGGAGCGTTTATGTGGGTATTATGTATGCGAGCATCTTCGGACCGCCTGCGTTATAGAGTGATTCGTGAGGATGTAAGTTATCCTTAATGTCGATATTGTATTTTCTTACTTTTGGGTTTCATTTTCATTGTCACTTGCATATTTTAGTACTTATATTATTTTGTTAGAAAGGCATTGAACTCTAGTTTCTAGTAGTGCAAATGGTTTGCCATGAAAGCCTATATACGTATCTGTATAATTCATTTACCTCAAACACTCATAGAATTCCACAGCAGATTCCTTCACTGGAAATTCACCAAATTTTACCATAACCTCAAGTTAGTTGTTCCTCACATCATGTAAAATGTTCATAGCCATTTCACCTGTATAAAATTCCCAGACTCAAAATTTATCTCTATTGTTCAATATTACCAGAAACATTATTTCCGTATTTTTATTCTAACTTCAAATTCAATTGCTCATATTGGAACTGCTCCAAAAATACCAAATAAATTCCTATATACTCACTTTGATCTATACTTTAAGGTAGTTCAAACCAACACATTCTAAACCTTGTTATGTGTTTCATTGCAGCACACAAAGAATGTGAACCAAGAATAGCTGGTTTCTAGAAGTATTCCTAGTGGAGGAGCCAACAAGATTGCGAGTGAAGTGTGTCACTTTATGAGTCGCAAAAATTTTCCACGAAAGAGGGTTGTTCTTCGATCACGAAGGTGTAATAGCTGATGTCCAAAACTTCGCGAGTACGAAAATAGAAGCAACTTTTAGGGAAACTTTTAAACTATGAGATGACTTGTATGTCAATTGAAAGTGTAACTTATACATACATACATACATACATACATACATACATACATACATACATACATACATACATACATACATACATACATACATACATACATACATACATACATACATACATACATACATACATACATACATACATACATACATACATACATACATACATACATACATACATACATACATATATATATATATATATATATATATATATATATATATATTGCTTTAGTGAAATTGACTTATGTGAGATGACTTATGTGATTATATTGATTTAGTAAAATTGACCTGGAAATTAGAAACAATAGCAGGTAGTATTGCATAGGGTATACTTTATCACAGGTGGTTCTTTACCTACGGCTAGACTTGCCTGTGAAATTATATTATCACAGACGGCTAGTCATATGTAACGAACCACCTGTGATAACTTCATTATCATAGGCGGTTACTATTATGATATAAAACGCCTGTAATAAAGTGTCTTCACAGGCGGCTAGTCATATGTAAAGAATTACCTATGATAAATCCATTCATGGATGGTTATAGTTTCAGCTTGTGAAATTGCAGATTATCATAGGCTCTTCGTTTCAGGCGGTTTTGAAAACCGCATGTGATAATATGTTTGGAGCCGCGTTAGATGAGGTTAATTGTAGCAGAGTAATTAGATTCATGCGAATCCTCACGGTAGCACACACAAAAGGAACTTTTACTCAATGTGTTCTATGAACGCATAACATGCATGGGTTTAAGGAAGAACCTATTATTTCCTAGATACTTAGGGGCCAAACTCAGAATTAGGTTGTTTCTAAATGTGAGATGTAATGTGGTCGTCCAATCAAGTAGTACGTAACTGGCTGTTTTCGATGTGTCGTGCCCTTTACATTAAAAATGAAGAAATATATGTAGTTTAGTGTTGAGTTAGTAAGTCAATTTAGTTTCGTGGTCAAGGGATAGAATATTAGAATTGATCACGTCGATTAACTAATAGGCTAGGATTCAGTTATGGAATAACCGAATCAACCACTTAGATTCCCCAAGGAGTCTTGATCAGAGAGTCCACCCCACTGGTTGGTTGGGAAAGGCCCCCTCACGTGCCCTCTTATATAAGATATATGGTGCTATATGTGGGTTAATGCTTAATGACACACAACACAACAGAATCTCAGAAACCGATCTAGGTGCAAGAGGGAAAAGTGGGGAAGGTTCTTCCACCATGGTATATAGCACCTTCCTCTCAGGTCTTCCTCCTTGTGGCTGTTTCTTCACCGAGCTTCGACATCATCACAATCAGGGAGCCGGAGCTCAAGTCCTCACCACAGCATTGACTGCCATGCCATGGCGGACTCCTTCTCTGCACACGAGGTATTATGAAAGGTTTGTATTAATCAGTGCAACTATCTCCCAGATTATGTTTATCCGAATTGCATTAGTGGCTATCTTAAGATTCTAAGTATTGTTAAATGTATCAATTTGAGCCCAGAAGTAAATTGGAACAACGAATGGAAACACGCATCTTCACATGCATTCGACTCCGGTAAACTTGATTGAAATCACAAAGGGTGCGTTTGGTTTGTGGACCAAGTGGGATGGGTTGGATGAGATAGTCCTATTTTATGTTTGTTTAAGAGGGATGGAACGGATCCAAATTTTTTGTTTGATTGAAAGGATGAATAGGGATGGGAATTGACGGTGTCAACTGTCATTAATTGCTGTTACCTGCGCATGAGTTAGTCATTTCATCGAACACTACCGAGCTAAGTTGTGAGGACGCCGCTGTGGCCGTCGGTGAGCGTGAGCACCATCTTCTTGGCAGCATCGATGGTGCTCTGCACAGACACTGGCGACATCATGACAGTTGCAAATCCTCAACACTGAAATTAGGAGCAATCAGAACTCAAACCCAATTTCCTGCTAAAATAACAATGTTAGGACTCCTTGTGAAAGAAAATTGTATACAACGATAAGGAGGACAATCTCCATAGCTCACACATCCAACAAGCTAGCACTGCAGCTGTGTCAAGGTAAGAGAACAATGGCAGCAAGCTGAACCTTGTCGTGAGGCCTTCCTCATCCCTAACATTGGCGCTGGTCCAAGCATGGTGCTGCATGGAACAGCTTTGCACTGTCCTATCTGTTGCCTCACCTACACCAATCCCCCAATAAAATTCCATAGGCAATCCCACAAGAAAGAATTACGAATGAACAAAGGGACAAGACAGATGACCTGAAGCACTAAGAACAAACCAAAGTGGAAATTGAAGGAAAAGGGGGAGCTCAGAAGCCTCACAATGACAGAGAGGGTCGATATGTGCAATCAGTGTGACGAGTCTCTAAGACGAGGCTCGATGGGCACTCAGCGTCGAGTCGGGCAAGCGGAACTAGTGCGAGGATGCCATCGCGGTGAGTCGGGGAGATAGGGAGCTCGACAACGAGTCACTGCCAGTCGGCCGAGCGGGGCTGGTGTGAGGATGCCACCGCGGTGAGTCGAGGAGAAAGGGAGCTCGACGACGAATCATTGCTAGTCAGGCAAGTGGGGCCAGCGCAAGGACACTAGCGCAAGTCGGGAAGAAAAGACTTGTCGGTACCTTACGTACCGGGTACCCCACGGTACCGCAAGAGGTGCAAGGGAGTTCCACCTATCAAAGTTGAAGGTCTCCTCAGGCCCCACACGTCACACTACACTGGACCAGCATCCCTCATATGGGTAGCTTCGGGATTGACACGTGTAATGTAAGTCCGGAGCTAAACTCTCAACATAGGGAAGCTTTGTAGTCAACACGTGTATAATGACCCCGGACCTAACCCCCAGCAGAGGGGAGCTCCGATGCCAGCACATGTATAGCAGTTTCGAATCTACCTCTTAGCAAGGGGAAGCTCCAAAGCTGCCACGTGTGGAGCCTCTGGACCTACACCACCAACGAGTACACTGGCAGATCTCCAACAATACAGATTCAAGGGACAGTTAAAGCGGCAGTTACAAGAACTGATTATGTGTCATTAATGTTGTATTAATGACACACGATCAGAGCACTGTTAATAGGGGTAACACAGCCATTAAGGCACATTATCACACTATTAACCACTCTTAATGCTCATAGACAGTGTATTAGGCAATTAAATACGCCAGGGCCACATGTCAGGCCTGGTAAACTTTGTAACAGTCAGTCCTTGGACTATAAAAGGACAGCGCCGCCCGATACAGAGGGACGGAATCTGATCCAAGCTGACATGCATACTAGTGATACTCAATACAACAACACAAACCCCGTGGTGTAGGGTATTATGCTCAGGCAGCCCGAACCACATAAATCACTTGCGTCATCATCTTGTTCCTGATTTCTACTCGCCCAACCTAATACAAGAACCTCCGCGGGCTACATTTAGTAGTACCGGGGGAAGTGTCGTTTAACCACTTCGACATTTGGCACGCCAGGTAGGGGCGCCTAAGATCTCAAGATGGTGAACTCCAACGAAGGATCCTCCAATGGAAACCATGCTGAATAGGCTGCTAGAGGCAATCCCTCTAACATGCAGCAGCCAGCGGGCGCCGTTGTCCCGGCGGGTGTCATGCCACCACCACGACCATCTGCCCCAGCAAACAATGCTGTACAGCAGGATGGGGTACTTGTGTCGGTCACAGCATCGGCAAACAACAACCCAGAGAACGCGCCTACCAGTGCCCGGAGCCCCTCAGGGTGTGATGAAGCAGTGGCGCACTGATGTACAGCATCTGGTTGCAGCTGCAGCCAATGCTATTAGCAACCAAGGTCCCCCCCTTCGGGGCAGGCAACAGCTCAACGTAGGACTTTGTCTGGAAGACTTGGTCCTCACGTGTCACAGCACCAACGGTGTGCTGCATCTCAGCAGGTGAGTTTGCTGCCTCTCGGGACACGATGCACCCACACCATCACCAGAATTCCGAATCCTGACCTGCGGCCGGAACTTGATCTCCGTTACCGGTAGCAGGACATCCGTGTCCATATCGAGCGTGCTCGCGAGAGGCAAGAGGCTCGGGACAGCCCTGCTCCTCTGGGAGTAGGAGGAGGCCGTTCTGCCCTGGCCATGCACTTACGCATGGTCAATTGGCCACAAAAGTTCTGACCTTATTTGTCGGAGAAATTCAACGGGACTGTCAACCGCGCCGAGTTTCTTCAAATCTACTCCACTGCTATACTAGCAGTGGGGGGCAACGAGGTTGTGATGGCCAACTACTTCCCAGTGGCCCTGACTAGGACTGCAATGTCCTGATTCATGATTCTTCCACCTGACTCCATCAATAGTTGGGAGGAACTATGTCAATAGTTCACTGCCAACTTCGGGAGTTCTTACACTCGGCCCGACACTGAACTAGACTTGTTTGCTATGAAGCAAAAAACGACAGAATCGCCGCAATATTTTATCCAGTTGTATTCTCAAGTAACGCAATACCATCCCCTCAATCTCAAAAGCTTCTGTTATCGTTGCGTTCAGACAAAGTGTTCGAGACAAAAAGATGCTAGAGAAGCTGGCAACCAAAGAAGTCACCAATGTCACGGAACTATTCATCTTAGCAGATAAATGTGTTAAATCTGCGGAGGGACGTGAGATGCACTCCGAACCTCCTCCGGAGGCCAACAAGAAATACTCCAAGACTGAAGCCACTACATCCGGTGGTGGTAAAAAGAAAAAGAAGCCCAATGGCAAGAAAAAGCCGTCGGTCGGCATACCTACTGTTGCGGCTGCTGCAGCTCCGGGTGGCCGGGGGTCACGCCCAGAAAAACGACCTCAACCTTCGTCAGAAGACGGCAGCAGCTCCAAGATGTGGTGTCCAATTCACAAGACGGAAAAACGCAGTCTGGAAGAATGCCGAGAGGTCCATAACCTTATCGAGCGCTACAACAAGCGCCGGGAAGAAGCTCCTTTCCGCCAACAGGAAGGAAAAAAAAGTCAACGAAGCTCCGACTGAGGAGGAGCTAGGCTTTCAAGACCCTAAGAAGGTTCTGAAGGTTGTCTACAATACCGTCGACGAAGGCTCCGACGTCTCTGAAAACGAGCGTCGAGAGACCCTGAACACCATTTATGGTGGTTCTTGGGACATTACCTCTCGTTGCATTCTCAAGACAATGCGGCGGGACATGGCTGCTGCAGCTCCCACCGCTAGGGCGGAGCCTCATCGGAAGTAGATGGATACTTCCATTATTTTTTATGCTTCGGACTGCCCTCGTAACATGATCGGAGTTGGTCCACTCCCGTTGATGGTATCTCCGACCATTAACAATGTTCAACTACACCATGTACTAGTGGACAGAGGTGCAGGGCTGAACCTCATAAGCGTCGAAGCCTTCGTCAAGCTTCAGCTCCAACCTTCGAACCTTTACCCCTCTCGAATTTTTTCTGGGGTAGGTCCGGAGGCCATTACCCCTCTCGGCTCCATCACACTCCCGGTGACCTTCGGGACTCGGGAAAACTACAAAACCAAGAAGCTGGTCTACGACGTGGCGCAAATCAGTTTGCCGTTCAACGCCATACTAGGCATGCCTGCCTTGTACAGGTTCATGGCCGCCGCTCACTATGGCTACTTGGTGTTGAAGATGTCAACACTGACAGGCGCTCTGTAATCCGTGGAGATTGCACTGTAGGAATCATTGCATTGGAAGAGCTCCATGCGCTTGCTACAGCGCAGGAGCAAGCATCCGGTAAGGAGCCCCTCCGAGCATTCGTCATCGAGGCTCTACCTCTGCACCTTGTGTTCAACCAAGCGGCGGCACCGACGTTCTCGTCAAAGTTGTCCAAATCGGTTCTAATGCTACTCAGACTACCCATATATCGAGAGGTCCGAACAACAAATAGGAACTCGCGCTCATCACTTTCCTCTGGGCTAGTGTTGATATGTTTGCCTTACAACCATCGCAAATGCCTGGGATCCCTAGGGAGGTGATTGAGCACAATCTGAAGATTTATCCCGATGCACGGCCTGTACACTAGAAGCCCTGGAAGCAATCAATCGAGTGGCAAAACATCATCCGACAGGAGATCAAGAAATTGCTTGAAGCTGTTTTCATCTGAGAGGTGTTTCATCCAAAATGGCTGGCAAACCCAGTCGTGGTGCCCAAGGCTGGTGGGAAGCTTTGGATGTGTATCGATTACACCACCTTAAATAAGGCATGTCCAAAGGATCCATTTCCACTACCTAGGATAGATCAGATAGTGGACACCACCTCCGGGTGCGAGCTATTGTGTTTCTTAGATGCATATTCTGGATATCATCAGATCCAAATGTCTAAGGAAGATGAAGAACATACTGCCTTCATAACAATAGATGGATTATATTGTTATATAGCCATGCCCTTTGGTCTTAAAAATGCTGCTTCAACCTTTGTGCGAGCTATGTACAAACCATTTGGAGAGCTAATCAGAGATTTAGTGGAGGTGTACGTCGATGACATTGTTGTGAAGATCAAGAACAAGGAGTCCCTCCTTGACAATTTACAAGCTGTCTTCGGCAAGTTGCACATTGCGTGCACGAAGCTGAACCCAGACAAATGTGTCTTCGAGGTTAACTCCAGGAAGCTTCTAGGTTTCTTGGTGACTCACCAAGGAATTGAAGCAAATCCGGCGAAGATCAAGACCATAGAAGATATGCGGCCCCCATCCCGCATCAAAGACATCCAGAAGTTAACTGGATGTCTAGCCGTGCTCAACCGATTCATCTCAAAACTGACAGAATGGGCACTACCTTTTTTCAAACTCTTAAGGAAGTCCAGACCATTTCATTCATCTGAAGAAGCAGAAAAGGTGTTCCAAGAGCTGAAGCAGCTCCTCACCACACTACCAATCTTGGTAGCTCCGAATCTTGGTGAGCCTTTACTGCTCTACATTTCTGCAACTACCAAAGTTGTCATCATGGTCACGATCACAGAACGACTAGAGCCACGTTCAACCCAGGAGCTTAGACCCCTCCGGGAGGTTCCGGAGCTACCTGAATGCGTGTATGGGTCCCAGCCCCCCGACACGGAATCTCAAGGTGAAATGCTAAGAGATCAACCTCACTCACCTGAGGGGGTTCACCTGGTTGGACAAGATGATTTGGACCCTTCTAACAAGGTCCAGGTCAAACAAGAAGAAGTTCTGGACCTCTTCAGGAGGGTCTGGGAAGCACAAAAAGAAGAATCGGACCCCTTCGGGGGGGGGGGGGGTCTAGGTTGTTGGAGGGGAAGCTCCGGGCACCTCCGAGAGGGTCCAGACCGTCCAACACCCAGTTTACTTCATTAGCGAAGTACTCCACGATGCCAAGACATGATACATTGAGGTGCATAAGCTGCTTTATGCAGTTCTTATTGCCTCAAGGAAGCTTCGTCACTACTTCCAGCTCACAAAATATCAGTGGTAACTTCTTTTGCACTGCGCGCTATTTTTCATAACCCTAACTCTACTGGGAACATCGCAAAGTGGGCAAGAGAGGTGGTCGAGTTCAATATCGAATTCGTGTCACGACAAGCAATCAAGAGTCAGGCTTTGGAAGACTTCATGGCGAAGTGGACTCCCTCTCCATCAAACCCTGGGGGCCCCAGTGAGAAGAAGCCGGAACCTAAGGTCTCGGTCTTCAGTGAACCACACTGGACTCTCAACTTCAACGGCTTTGTGCAGAAGCATAGGGTCGGAGCTGGAATCCTTCTCCTTGCTCCGACTGGGGAGAAGGTCAAGTACATGGTTCACCTTGATTTCAAGGCGACCAACAATATGGCGGAGTATGAAGCTCTCATCTACAGACTCAAGGTGGCACTATCCTATAGTGCCAAATAGCTGTTGGAGAAGGGTGATTCACAGCTCATCATCAAACAAGTCAAAGGTGAATGTTGTTGCAACAATCCCCAACTAGCATCTTATCTCCTTGAAGTCCAGGGGCTCCAGAAGGATTTCAAAGTCCTGGATCTCCACCATGTTCAGCGTCTTCATAACGCTGAAGCTGACGAACTCTCGACGACAGCTTCAACCGGAGCTCCGGCTCCTGACGGAATCTTCATCCGGAGGTTGTCAAGACCAACAGATTAGCCTGCCAAACTGAGCAAAGGGGGCGAGACCTGCTCCTCAAAGCTGGCGGTCCCAGTGGCCCTGTTACCATGGCGTCCACCAAGGGTCGTAAGTGTTGTCGGAAGCTCTGAGCAACCCAGCACGCAAGACTGAGAAGCTCAAGTTAGCTCCGATACATGGATCTCGGAGATCCAGAGCTACTTGAAAGACAACATCCTTCCTGAAGATGGTGCATTCGCTAACCGGATTGTCAGGTTGGCTAAAAGATACACACTTATAGGATCTTTGTTCCCGATCTTTCGATGAGAATAGGAGGGTTTGAATTGTGGAGGAGAAGACGTTGGCGATCCGACTACACCGTCCCCAAGATGATGCGCCTTAGCGATCGGTACACCGACTCCGAAGTTGTATTGATCTTGCTGGCACACAATCAACCTGACCACGAGGGCCTTTGTTCCTGCAAGCAATCGAAGAACACGAAAGAACAAGAAGAACAAGCACTTATCTGTTGAATCAATCTAAAGTGGGGTTCTGGATACAAGTAGACGGGCGATCTAGTCGACACGCGCGTGTACAAGGAAGCAGCAGAAGCTAACTTACAAATAAACAAAACCCACCAGCTAATGAGGGCGGCTGCTACTATTCATTACCTCCCTAGGGTCGTGAGAAACCCTAATCACGAGTCCCTAATGGACTCCAAACGATACATGGGCCATGGGCCCAATTTTGGTGATGCAGCACCCTGGACAGAAAAAGGTCTTGGTATTAAAATAACTATTGCGGCCGACTCAGAATAGATATGGACATGAGGCCAGATCCGTTTGAAAGTAGACTTGATAATCTTTCCAGGAAGTACTTGAACGCCCAGATCGGAGTCCGTATGAAATCGTGGTGGCCGTCACAAGTTGGTGCTGTTCTGCTGTCCAAATCCCATCCGCGCGAATTCCCTTCCCATTGGCTCCTCTCCATTGTTCCTAAGCAAAACAAGAAAGCACGTAGTTCCACGGTCTAGATAAGATGGACATAAGGCTAAGAACGAGTTCACCTCATAGTTTAGTTGACGTGCATGAGCGCGAGTGATCGGACCAGAAACCGGTAGCTGAGTTGGTGTGCATGTATCGAGGGTGTTGATGTCCTCATCATCCTCCCCTTCTTGCATTTGAGTCGTCCGCGACTCAAGCTCATCTTCTTCTCCCAAATATGGCTTCAAATCATGTGGATTAAGTCGTGACATAGCTTTTTGACATGTCGTGCAGCGAGCAACAAAGCGCTCCACGTCTCGCCTCATCCTTGGCCAAAAGAAATGACCAGCAAGTATGTCCTCCGTCTTTTTCACTCCAAAGTGCCCCATCAGCCCGCCTCCATGCGCTTCCTGTAACAACAACAAACGAACGGAGCTAGCTGGAATGCATAACTTGTTAGCTCTAAACACATAGCCATCATTGAGGACAAATTTATTCAATGTTTTTCCGTCTTTACATTTCAGCAATACATCTTTGAAATCAGCATCATGTTGATATAGATCTTTAATCGTTTCTAATCCAAAAATTTTAAAGTCAAGTTGAGATAGAAGAGTATAGCGTCTAGATAAAGCATCAGCAATAACATTATCCTTTCCCTTTTTGTGTTTAATGACATAAGGAAAAGACTCAATAAATTCCATCCACTTAGCATGCCTACGGTTTAGTTTCCCTTGACTCCTAATATGCTTTAGTGATTCATGATCAGAATGGATAACAAATTCTTTGGGCCACAAATAATGCTGCCATGTTTCTAAAGTTTGTACAAGAGCATATAATTCCTTATCATAGGTAGAATAATTTAGAACAGGCCCACTCATTTTCTCACTAAAATATGCAACAGGTTTTACTTCTTGTAACAAAACACCACCCAATACAATCCCACTAGCATCACATTCAAGCTTAAAAGTCTTAGAAAAATCAGGAAGTTGGAGAAGAGGTGCATGCGTCAACTTATCTTTCAGTATGGTAAAGGCGTTATCTTGTGTGGTGCCCCAAGAAAAAGGCACCCCCTTCTTCGTAAGGTCATTCAATGGAGCAGCAATGGTGCTGAAATCCTTCACAAAGCGACGATAGAACCCAGCCAGCCCTAGAAAGCTCCGCACCTGTGTGATGGTCTTTGGTACAGGCCACCCTTGAATAGCCTCTACCTTGGCTTGATCAACTTCAATTCCCTGTGGAGTAACAACATAGCCAAGGAAAGAGACTCGATCCGTGCAAAAGGTGCACTTCTCAAGATTACCAAATAATCGTGCCTCACGCAAAGCATTAAAAACAACACGTAAGTGATCAAGATGTTCATCCATGGATTTGCTATAAATCAATATATCATCAAAATACACAACAACAAATTTTCCAATGAATGCACGCAAAACCTCGTTCATTAATCTCATGAAGGTTCTAGGTGCATTAGTTAACCCAAAAGGCATGACTAACCACTCATATAAACCGAACTTAGTTTTGAAAGCAGTTTTCCATTCATCTCCTAGTTTCATGCGAATTTGGTGATAACCACTACGCAAATCAACTTTTGAGAACACAAAAGCACCACTCAATTCATCAAGCATATCATCTAAGCGTGGAATAGGATGACGATATCGAATGGTTATATTGTTGATTGCTCTACAATCCACACACATATGCCATGATCCATCCTTTTTAGGTACTAGAATAACTTGAACAGCACAAGGACTAAGAGACTCACGTACATAACCTTTGTCAAGTAGTTCTTGTACTTGGCGCTGAATCTCCTTTATTTCTTCTGGATTTGTCCTATATGGTGCACGGTTGGGCAATGAAGCACCAGGAATGAGGTCAATCTGGTGCTCAATCCCTCGAAGTGGTGGTAGTCCTGGTGGTATTTCACTTGGAAACACATCAGAATATTCCTGCAAAATGTTAGCAATAGCAGGAGGCAAAGAATGTTGCACATCGTAAAGGGAAATCAAAGCATCTTTGCATACCAAAGCATAGGCAACAGAGGTGGAAGCAATCAGTTCATTAATATCAGATTTCATAGCAAACAAGCATTTCCCTTCAGAGATATCTCATTTTTCTTATCAAACACATATTTGGCATTGTTATTGTTCTCAATGTTAGCATGGTCCTGATATTTAGTTTTCCTAGCTCTAGCAACATCATCTTGCACAATAGCTTCAGGAGACATAGGATGCAACACAATTTTTTTATCGTGATAAAGAAAAGAATACTGATTTGATCTACCATGATGCATAGAATCTCTATCAAATTGCCAAGGTCTTCCTAGCAGAATATTACAAGCTTGCATAGGCACAACATCACATTCAACGACATCCTTATATGATCCAATAGTAAAATTGATTCGCACAAGTCTAGTTACCTTTGCCTTACCGCTGTTGTTTAACCATTGAATGTAAAAGGGATGTGGGTGCGGTTTGGTGCTTAGTGCCAGCTTGGTCACCATGTCACTGCTGGCCAAGTTGTTGCAGCTACCTCCATCAATGATCGTGCGGCAAGATCGCTCTTTGACGACACACATTGTTTGGAATAATGTGTGCCTTTGATTTTGTTCCGCTTTCTCCATTTGTGCACTAAGCACACGCTGCACAATGAGACTATCATAGCGCGCTGCATCTTCTGCACCAATATGCTCTTCTTGATGTTCATCGCTACCCGCATAGTCAGCTGCAAGCAAAACACATGTATCGTCATCAAAATCGCTAGCATATGAGTACTCAC
Source organism: Tuctoria greenei (assembly GCA_036927565.1). Lineage (NCBI taxonomy): Eukaryota > Viridiplantae > Streptophyta > Magnoliopsida > Poales > Poaceae > Tuctoria > Tuctoria greenei. The sequence continues at coordinate 49,003,319 of JAYESD010000009.1, forward strand.
CGTCATCTTTAACAATTAGAACACGTTTGCTTGGGCAGTCACGCTGCACATGGCCAAAACCCTTGCACTTGTGACATTGAACGTCTCTAGATCGTCCGGTAGATGCTACGGAAGAAGCACTCTCGGTGGGCTTTTGGGTGGTCTTTACTGCTGAGCTAGTGGAAGAAGCACGTGGCTTGTTGCTGGAAGAAGAAGGTGCTGCCCGACTTTGTGAAGAAGATGGCGGAGAAGCATGCCCAGTCGAAGGAGTAGTCGTGCGCGGTTGCCATGAGCTAGTCTTTCCTGCAGAAATATTAGTTCTAGAGCTAGCTCATCGTCCCTGCACTTCCCTTTCAGCTTTACAAGCAAGATGAAACAAACGGGTAACATTATTGTAATCTTTATAAGCAAGTATGTCCTGAATTTCACGGTTTAAACCACCCAAAAATCTAGCCATAGCTGGTTCCTCATCCTCGTCTAAATTACAACGCAACATACCCATTTGTAATTCCTGAAAATACTCTTCTACACTTTTAGCTCCCTGTCTCAATTGTTGTAACTTATTTAACAGATCACGTGCATAGTAAGAAGGAACAAATCTAGCCCGCATGAGCCGTCTCAAAGCATCCCAAGTTTGTGGTATGTTATTAGGATTTTTCTTGCCATGTTCTATCCACCAAACAGAAGCAAAATCAGTAAACTCACTAGTGGCTGCTCTAACTCTTGCGTTTTCAGGAAACTCATGACATGCAAATTTTTGATCAACAGAAATCTCCCAAGTAATATATGCATCAGGGTCATATTTACAATCAAAATGAGGTATCTTAAATTTGATCTTGTTAAAAGTATCTTCATGATTGCGTACCTCACGCCGACGATGTCCACCTATGCCTTGACGGTTGCGTTGTAGCCGGTGCCGTGGCCTAGCTTCCTCATCTTCCCCAATCTCCGTATCTGCAGAATAGTCATCTTCATTGTGACGTACAATACTAGGAGCATTGCTCAACTGTCCATCTGTGGTGCGTCCACGATCCCTCTCCTCAAGGCGCTGGAGGATGGCTCCAATAGAGGTGTTCAATGTTTGAATGGAACTCTCCAACGTGCTGATTTTGGTGTTGGTGTCGATCTGCATATTTTCCAATTGACCAAGGCGGTCACTGGTAACTCGAAAATTCTCATCAAGTGCTTCTGTGTGTAGCCGCACTTGGCGTTCGAAGTGTTGTATAATTCCCCGTGTGCGAGGTGAATGCACGTCTTCATTTGTATTTGCTCCTCCTGCCATGGTTAGTAGAAAAAAAATCCAATATGAAAGGGTAACATTATCCCTAGCTACAAAGGTGCTGGTGGAGATAATTCGCTCACTCTCAACCTGTTCAATCAAGCTCTTACCTGTTCTTACAAAGCTCGGCAAGAAGGTGATGGCAACCAACAAGTAATGAACAACTTCAAGAGCAGGTGTCAATCTATGGCTTTAGGTGGCTGAACTAGCACAAGGAGCAAACTTTCACCACGTTAATCACAACAAGCTGAATAAATATTCTACGACAGTACTGTGCTGATCTTAGTCTAGACCGTACTAGAGACGCGAGCCGAGACACCAATGTCGTCACCAAAAACACCCCAAACAACAATCTGATTTTTTTTTTGTTGGGGTGGTCACCCAAACTCTCTCTAGATGGAATCAGGAGACCCTAGAACAAAATTTGCACATGCGGCTTTTGATCTTGCACTTGCCTTTTTTTTCTTCTCTAATTGCTTGTGGCTTTTGTGCGGCTTTTGATTTTGCACTTGCCTTTTTTTTCTTCTCTAATTGCTTGTGGCTTTTTGTGCGGCTTTCGATTTAGCACTTGCCTTTTTCTTGTTGTCAAACTCAAATTACTAATCTGACTCAAACTCGAAGTAGCAATCTGATTCGAACTCAAACTAGTAATCAGACTCAAACTCGAACTAGCAATCCGACTTAAACTCGAAGTAGCAATCTGATTTGAACTCGTAATCTGACTCAAACTCGAACTAGCAATACGACTCAAACTCAAAGTAGAAATATGATTTGAACTTGTAATCCGACTCAAACTCGAACTAGTAATCCGACTCAAACTCGAAGTAACAATCTGATTCAAACTCAAACTAGTAATCCAACTCAAACTCGAACTACGAATCTGACTCGAACTAGGTGACCGAATGTGACACGAACTCGAAACGCTAGTGGTGCAAAACTAAAGACCAGCAACTTGACTCGTCGAAGCAACCATGAACTCAACAAGTCTTGACTAAGTGGAGAAAGTAAAAGGCACAATGGTCTAGGAATAATGGAAAAAAAAAACAGATCTGGTATTTTTTTGGGCTTTTTCTGGACTATAGGATGATAACAGCGGAATGAAAAGTAATGGTAGCACTCTCACCGATTAACCTTGCTTTGATTACCACTTGATAGGATCTTGGTTCCCGATCTTTCGATGAGAATAGGAGGGTTCGATTTGTGGAGGAGAAGACGTTGGCGATCCGACTACACCGTCCCCAAGACGATGCGCCTTAGCGATCGGAACACCGACTCCGAAGTTGTATTGATCTTGCTGGCGCACAATCAACCTGACCACGAGGGCCTTTGTTCCTGCAAGCAATCGAAGAACACGCAAGAACAAGAAGAACAAGCACTTATCTGTTGAATCAATCTAAAGTGGGGTTTTGGATACAAGTAGACGGACGATCTAGTCGACACGCGCGTGTACAAGGAAGCAGCAGAAGCTAACTTACGAATAAACAAAAACCCACCAGCTAATGAGGGCGGCTGCTACTATTTATTACCTCCCTAGGGTCGTGAGAAACCCTAATCACGAGTCCCTAATGGACTCCAAACGATACATGGTCCATGGGCCCAATTTTGGTGATGCAGCACCCTGGACAGAAAAAGGTCTTGGTATTAAAATAACTATTGCGGCCGACTCAGAATAGATATGGACATGAGGCCAGATCCGTTTGAAAGTAGACTTGATAATCTTTCCAGGAAGTACTTGAACGCCCAGATCGGAGTCCGTATGAAATCGTGGTGGCCATCACAAGTTGGTGCTGTTCTGCTGTCCAAATCCCGTCCGCGCGAATTCCCTTCCCATTGGCTCCTCTCCATTGTTCCTAAGCAAAACAAGAAAGCACGTAGTTCCACGGTCTAGATAAGATGGACATAAGGCTAAGAATGAGTTCACCTCATAGTTTAGTTGACGTGCACGAGTGCGAGTGATCGGACCAGAAACTGGTAGCTGAGTTGGTGTGGATGTATCGAGGGTGTTGATGTCCTCATCACACACTGGTAGAAGGGGATCTCTACCGGCGTGGTGCCAACGGCTTCCTAATGTGTTACATTACAAGGGAAGAAGGCCGTGAACTTCTTGCGGAAATCCATGGAGGCGAGTGTGGGAACCACACATCTTCCCACACGTTGGTTGGTAAAGCCTTCCGACATGGTTTTTACTGGCCAACAGCACTCCAGGATGTAGATGAGCTAGTGAAAAAATGTGAAGCGTGTTAGTTCCATGCAAAACAGATTCACACACCGGCTCAATCACTACAAATGGTACCTCCTACATGGCCATTCGCTGTGTGGGGCATGGACATCTTGGGACCATTCCCAAAAGCCGTCGAAGGTTTAAGGTTCCTGTATGTCGTCATAGACAAGTTCACCAAGTGGCCGGAAACAACTCCAGTTGTGACAATTAACAAGCAATCGGCAATCAAGTTCTCGAAGTCCATAATACGCAAATTTGAAGTTCCAAACAAAGTCATAACTGACAGAAACTCAATTTACAAGTGCTGCATTACAAGAATATTGCAAAGACCTCGGAATTCAACTCAGCTACGCCTCAGTAGCTCACCCAACAAGTAATGGCCAAGCCAAGAGAGCAAATGCAGAAATCCTAAAAGGGCTCAATACGCACACATACGAGCGCCTAAAAAAGCATGGAGCCAACTGGATTGAAGAGCTTTCGTCCACATTGTGGGCAAACAGGACAACACCTAACTGGTCAACTGGGGAGACACCCTTCTTCCTGGTGTATGGAGCTGAAACAGTCCTTCCTCCAGAGATCACCATGGGGTCCCTCCAGGTTCGGAACTTCGACGAAGCCGTGAAGGACCAGCTCCAACGTGAAGACCTTGAACTCATCGACGAGGGAAGGTGCCAAGAAGCTATTTGGAATGCACGTTATCGCCAAGCACTCTGGCGCTATCATCAAAGACATGTGCGCAACCAATAGCTCAAGGTAGGCGATCTGGTGCTGCGGAAGATACTAACTTGTGAAGGGATGAACAAACTTTTCCCCAGCTGGGAAGGTCCTTCCTGAGTAATCAAAGTATCCCGTCCCGGATGCGTTCGCTTGGCAACTGAGGATGGGACTCTGCTTCCCAATCCTTAGAACATCGAGCACGTCTGTAAGTTTTATACTTAGAATCACGAAGGTGAGTCTGTAATTACACACAATGTATGTTATAGAGTCAATACACAGAGAAGGGTAGGTCCTCCAGGAGAACATCTGGACCCCTCCGGGAAGGTCTAGGAAGTTCAAGTAACACTTGATATAGTCCACAGTACTAAAAGTGTAACTACCTACCCAGGGCTAGTACAAGATGCATAGCGCACTTAGCTTGGTCCTGCTCCCTAAGTGTGTCCTTGTCTACCCTATAAGCTGGACCTCTAATGAAAGACATTGTTGTGTGAAAATATACTCCGCGTGCATTTATTTTTGTACAAGGCTCGATATATCAAATTATTGTTTTTATCCTTCTTGTCTATAATGAAGTTGTGCAATTCTTTTTTAGTTTTTGTCAAAGTTATTCATATATGTTACAAGTTATATTGTTGGTCTCTCTGGATCTTAACATGTTGTATGGTCTACTTGCCTGAACGCCAAGCCAACATAGGTCCGGAGTGTGCTATCGACTTAGCCTGGTCCTGCACCCTAGGTACGCCACTCTACCTACCTCTCGGCAGGCCTAAGTAGGGTGAGTACTAAAAAAGCATACAGATCATGGAAGATTACACCAATATGCTTGTTACCATATCGAGTTCCTTTGGATTTAAAACTCAAATAAGAACGATAAGTCACAAACAATTTATAGACAAGAGGACGAATTTTACACTTTTCTTGTCTCTAATGTGCAGGAAAAACAGAAACTCATAGCAATGGTGGACGACACCGGAGCTACTAAGCTCCGACATCCTCCAAGGGGGCCCACCGTCGGTGTTTAATATGTTGACAGTGGGTGCTATCGGGGATACAAGCTTCGACAACCCCAAGGGGCCTGCCGTCGATGTTTCATGCGTTGACATCGGGAGATACCAGACCTATCAAGCTCCGATAAATCCCAGGGGGCCAGCCGTCGACATGTTATATGTTCATGGTGGGTGCCGTCGGAGTTACCAAGCTCTGGCAGCCCCAGGGGGCTAGCCGTTGACATATCGGAGATAAAGTTTTTGAACCTAAAATCTACAAGTTGAAGTGTTCAAGTCATCAACATACTATCAAATCATTTTGGTACATGTCCACACTCAAATTGTGCACATATACCAGGGGGCCAACAAGACAGAGCACAACATATTGAAGACAAAGTAAAATTCATGGCAAAAAGAGTGCATTTCATTAAGTCAAAGTACCGGATTACAAAATTGGGATTACAATAAAAGGGCAAAAGGAAAAGGTCCTACCTACTGGAGGATCTAAGTCCTGCGGAAGACTGAGGTGACTTACTTGACAACTTCTTGGATGCTGGCCTTGGCGGCGTCCTCTTCAGCAACAGGACATTTGAGCATTGCGTCCAGGGAGAATTGGGGATCTCGGCACACATAACAAGTCAGCACATACTATGCGACATTTGTATCCAAAGATTTCCCCTCTCTCTCCAGCTGGTCCACAATGATGTCACCCATCGCGTCGAGTTTGCCGCCAGTAGCATTGAGGGCCACCAGTGCTGAGTCCAAGTCCAGCTCCGGATTGTCCGGACGTACAAGACGGAAGCCTAGTGGTGTCAACGCATTGTTGGCTCGCCCCAAGAAGTCCCACACTTGAATGGACTCAGTCTCCCTCAAGCCCCACAGCTCCTCTAGTGACCTCCAGACGGCCGCAAGCTCCGAACCTTCCCGAGCGAGGCGCTCGACCACTTTGGCATGTTGCTGCATATTCTCAGCAACTTGCTTTTCGCGATCGGTTAGCTCCGTCTTCCAGAGGTCTTTCTCCCTGCCTCTTACCTTCCCTTCTTTGGTGGCAATATCACTCTCTCTTTTTGAGAGCTCCTGCCCTAGTTTCTAGTACTTTTCCTCTTCCTCCTTACTCCACAGCTCAAACTTCTTTGAGCAAACCGCCAAATTTTGCTCTCCCAGAGTCAGCTTCTGGGCGAGCTCCTCCTCTCTCTTCAAAAGATCCTCCTGTTGTTCCAGGAGCTTCGCTTCCCTCGCCTTAAGGTCCGCTCAACGCTTCAGGAGGACCTCATTTAATTCATTGAGGTTTTCATGACGCTCATCAGCAGCATCACTCCTTTCCTTGGCTTGCTCGAGGATCTCCCGAGAGTAAGCATCAAGTGCCCTGATGGCGGCTTCCTTCTCTTCCAGCAGCTTGCCCTAATACTCCATCCGGACTGTTCCCTCTTGACCCACTCCTTCTGGTCAGCAAGCCTTGTTTGAACAAGCCTGGTCTCAAAATGAAGCCTATTGCGCCAACACCTTAAGGTGTGGCGCTCCTCTTCCAGGACCTTGCTCTCATGATCGAAGGCGAGCTGAACTTGTTGGAGGCTCGAGCAGGCATTGTCTATGGACAACGCCAAGGGGATGGGCTCCAGACCTGCTGGGGTCGACTCTGTTGGCTCCATGGGATTCTCCGTAACAAAAATCGGGTCCTACTCTACATGTGAAGTACCCTCAGCTCCAGTGGCACTAGGACCACCCTTTGGAAGTTCTTCGGCTGCATCAGAGGAAGAACTCGCTAGGGTAACTCCTACCTTCGAGGCCAAAACCGAAGGTCCTGCTGCAGGGACATCAACCATTGGCTCCGCGGGTGAAGAGCCTGCCTCCACCTCTTCATGGTGCTCTGCCTCAAGCATGAGCACCTCCGTTGCAGTGACTTCCAGGGTCATCGTTGAGGTTTCACCCGAAGCCATTTCCATCACCGGCTCAAGTGCCGGTACATCAGCTACTTCCGGCCCAACTGCCGGAGTTTCAACAATTTCTGGTCTGAGGACCAGCGCTTCAACTACCTTCAGCTCAGCAACTGGAGCTTCGATCATCTCCGGCTCAGTAGTCGGGGCTTCAATTGCTTCCGGTTCAGCGGCAAGAGCTTCAATGACCTCCGACTCAAATGCCAGAGCTTCTAGCACCACCGGCCCCGCAGCAACTTCTGCTGCAGGAACCAGAGCCTCGGTAACCTCTGGCTAAAACGCCGGAGCTTCCGACATCTCCACCTCCCGCACTGGAGCCTCAGCCTCCAGCGTTGTTGCTGGTGGTGCATCTTCAACTTCTCCCCCGTGGTCCGGCACTACCACAGGAGCTTCCGGTGAAGACTTTGAATCCAAATCCACGACAGCTGGCGCCGAAGCTACCGTGACTTCTGCCACCACTTGAGGAAGAGGCTCAATGGTAGAAGCCGGAGCTTCAACATACGCAGCCACAGTCGCTGCAATAGATGCCGAAGTCTCTGACTCCTTTCTTGACACCCTGGAAATAAAGGGACAAGAAGATTAAAAACATAACAAAAAGAAGATTAGCATTTCAAGGTGAGCCCACAATGCTTACCTAGGGATGCTACCACCCCAGTTGTCGCGGAACCTCTTCTTCTGAGGCCTAGGGTCAGAGCCCACCAAGTCTGGTGATACAACAACTTCGGACCTCAGCTAGGGACCACTTGCGGCAGCCAGAGTCTTCTCAGCCAGAACTTCCCTCGGTCGAGAAGAACTTCGAAACCTGGAGCTCTTAGCCGACACAGAGGCTGGAGTTGACTGTCCGGAGCTAGCACCTCTCAAAGACACCCGCGCCGGAGGTGTAGCCGCAGAAGATCTCCCTCGCCGCGGAGAAGGGGCCGTTGTAGAGGGAGCAGGCCTGACGGACCTCCCATCAACATGTTTCAGTTTTCTCTTTTGGCTGGAAGGTTCGGCTGGCTCCTTGCCCTTGCCGATGTCTTCAACCCTCTGGCTCAGAGCAGAGGCAGCCACCTCTTCAGAAGCTCCGGTGATTACAACCCTAGAGGTCCGACACTTCTCCACTTCACCCAAGTCATCAAGCTCTGGCATCCTCCTCCGGAGCTCCCTGCTGATCTCTGGAATCATGTTTAAGGGTAGAAAAGCAGCCGGCGGAGCCAAGTCATCGCCGTCGACAAGCCCATGCTGAAACTTCTTGAGATGAAGCTTCAAAGCTTCGTCATCCAAGTTGGATTTCAAACCGGTTTCAATCTGGTCATCATCCATCACACTATTTAAAGCCCAAGTGAGCTTCTCCCTCTTCCTCAGCAGAGCCCATCTATTCATCAAGAAATTTCCGAAGATGATCTAGGAGGGGGGTCACTCCACCCTCCACGAATTCTCGGATCCTGATAAGGACAGGGTTAAATGCATCTAAGAGCTTCAGAACTATACTCCAGGCGTCGGTATCAATGTTGGGGAGTCCTTGGGGCAGCTCCAACCTGTCGTGCTCCTCCACTACAATCCAGTCATCCCATTTGCTGGAGGGGAATGACTTCAAGTACTTGAAGGGGCAGTTATTGCGCTTTATGAAATAGTAGAAGCCAAGAAGCTCAGTCCCCTTGCCGGTGGTATGGACCGTGAAGAAGGAACAACTTGATGTAGGGGGGGAACACCCACCCACATCTTGCAGAAGTGGACGAAGGTTGCCACCAGCAGAAGAGAATGGGGGCCAAGATGATACAGTTGGAGGCCGTAGAAGTCCAGCAGCATTAAGAGGAAGCTTGAAAAAGGTGGGATCAATCCCACCACGGCGCACGCTGAGAAGTACACCATGTCGCCATTGCGCTCCTTCTTGAATGGGAGCTTGCCGGCGCGGATCAAATGGTTGAAGGAGTAACTGCACCACCTCATATAGGTCCAAACCTTTATCAGATCGTCCTTGCTCTTGAGGCGGCTCTTGGGAAGACCCAACTCCATCATGACAAAGTGGAGCAAAGGAAGGGAAAGCTAGGCGAAGTTTGGGAGGTTCTGAGCGCGAGTTTGATTGAAAGCGTAAAGAGTCCTCAAACCATGCATACTTTCCTTCTTTAGTAAGCCTCCGCGACGCTTGGATGGAAACCGCAACGAGAGCAAGGTCACATTTCAAAAATCTACCCCGTCAATGAAGAATGGGCCCGGGGCCACCCTGACGAAGAGGTCGAGGTTATTACCCCAGGCAAAAGCGAACCATTGTCACGATGGGTGGCGGGAAACCCAAAGGCGGCACCCTGACAAGGTTCTCAGAACCAATACGATTTTTGTATTGGGAACTGGCGACATTCAATTGCGTGAGATCCGAACTAAAAGATCACATCTGCCGCATTCATAACAAGTCACGCGGCGATGGTTTAATCTCAGACCATTGCCCGAACGACACATCATAAGACTTTTCAAGTCAAAGCGCGGGAATCGAGGATGGACCCACCTCCGGTAGAATAACTTAACCCAAAGGATTTCTCCCAGAGGTGGGCCCGGGTGCCACTGTCGGTACCCAGCGTACCGGGTACCCCATGGTACCGCAAGAGGTGCAAGATAGTTCCATCTGTCAAAGTTAAGGTCTCCTTGGGCCTCGCACGTCACACTACACCGGATCCGCATCCCTCATATGGGTAGCTCCGAGATTGACACGTGTAATTTAAGTTCGGAGCTAAACTCTCAACATAGGGAAGCTCCGCAGTCAACACGTGTATAATGACCCTGGACCTAACCCCTAGCAGAGGGGAGCTCCGGTGCCGCCACGTGTATAGCGGTTCCGATGCTACCTCCCCGCAAGGGGAAGCTCCGAAGCTTCCATGTGTGGAGCCTCCAAACCTACACCACCAACGAGTACACTGGCGGATCTCCAACAGCACGGACATTCAAGGGACAGTTAAAGCGGTAGTTACAAGACCTGATTACATGTTATTAATGCTATATTAATGACACACGATCAGATCACTATTAATAGGGGTAACACAGCCATTAAGGCACGTTATCACACTGTTAACCATGCTTAATGCACATAGACAGCGTATTAGGCTATTAAATACGCCAGGGCCACATGTCGGGTCGGGCAAACTTTGTAACGGTTAGTCCTTGGACTATAAAATGACCGCACCACACGATACAGAGGGATGGAATCTGATCCAAGCTGACACGTATACTAGTGCTACTCAATACAACAACACAAACCCTGTGGAGTAGGGTATTATGCTCAGGCGGCCCGAACCACATAAATCTCCTGCGTCATCATCTTATTCTTGATATATGCGCGCCTAACCCAATACAAGAACCTTCGCGGGCCACATTTAGTTTTACCGGGGGAAGTGTCATTTAACCACTTTGACAAGACCAACGCGGATGGAAACTCAAGCCGTCCAAGTGGGACGAGTTGGTCTGGTAAGATTTTGGGAGCCAGTTGATCCCGGATCTGAGGGCAATATTTCATTTTAGGGATGTACTCATCCCACTTGTCTCTAAAACAAACACTCCAAAAAATAGGTTCGCCCCGTGCCATCCCACTTCATCCCTGCAACCAAGCGCACCCAAAGTCAATTAACTAAACATTGTTGAACAATTATCTTTTCTTGCATTTGCATATTGGGCAAGCGAAGGACATTAGCTAGGCTACGGATGTCAAGGATGATACCAAACCTGCTCTAAATTGAATGAACCTTTAATTTTTTTCTGCAAAACTAAATGAGGATTTACTTGACACGATGGTTGAGTGGCTAATCGAAGGCTTTTTTGACACAATGGCTGTAGGGATTTGGCCCTTTGGTGCAGCTCATTTATGGTTGATTTATTTGGGCCAACTCCCCTGGTGAAAAGCCAAAGTGGTTTGAAGAGGTGGCTGGGGACTTTAGTCCCACATTGCCCACCTAGATGAGTGTTCTGCAATATATATATATATATATATATATATATATATATATATATATATATATATATATATATAGTGACCCTTGTACTGGATCTCAACATCAGAATAATGAGGGATGAAGGCTGCTACTATGGACACAAAGACACACGCATGCACGCGCGCACGTTTTGCGATTTTACGCGTGTTTATCGCGTGACATGTGACTTGCGATGTTGCGCGTTCGCGTCGTGACGAGTTGTGTTCTACTAAGAAGTTAATTTTTCAGCCACTCATATGAAAGGGAATATTTCATCACACCTAGACTGCCACGTCAACGTGTGGAGTAATTTGAGACATAACTGCAGGCACACATTTAATGTGCACGAATGCCTATAACTGCTCCAATTAGTTGCAAAATGAGGAATTCTAGGGGGCGATTTCTTGCAATTATTGCAGATCGAATATGAGGCGGTTGGCAGGATCAAGTATATAAGGAGACGTCCTGTATACTGGAGAAGATACACAACAGATAGAAACTCGCCTCTCTTGCAAACTATTTTGCGAATCAATTTTTTTGCCTTGTCGTCCCTTCGTTCGTCGTGCAGCAGACTAAGAGAGAGCAGTGTCTCCGAACCGACGCCTTGATCTGAAGACCTACACGGGTGCTGGCGATCTGGTTTCTCGGAAGTGCTCTCGCACGGCCGCTCACAGCACTTCCTTCGTCTTCAACATCTTCATAAAGTTCGTCATTGTCATCGTCTACTTTATAGCAGGACGATCTGTAAGTGGATCACTCGAACTATGGCTAGTTCGATTTATTTGATGAGCGATTTGTTCGCATTTGTTTCAGCTCTTGTTTGTGTAATACTAGCACTGTTTATTTTGACTGCTAGTACATGTGTTCTAGTTGTTTTGCCCTTGGCCCGATGCGATAAAATAATTTAGCTACAGAGACAGAGTTGACTGACCAAGCTTTTCCAACTCGTCTCTAAAGAGGTCAATGAAAAAATAACATTCGCATTACTCCAGACAGTCCATCAGGTAGTGTGGTGTAAGTCTGACTTCTCATACCGCTCCATCCGTTTGCACCGCCAAATCATCTACGAGTAGTCCTAGTCTTTGTTAGAATCAAGGTAATTTAATGATTAATTCTGAAAATTAACTCATGATAAAAATAGTAATCAACACGAGCAGTAACACGAACAATAACATCACACACCAAACTATTGCCATATCATAACAACATATTGCAACTCGATAAAATTGTGCATAATGGAAAATGAACAGCCCGAGGATGCTGAGTCACTCAGTATGAGGAACAGAGTTTGTGGCGCAAATGAACTCGAGTGTTTTATTGATCACTTGCACACTGAGAATGATTACAAGGAATGAATTTATAGCCCCTAAATCGAGCTCTTACTCTAACTCATGATCCACAAAAGTAGCAATTATTTTGTACTTGACCTACCCGTTATTCTAGCCATTACCGGCCTACAGACTCGTTCTCGACGCGTTCATCTGCAACTGCTGAGCAGGAAGAGCTCAACGTTATTATCCTTTGACTGACCAAGCCACATGCAGGATTAGCTCCAACATACTCCCCCTTGATCCTGGTGTGCCGCAAAGTCACGAATCCCCAGTAGATGTCGCATGACAGCTGGCTTCCCTGCTGCCAGAGCCTTTGTTAACACATCAGCCCTTTGTTCTTCGGATCGAATAAACTCGACTGAGATCTGTCCATCCTGGACACATTCTCTTATGAAGTGATACCTTATACGAATGTGTTTGCAATGACCATGAAACACCTCATTCTTCATTAAGGCAATAGCTGATTTGTTGTCAACATACAGCCTCAATGTGTTGAGCTCTTTCCCTGTCAATTCCTTCAGTGGATTCTTCAGCCAAACTGCCTGACACGCAGCTTAAGATACAGCCGTAAACTCGGATTCAAATGATGACCAAGCCACAGTTCTCTGCTTTTGTGAGGTCCATGAAATCAAAATCTGGTTGATAAGGCCATCCCACCAGTGCTTCTGCTATCGTTTGCATCTCCTCCCATATCACTATCTGAAAAACCAGTGACGCTCACTGCTTCACCATTTCCTTTGGGGTACCATAGTCCATAATGAATGGTCCCTTTCAGATATCTCATGATACGCTTTACCCCGTGGGATGACCTTTTAGGAGACAAAAGATGGGCAGCGTGCTCAAAGGCGATTGTCTCTGATAAGGTTAAGCAAGACGAGCCCGCTTCAGTGAGGATCCGCCATGGCTCGGTTGAACGTACAAGGAGACGCGTTACTATACAACCCGTCTCAGTTAAGTTGGTACCCGAGACGTGCCATTCTCTCTGATAAATGGGAGACGCGCTTTACTTGAGCTCGACTCATATTTGTTTTGTAACTGAGACGAACTTTACTTGGAGACCGTCTCCTTTCATAATCAAAGCCGGCGTGTCTCCCATACCCACTGGTTAGGCGCATCTCCTTTTGTCATTGAAGCGGGCACATCTCCCATTCCCTCTATAGAGAGACATGCGTTAAATTGGTTCGTCTCGATTTTCTATTGCCCTCCTACGACCTCCCAGCTATAGCTGAACATGTGGCTGTCAGATCTGCCCTGTTTTTGTCTTGTTCCTTCCCTCTTTGGAGGTGCCCTTCTAAAAGTCTTGCAGTGATTATCAGTGGATTAAAAACAAAAGGGTTAGTTCTCTCCTCCTCTCTTGTTCCTTACAATTTTTTTATTCCTTTAGATCTTGACTATCAGTGGCTTCAAATTTCTTTGATTTAGCTCCACTTTTCTGTATGTAGATATCATCGGATCGAAGTTGGATGTCTGAGCCAAGCCTTTGCAATAAATATATCCAGGGGGTAGATGCATTTATCGATTTTGCGAAGAAAGACATGTTGGACAACATTAGAGGGACTATTTGTTGTCCTTGCAAACACTGCAAGAATGAGAAGGGATATGGCACAGAGGAAGTGTTGATGTCACATTTGATCACGCATGGATTCATGGTGGATTATCGACGTTGGAACAAACATGGGGAGGATGGGATTCATGAAGCGAAGATGAGAGATTCATATCTGGAGAGGGAGGTCCCTACCAGTGTCGAAGAAGATCACGACGATGATGTGAACATGCCAGATATATCTATGTTCAACGATGAAGACATTGAGTTTTAGATGCATAACATAGAGAAGATGGTACGCAATTTCGAGAGACATGGCAACGATGATATGTACAGTAATGGTGAACTTGCAAGTACAAGAAGACGCAGGAAGACTAGAAGAAGCCACCGTATCATGGGTGTGCGGCTAAGTACTCCAAACTGTTTGCAATGATAAAACTTTTCCAGTTGAAGGCGAGCAACAGATAGAGTGATTGTAGTTTTAAGGAATTTTTGACGCTCCTTAAGGACATGTTATTGAATACTACCATAATAGCTCCTTAAGGATGCTCCTTAAGTTTTGAATACTACCATAATAGCTTTTTAACAAGGTCCAACTCTAGGTTCGAGCTCCTGGAAGGTCCGATGATAGGTCTGACTTGTTTTGGATAGCTCCTGCAAGGTCCAACTTACTTTGTCTAGGTCTGACTTATTTTGGATAGGTCCGAGTTACTGTGGCTAGGTTTGACATGTTTTTGCTAGGCCCGACGCAAGGTTCGTCTAGCTTTGGTTAGCTCCGGTGCTAGCTAGGTCCGAGTAGTTTTGGTAAGCTCTGGTGTTAGGTTCTACTACTTTTGGTAAGATCCGGTGTTAGGTCCTACTATCTTTGGTAAGTTCTGGCCCTAGATCCTGCTAGCTTTGGTAAGCTTCGGCTCAAGGTCCGGTTAGTTTTGGCAAGGCTCGGAGCTTGATTGCAGTGGTTCTGCTTTTACCTTGCAATGTTTCATACTTGCTTTAAATCTATGGAAAGTTTGCTTAGTATTCCTTTACTACTTTTTGGTGTGTTTTGGTGTTTATGGTTGATATCTTTTTGCTATGGTTTGCAACATGCTTATGTGAGGTGCTCACGTAAGGTGTTGTGGTTATCGGAACTAACAAGAGTCAAGTCGAGGACTTGTACTCAGAAGTATTGGTTGTTTATTCATGTGCAGGTGTTGCTTGAGTTCAAGACATGGCTGGTGATTGGATCCATTGAACTAGTCGTAGGGAGAAGATGAGGTTCAATTACCAAGTTCAGGAGGAATTGTGGTTGAGTTGATCGGGAGGTTGCACATTATGTTTGAAGTCTATAACAATGCATATGAAGGTATCATGGCCATCATTTGGAAGGTGTTTGCACGTGTGCAAGGAGTTCATGGATGTGGCGACATGGTTCCAAGGCATGATGAAGAGAAGTGGACATAAAGAATTGTTTGAAAACGTCCAACCAACTAGGTTATGGACTCAAGCTGCGACTGAGTCGGGTTTGACTCAAATATGGAAAGATTTGAGTTGGTTATGATAGGATTTCGTGTGGGTCACGAAGTTGGGTTGTTATAGGAATGTGGGATACGTTCCTAAGATGTTTGTAAGTCTTAAGATTGCTTTTATCTGCGTATGGAAGAGTCTTGAGCAGTTATGGAATGTTTTGGTTGAATCTGAGTAGGATTTGAGTCCTAGTTAGGATTGGGTTGGCCCAAGGGATGGTTATGTAAGCAAGGGAGGCTAGAGCTCGTGGTGCACGACTTTGGGGCTATTCCTCTTGTGGTTTGATCAATAATATTTGTAGTTTAAAGGAACTTTTGTGCCTTGTTCGTCCAACTTATTTTCGTCAAGTCTTTATCATCGAGTTTCTGCACAGCACTACCTTGCTTCGGTGGTTTTATTGTAACTCGAGTTTTATAGATCCAACATACGTGATTAATTTTGGGTTGTCTTTACAACTTGATTATCTACCATCTCTGAAAATTTCACGGTCATTGGATTTGTTGTTTTTGATCTACACAAGTTTCTTTGTAGTGTTACAGATCTAGTTTTTCTCGGTAGAACAGATTGAACTTCGTTCAATCTTTCGATCGTAACTTGATTTTTTCTCGATGTTTTTTTGTGATTCTTGTTGTTGTGTCTTGTGATTTGATTCTCCAAAATCTTTACTTGTTTTGTCACGATTGATCATGTTTAGATTAGTCGCACACACGATTTCTTAATAGGTTGATTTTCTATCGAGGGTTTTTTTGTTGCTTCCACTGAAAAAGTTTTAAATCTACCATTCACCCCCCTCTGGTTGCTTTTCACGTGCTCTTCGATACTACAATTTGTATCAGAGCCACGGTGCTTTAATCTTTGTGATCTGCACGTGTTTTGACTAATCATCATGGAGAAATACTCCGCAAACCTTGTGTGTTTAGTGGTATTGTTTTTTAGGTTTGGAAGGCACATATCAAAGATTTGATCCAGACACAAGGCTTCGCAATATGGGAAAAGGTGTACAAGCTTTACGATGTGCAGTCAAACAATCATGTCACAGCTACAAACATGAGAGATGTCGACAACAACAACAAGGCTGCAACTTGATCATATAAGGATTAACTCAAAGTGACTTTGACTGTGTTGCTCACCTCCGATCTGCATTTGATGTGTGGAAAGCACTCTGCGACTACCACGAAGGACCAAACACGATCAAGGAGGTAAGGAAATACATGTTCAAAAAGGAGTACATGCGCTTTGATATGCAACCAGGTGAGTCCATCGACGACCTCTTTGCTCGCTTTAATAAAATTCTCAGCAATTTGCGTAGTGTCAATGTTATTTTTTCAGATGCTGAGAATGCTAGGCAATTACTTAGTGCATTAGACATGTCAATTTTGGAGATGAAAGTCACATCTATTTGTGAATCAACTGTCATGAGTACACTTACTTTAGATGTTCTATATTCTAAATTGAAAACTCATGAAATTGACATAATCTCACGTAAGAACACCAACAAGTCTATTGCATTTGTTTCTCAACATCACATGCCTAGCTCCGGCCAATATCATCTTTTGGAACACTTTCTTTGTTGTCCTCTCTAACCCTTGAACAGATTGAAGAAATTCCAGAGAGAGAACTTGCACTCATCTCTACTCGGTTCTCAAAAGCATTGCAAAATGTGAGAACTAGAAGGAGAGGAAGTGTCAGACCTCAACGATGCAAGACGAGACATTTTCGCACGGATTGCCCTAACCTTTCAGGTGCTACTTCTCATGATGAAAAGCAAACAAGGATGAAGCACTCCTCTACAAACAACAACAAGAAAAAGAAAGGTTTTACTGGACGCCAATTGGTGAATATTTTTATTTTTGCACTTCATGAACTTGGCTCAAGCGATGTGGACATCGGAAGTGACGAAGATGAAGATGATTTGGCAAACTTGTGTTTCATGGCGGACAAATCAACATCAAGTATGGAGGAGGCAGAACACAACAACAACAATGAAGAGGTATGTCCTACTTGCGAAGAAATGTGTAATGCTATTTCTCGTGCCACTGTTATAGTTAAGAAAAAGGACAAAAAGCTTAGGGTCAATGCTATTAAAATTGAGTCGCTAGAATTTGAAATTAGTCGTTTGAAATCTTTGATTCCTAGTGATGATTCTTGTTCCTCATGTGATTTAATATGTGAACAATTGTCCTCTCCAAGAAGTGTGCACACCTCCACACTTGATAAACTTGAGTTAGAAATTGAAAAGAACAGAGAGCTTGCTGCACTTAATAATAAAAACTTGAAAGATGCTTGTTGTTGTACAATTGATTTGCATTGTTCTACTTGTGATGATCTTGATAAGAAACTACAAGATGCTATGAAGAAATTTCTATATTGAGCAATGCTTTACGTTCTCATGCAATTAAATATTGTTTCGATTGCAAATTAAAAGGAAAAACTTCATGTGAAAATTGCCTTGATTTGTCAAATAAACTTGATAACATGCATAGGACATTAGATTGGTTTTGTAATGGGAATAAGAACCTAAACTTGCTACTGAATTCTTCCAAGTGTTGCAATGATAAAAATGGTTTCGGTTTTGATTCTCATGTTCATGCTAAGGCACATCCACCAAAAATTGTAAAGTCATTAGGAAGTGGTATAATTCAAACAGTTCCTAAACAAAAAGAAGTGGTTTTCAAATCTGCAGGAGTGTTGTCTCATTCGGTCTCAAATAAAAATGTTGCTTGCTCATCTAAACATGAACACAAAGTTAAATTTCATAGTACCTACTGTGGTAGAGATGGTCATGTCATAGATTTTTGTTATAGGCTAGCTAAACAACAGAAAAAGGAAAGAATGATTGCTAGATCTCATAACTTTCATGCAAAATTTGCTCATATGCTAAACCGAATGATAAGAACATGCAACCTGCTATTATGAGTCAAAACATGCAAAGTGTGCTCCCAAACCTACTATTTTTCATCCAACACATGTAACACCTCGTAGGTCAGTAGTTGGGTACAAGAATTCTCAAAATTTGGCTCATAAACCTGCTGTTTTATCTCAGCTTTTGCGTGTTTTTCCCGCTGCACGTCGTGTGACTCAGTACTGGATTCCTAAATGCCTTTTGACTAGCCCTAGTATTGAGTCATCGACGTATTGTGCTTCTATGTAGGTTACACATATGAGGAAGGAGAACATTTGCATTGTGGATTCAGGTTGCTCACGTTACGTGACCGGTAACATAGAATGGTTCTCCTATCTCTTTTGTGTCACATGTAGAGAATGTTACTTTTTGCTTATAATTCTTCAACTCCTATAATTGCTAAGGGTTCATTTAGAGTAAATCATCACTACACATTGAAGGATGTGTCACTTGTCAAAAAATTGAAATACAACTTGCTTTCTATTTCACAATTGCTAGATGAAAATCTGGACATTATTTTCAATAAGAATTGCTGCAAAGTTGTAGGTTCAAATAGTGAGCTTATTTTAACATGTCTCGGTTTGCAAGAGTTTTTAAAGGTGATTTTGATAGGTCTTCCTCTAAGCATAGGTGTCTAGTTGCTAATGATTCAAAACACTTATATTTTTGGCATCGTAGACTTGGTCACATAGGCTTTGATCAACTCATGTGTGTTAGTGCTCTTGATCGCATACGTGGGTTGCCTAAGCTTAAAGGGGGCAAAGAAATTGTGTGCTCTTCTTGTAGACATGCTAAGATGGTTGCAGGTTCACATGCTCCTCTCACAATGACCATGACAACTGAACCGGGTCAAGTTTTGCATCTTGACACCGTAGGACCTTCACGTGTTCAATCCTTCAGAGGTAAATGGTGTGTTCTTGTGATTGTTGATGACTATTCTAGATACTCTTGGGTTTTTATGACATCTATGAATGAAGCTTTTAGTCACTTTAGAACTTTATTTCTTAGATTATCAATTGATCACCCAGGATCTTAAAGAGCAATTAGAAATGGTAATGGAACTGAATTTAAAAATCAATATTTTGATCATTTTTGTGCTGAAAAAGGAATAGATCATCAATTTTCTTTGCCAGATGTACCTCAACAAAATGATGTTGTAGAGAGAAAGAACAGAACCTTAGTTGAGATGGATAGGACTATGATTGATGAATATCAAACTACTAGAAAGTTTTGGGCAGATGCAATTGCAACCGCTTGTTATGTTTCAAATCGTGTTTTCTTGCGTGCTAAGCTAGAAAAAACACCATATGAGCTTCGATTTAGACATAGGCCTGGTGTCACACACTTTAGGGTCTTTGGTTGCAAATTCTTTGTTAAGAAACATGGTAATCTTGATAAATTTGCAGCTAGATCTGTTGATGTCATGTTTCTTGGTTATCCATCTCATACTAGAGGCTACCGTGTGTTTTTACTTGACACTATCAAAATTGTGGAGACTTGTGAGGTTTCTTTTGATGATGCTAGCCCAGGTACTAGCTCAAACACTGCAGGTTCGGATCCATATCCGCAGGGGAGAGTATTTTCGTTGAAGATGAGGAAGAAGTGGTGCTGCTGCCTGAAAATTCAGTAGCTAATGACATTATTCCAGCTCCTGATTTTGATTAACAACCAGCACTGACGACCACCATTGCTGATCTAGATCGTCCTCAAGTCACAAGCTCATCGATTGGTGATGAACATGAAGAAGAAGAAGAAGCTTGTGAAGTGTATACTCCCCTCCAGACCCTCAAAAGTCATCCTCCACAACAAATCATTGGAAGCTTGCACGAACGAGTCACACGATTCAACTATGATGAGTTCAGAATTTGAGATGAGTATGATGGAAGAACTCACGTACTTTTTGGGACTGCAAATCAAGCAAACCAAGGAGGGAACCTTCGTGCATCAAATGAAGTATTCAAAAGACCTCCTAAGGCGCTTCAACATGGATACAAACAAGCCTCCTCGGACACCAATGAGAACAACAGCAACACTTGAACTTGATGAAGATGGTGACCTGGTCGATCAAAAAGAATATAGAAGTATGATTGGATCACTTTTGTACCTCACAGCATCAAGACCAGACATACAATTCAGCGTATGTCTTTATGCATGGTTTCAAGCTTCTCCACGTGCTTAACATCGTCAAGCCGTCAAATGAATTCTCAGTTACTTACATGCAACTCAAGAATCTGGCATTTTTCTTCCTTCTCCCTCAACCATTACTTTGAAAGCTTTTTCGGATGCTGGTTTTGGGGTTGTAGGATTGATAGGAAAATTACTTCCGGTGCTTGTTATTTTCTTGGTAATTCACTTGTTGCTTGGTTCTCTAGAAAACAAAGCTCAGTTACACAATTCACAGCTGAATCTGAATATGTAGCTGCTGCTAGCTCTTGCTCACAAATTCTTTGGATTGTTTAAACACAAGGACTATGGGGTTGATCTAGATAGTGTTCCACTGTTATGTGATAACACTAGTGCCATTTGCATTGCTAAAACCCCGTGCAACATTCTAGAACAAAGCACATTGACATTAGGTATCACTTTCTCCATGATAATGTTGATAAATGAAACATTGTGCTTCACCATGTAGATACCGAACAACAATTGGCTGACATTTTTACAAAACATTTAGATTTCACTCGTTTTTGTTACATTCGTAGTGAAATAGGGGTTATGCATCCTCATGGCTTAAACTGAGGGGGAGTTTTGGAACTTGGGAACTCTATGTGTCAATCTGAATTTAAAATAATATAAGCATAGTATATCATACATATATGACTTTGTGGTTTCTTTTACATGCTAAAAGTTCTTACTACATTACTCATGTTATACATTTTGTAGTTTTTGCCATCACTAGTAGTTGGAATAATTACTTACACTAAATCTAGTCATGATCAAACTTTCTTGCTGTGTTTGAACTTGTTGCATGCTCACAAGTGCTTTTAATAATGAATAATTAATCAAGTAATCAACTCACATGTTGAGCTTTTATGATCAAATAAAAAGTGAGAAAAGATCAAGAGAATATGCATGCATCGCACTTCTTCTTTTGAGATGGCTTATCACTGCACTTAGATATGAACTTGGAAGAAGTTGTGTATGACTAAAACCATGTCCTTAAGCTTCTGATTGTCAAATGACATAGGCCCTGTTTGGCACAACTGGAACTTGTTACAAAAGCAGCTTATTTGAAAAGCTAGTAGAAAGCAGTTTCTGCTTATGTCTTGCTTTTAGTTCATTTTGAGAAGCAGCTGAACTAATAAGATGTTACAGAATTTTCCTGTTGGGCACACCCTCAGCTTATTTTTATGAAGAAGTTGCAGCAGAAGCTGTGCCATACAGGGCCATAGTGTGCACCTTGTTATGCAATATAGTTGGATTCTCCATATACCTGCTTGCCACTCCGACAGCGAATGAGGCCGAGTATCAAGTAAATACCTCAGACATCCAATTGTCCGACGATATTCAGTAGCATCAATAGTTTCTCCATCCGAATCTTTGTGTATTTTCAGCTTCTGTTCCATTGGGACTTTTACTGAATTACACTCTGCCATTCCAAACTGTTGCAGTATCTTCTTTGCATAAGCACTTTGTTTGATGGAGATTCTCTCTGGTTGCTGATCTACTTCTATTCCAAGATAGAAATTGAGTAGACCAAGCTCACTCATTTCAAACTCAGATTTCATCTGAAGTTTGAACTCATTTGTGATCTCTGAACTTGCCCATGTAAGTATTAGATCATCAACATACACTCCAAGTATTATGGCAGAGTGGCTTTCACCTCTTTTGTAGACAGCTTGATCATGTGAGCATACGGTGAATCCCATTTCCTTCAGGCTTCTATCAAGCTTCAGATTCCAGACCCTAGGCGCCTGTTTTAGTCCATAGAGGGCTTTTCTCAGTCTGGAGGTGTTCTTCACTTTTCTTCATGAATCCTTCTGGTTGAGTGATGTAGAGCTCCTCCTCTAAATCACCATGAAGAAATGCTGATTTGACATCTAGATGGTGTGCTTCCCACCTTTGATTTGCTGCAAGAGCAAGAATCACTCTCACAGTATCAAGTCTTGCAACTAAGGCAAAAACCTCCTCATAATCAATCCCCTGTCTCTGCATGTATCCTTTGGCAACCAACCTCACTTTGTGCTGAATCACATTTCCAGAGGAATCTTTCTTCAGCTTATACACCCATTTTTACACCAATGGGCTTGTGTCCAGGAGGTAGCTCTGTGAGAATCCAAGTCTCATTTTTTTTTCTATGGATTCTATTTCCTTCCTCATTGCTTCCTGCCAAGAGGGACGTTCTGCAGCATCTCTGAAATTCAATGGTTCTTCAGCAGCTGCTAGGAGGGCTTCCTCTTCCTCTGAATCTCCATATGACAGTTCAACCACAGGTGCATTTTGCATAACTTCAGTGAGTGGCTTATACCTGATAGGCCCATCGTTGGAGGTCCATCCTTCTGAAGGTGGTGTTGCTCCTCCTGATGCAGAGGGTTGGCCTTGTGAAGATGTTGCAACTGACCATCCTGTCTGTGATTCATTTGATGCTGGTGTAACCAGTCCCACACTTCCTGCATTGCATGTGGACTGAGCAGAGTCAGGCAACATTTGCTGGTTGCCATGTCCCATCATCGATGGTGTGTGTGGGGATGCAGCCAGACTTCCAGGTGAGGGAGGCACACCATCTTGCTCTTCTTCTGGACCCTGATCTTCTATCAGCCTGTCAGGAAAAACTGCTACAACTTCAGATGGTTCTTCTTCAAGGACGAAATCAACAAAATCTTCTTCTGCATCCCATCTCCAGTGAGTGTTTTCTTCAAACACCACGTCACGGCTCATAGAGAGATTCCCGCGTTGCGGGTATAATAGCCGGTGTGCCTTGCAGCCCTCCTCTACACCGAGATATACCATCTGTCGACTCCGATCTTCTATTTTTTTTGGATGTGGTGTCACAATTTTGATGTGACCAACACACCCAAACACCCTTAGGTGACCCAGGTGTGGTTTTCGCCCGTGCCAGCCTTTAAACGGAGTGCGATCACCCATGGACTTGGTTGGTAATTGGTTCAGAAGGTAGGTGGAGTGACGTACAGCTTCTCCCCAAAACTTCACTAGCACTTTCATACTCTTGAGCAGCAGTCTAGCGATCGCCATGACAGTCCGGTTCCGACGTTCCACCACGCCATTTTGCTGCGGCATGTATGGAGCTGTCACGTGTCTTTCAATCCCTGCAAATTCACACATACTTGCAAACTTGGCTGACACAAATTCTCCTCCACGATCTGAGTGCAAGGTCTTGATGCGTTGATCCTTTGTATTTTCTACCAGAGTCTTGAACTTATCAAATGCAGGGCAGGCTTCATCTTTGGCTTTGAGAAAATAGACCCACATCCACCGTGTGCAGTCATCAACAATCAACATAAAATATTTGCTTCCTCCGATTGTTGGTGGAGTTACTGGGCCACAGAGATCAATATGAAGGAGCTCCAGGAGTTCCTTTGCTCTGTACTGAGCCATTTCTGGAAATGGCTTCCTAGTCTGCTTGGCCACCAGACAGCCATGGCCTAATTGATCTGGATGAGTGATCAATGGTACCCCTGCTGCCATTTCTTTTTCAGCAAACATCCTGAGCGCCCGAAAATTCACATGACCCATTCTTGCGTGCGACAGCCAAGCAGGGGCCTCTAGACTTGTCAGCAAACACGCTGGCACACCTTGCCTCATTGTGATGCTGTAGAGTCGGTTTGGGGAGCGCTTCATTTTCATAATACACCGAAGGGGGTCTTTCTCAAACACCTTGAGATCATCTCCATCCATCTCTATCTTGTGCCCAATTTCTGTGAGCTGGCCGAGGCTCACAAGGTTGCTCCTCAACCTTGGAATGTAGTAGACTTCTTGTAGCAGCCATTGCCTCCATTTTTAGCAGGAAAACAGAATTGATCCTCTCCCTATGATTTCCACAGTAGAGCTGTCACCAAATCTGATGACTCCAGTGACATTTTCATCCGAATACCTGAAATTTTCCTCTATCTCCCGTCATGTGGCTGCTAGCCCCATTATCCAGGTACCAGATGTCCCCTGTGGAGACTCCCTCTCCTGACAGATGCAATTCTGGGAACACCTTTTCTTCATTCAGAAGTATTGTGTTTCTCTGAACTTCAGTCTTTAGAACCAGTGACTCCTCTGTCACTGCAAGCATCAGCGCAGGCTCGACCTCCTCCTTCGTGAGATTGGATTCTTCCTTCTTTCGCGCTCATCTGCAACTGCCGAGCAGGAAGAGCTCAACGTTATTATCCTTTGACTGAATGAGCCACACGCAGGAGTAGGTCCAACAGTGCATACTGACCTGTAGCCGGAGATATTGCTGTAGATGTTGTGGTAGTATTGATGAAAATCGGTCGTAGGAAACAACGATGGTAGACGTTATCTTACGACATGGACTCCAGATGACCCTTGATGAAAAATGCCAAAAATCTTATTTGCCCTATCCGAGTGCAGGATCATAAGAGTGAGCAGTTCTGGATACCTTCTCTCCATTATTGTAGTTGCACGAAGGCGTTCTGGATAGAACAACAACTATAGAGGAGAAACTAATTTTTATGGCGTGTACAGCTTTCTGTGCACACTTTATATTTATAGCACCTTGGGAATAGTCGTAGTTGGTAACAACAGCCTACGGTTCAGTTACCATCCAAGCTGACTCGGTTGTTGTTGACGCCTTCGTCTCCAACTCAACCAGACTACCAGACCCTCCAAGCCCGACCTATCTTGGAAGCAGTAAAAATAAAACTTGGGCTCATCTTAAGGCTAAGATTCACGAAAAGCGTGCATTGTCACACCTGGTATAAAGAAAACAACCAGATGCTTTCCACATGTATGCCAGGATCAGTTCAACTCATACATGTGTAGACGAAAGTGAAATACCAAAAATAATAACATGTTCGAGTACATCACCTTATTACATAAATGACCATCCAGGTCTAAAATAAAAGTACACAAGCAGCGGAATATCATAACAAGGGCTCCAAACACAGGCGTTGCACGGGGGAGCGCTAGCCTAGAACATCTCTTCGGGGTCTCCGTAGAAGTCCTGGTTCTCCACCTCTGAGTCTTCATAGGCTGGGGGAGAAAAATATGCAACTAACAAGTTTGAGTACCAACGGTACTCGCAAGTTGGAAAGTCATGACATGAGTGGTTCACGACAAGGTAGGCAATTATTAAGTTAAGCACTATTGCAGTAACAACCTAATCTTAATTGTTTAATAAGCACCTACAACTAGGTGAAATCCCAACCAATATCCCAAAATTTATTCAGGTAAGACCCATCCCAAACCATTCATTTAGTAACCATGTGCTAATTATGAATTTGGTTTCCAAGCCGCTCGTGTCCGTGAGCACGGCTGTCTAGACAGTTTGACAAAACTCTGCAGAGTGTGTATCCTTTACCCACAGTTCGTGATTTTGTCCCCTGTTATCAGGTGGACTAAGGTAATCCTCCCTGATGCCCGTGGTAGCCAACCACAATACACACTTCCGTAGGTGTGTGGCCAGGAGATCACTACGAGGTGTTTCCGATGGTTCTCCCGACTTGCAATGGGTAATCTAAGGTTTCACCGCTCCGGCACCTGGAGTCTATTTTCCCTCCGCCAGGAGAAGCCCCCTCTTGAGCCATGCGGATCCCAAGGCAAAGCCCATTCCACGCCCGATCAATTACCTATGCTACATCGGGAGGAACCAAATTACTAAACCAAGTTGTCCCATATACAATTCTGTGGTGATACTAAATGGCTTAGCACTTCTTCCATAAACCGGTCCTTAGAATCCGATAGGTGTCAAACCCCAAACCAAGTTCTTGTGCACGCATGCGCCAATCCAAACAAAACCCCCTATCAGATTCCTATCTACTAATTTCCGTTTAGCCACCAATTCATGAATCAAAATACTTCGAATGAAGACTTGTAAATTAATAGATCATATTTCAATTAAGCATGGCTAAGCGTATTCTAAATATTAATAAAATGCCCAAATCGTGTTGACAAGGAATACTGTGGAAGATCTAAGAAAACATAACATAGGTTTCATATTTTAATTTAGCATGCAACTAACTAAAATTTAACAAAAAGGGGTGCAAGATGGTCAAGGAACTTGCCTCCAAACTGTGTCTCGGGGTCGTCGGGAAACTGCTGCTCTTGAAGGTCAAGGATGGGTTCTGGCCCCGACTCTAAATTACGACGATGCACGAAAAATAACATACCATAAGAACATAGTAAAATGCACAATACTCAAATAAATGCAAATTCCTACGCAAAAGTGATTTTAGGGTTGATTTTTATTATAGACATACATTTGTTGATGAGAATTTAAAGTTTAAATGAAATTTAGTGAGTAAGACATATTTTTTTAGATTTTTATACCATTTTTATACTTATTAGAACCCTAAAATTACTTTCTAGAAGTTTTATTTTTCAAAATAAGCTTAAAACAGATTTATAATCAATAATATAAATTTTACAATTTTTACATTATTTTTACTAATTATTTCTAAGTGTGTAAAACAATTTTTATGAATTAATTATACTAAAAAGTATTTTTATGGCCATTTCAGCAATTTAAATAAATTTATAAAATAATACAGAAATAAAAATAAATAAAACATAATTAAATCTGTTTTTATAATCATTTTATACAATTTAAGGACTTTTATTTAATTTTTAGAATTAACAGGGGTTTTTCTGCAAATACAGAACTGTTCCAGAGGTTGAAAATAATTTTTATTAAGTCCAGGGATTATTCTACAATTTTTCCGGATTTTATTTGCTATTTTATAATTTTCCAGGGGCTTAGAAACACTTTTTATTCAATTTACCAGTATTTTTCTAATTTCCAAAAGGTCCAGGGGCTAGTCTGATAATTCTAGGGGTTAGATTTGAATTCTCGGAAAACCCAGGGGGTAGCTCGCAAGTTTCCAGGGGTCTGGGTGAAATTCCAGAGGCGGGAAAACTAATTTAAACATGGGCCGTTGATTTTAAATTGGATGGCCCAGATTTAATGTACCGAAGGGGTACGGGGGTTCTAATCTTGGCCGTTGAAACATAATGGACGACGGGCATTGAGCCACGTCGCCCCGATTAGGGTCGGGCGGCGGCGCGCGGCGGCGGTGACGCGCGCGCGGCGGCGGGCTCGCCGGAGAAATCCAAAAACGCGCCACGGAGGCCACGGGGTACATCCAAAAGGCTTAAACGAAAGGTGGAAGCGAGGGGAACTCACCAGAGGTTGTCGCACGGCCGGAAATTGGATGGAGGGTGGTCGGCGACGATGGACGGCGGAGGAGCTCGTCGGCGACGATGGAAACGGTGAAGCAGCGACGTTCCACCCCAACGATGATGTCCGGCAGACTCCTAACAACACGGGAAAGATGTTAGACAAACTCCCGAGGAGTGGAAGTGGGTGGAAAGTCGGGAACAGCGGCGCCATTACCGAGCTCGTCGAAGCTAGGGTTTTGATCGCCGGGGTGAGAAACTTGAGGGGAATGGCCGGCTTTTATAGGCGTTCGGGGTAGAAACTGAAGGCGGCCACGATGAGCACGACGCGCCCCTTGATTGAGATGGAAACGGTCGACATTGAAGGGGGGGGTGAGTGGGGCGGCGCGGTATTATCCCATGTGGCCGTTACGGCGCGGGCACGACGGGAGGTGGGCGACGGGCCTGACAAGTGGGACCGGCTGCCAGAGAGAGGGTGCGGCGCGGGGTGAGGCTGGCGCGCGGGGCCCGTCTGGCAGAGAGAGAGAGAGAGGAGAGAAGGTGCAGGCCGGCGCGGGGAAGAGGGGGAAGTTGGGCCGGATTGGGGAATTC
This sequence comes from Tuctoria greenei, assembly GCA_036927565.1. Taxonomy (NCBI): domain Eukaryota; kingdom Viridiplantae; phylum Streptophyta; class Magnoliopsida; order Poales; family Poaceae; genus Tuctoria; species Tuctoria greenei. The sequence continues at coordinate 49,031,543 of JAYESD010000009.1, forward strand.
GGCCCAGGGGCGTTTTTCCTTTTTCTTTTCCCTTTTCTTTTTCTTTTCTGTTTTCTTTTTCTTTTGTTTTATGTTTGAAATTTGTAAACCAAATTTCTAGCGAATTTGAATTTTCAAAAATTCACACAATCATTCAAATATGATGCACCTTGCCTTATATGAATTTTATTTCCAATAAAAATGATTTTACTTCTTGAAAAATTTACTTTACAAATTTTTTTTCCTCTCTAAAATAGTGGGTGTTACAATTCTACCCCCCTAAAAAGAAATCTCGCCCTCGAGATTTGGACGTCCTAAGAGAATAGACTGGGAAACTCTGCCTTGAGGTCTTCCTCTCTTTCCCATGTTGCCTCTTCTTCTGAGTGATGCTTCCATTGGACTTTACACATCCGAGTAACTTTATTCCTCGTAACTCGTTCTGACGTCTCGAGAATCCTAACAGGTTGTTCTGCATAGGTCAAGTCCTCTTGCACGTCTACTGCTTCCAAGGGCAATTGTTCTTCTGGTACTCTTAAGCATTTCTTTAATTGTGACATGTGGAATACATCGTGCACATCTGATAAATGAGATGGAAGCTCGAGCCGATAGGCTACTTCTCCTCTTTTCTCCAGTATTTTGAAGGGACCAATGTATCGGGGTGATAACTTACCCTTCACCTTGAATCGTCTTAACCCTCTCACAGGTGACACCTTGAGATACACAAAATCACCAACCTCAAATGACAAATCTCGTCGTCGAGTATCTGCATAACTCTTTTGCCTTGACTGAGCCGTCTTCAAATTCTTCCGGATTTCTTGTACTTGTCTCTCAGCATCTCTTAATACTTCGGGCCCAAATACTTGGCTTTCCCCAGTTTGATTCCAAAACAACGGTGTTCTGCACTTTCGTCCATACAAAGCTTCAAACGGAGACATCTTCAAACTGGCTTGACAACTATTGTTATAGGAGAACTCAGCATATGGTAGGTTCTTATCCCAACTCCTACTGTTTTTCAAAGCACATGCTCTCAACATGTCTTCAAGAATTTGGTTAGTACGCTCTGTTTGACCGTCAGTTTGCGGATGATATGCCGAGTTGAAATTGAGTCGGGTATCCATAGACTCATGCAACTTTTGCCAAAATCTAGAAGTGAACTGAGTACCTCTGTCTGATATTATCTTCTTTGGTACTCCATGCAGGCATACAATTCTTGTCATATATAGTTCTGCCAACCTTGAACCAGAATAGCTTTCTTTTATTGGAATAAAGTGAGCCACTTTGGTTAAACGATCCACTATGACCCATATAGAGTCGTACCCTGACTGAGTTCTCGGCAATCCCACAATAAAGTCCATACTTATTTCTTCCCATTTCCATTCAGGAATTTTAATGGGTTGAAGTAATCCTGCGGGTCTTTGATGTTCTGCTTTAACCTTCTGACATGTGTCACACAGAGCTACGTACTCCGCCACATCTCGTTTCATTCCATGCCACCAATATCGATCCTTTAGATCCTGATACATCTTTGTGCTCCCCGGGTGAATAGAGTATGAAGAATCATGGGCTTCTCTCAGTATCGGCTCTCGAATCTCCTTGATATCAGGTACACATATTTTCTTCCCTAGCCATAAAGTTCCCTGTTCATCTTCTCTAAAGTCCGATGCTTTTCCTTCTTTCATTAGTTGCTTAGTCTTCTGGATCCACTTATCATTCCTTTGCCCTTCACGAATATCCTTTTCCAAAGTAGAATCTACTTCCATAGACACTACCTCAGTATTAGTTACAATACTAAGGTTTAGTCTTGCTAATTCCTCACATAGTTGCGGTTGTTGACCTTGCAGTGCCAAGCTATTGCACTGAGCTGATCTGCTTAATGCATCTGCGACCACATTAGCTTTCTCAGGATGGTAGTTGATTCCGACATCAAAATCATTGATAAGTTCCAACCATCTGCGTTGTCGGAGATTTAGATCTGGTTGGGTGAAGATATACTTCAAACTCTTGTGGTCCGTATAAATTTCAGTTCTTTTTCCTATAAGATAATGTCTCCATAACTTCAATGCATGAACCACTGCTGCTAACTCCAAGTCATGAGTAGGGTAATTTCTTTCATGCTTTCTGAGTTGTCGTGATGCATAAGCCACTACGTGCCCCTCTTGCATTAGTACACATCCCAGTCCTTGTCCGGATGCATCACAGTAAACTGCAAATTCTTTTTGCATATCCGGCATAATCAACACTGGAGCAGTAGTCAACCTTTTCTTTAGCTCTGTAAAACTAGCTTCACACTCTGGTGTCCATTTGTACGCAACTCCCTTCTCAAGTAACTTGGTTAACGGACGCAATATTTTTGAGAATCCTTCGATAAACCGGCGATAATAGCCAGCCATGCCCAAGAAACTTCTGATTTCCCCAACATTTTCTGGTGTTTTCCAATTCAAAACATTCTTCACTTTACTGGGGTCTACCGCTATTCCTCCCTGTGATATAACATGTCCCAGAAATGACACTTCCTTTAACCAGAACTCACATTTACTTAGCTTTGCATACAACCGATGTTCTCGAAGTTTTTGTAAAGCCAATCTTAGGTGCTCCTCATGTTCCTCTTCACTTTTGGAGAATATCAAAATATCGTCAATAAACACCACGACAAACTTATCAAGATATTCCATAAATACCTTATTCATAAGGTACATAAAAGAAGCCGGGGCATTAGTTAATCCAAAAGACATGACTGTATACTCATATAATCCATATCTTGAAACAAATGCCGTCTTTGGTATATCCGAGGGTCGTATCTTCAATTGGTGATACCCTGATCGCAAATCAATTTTCGAGAACACACATGCACCTCGCAACTGGTCAAACAAATCCTCAATCCTTGGTAAAGGATATTTGTTCTTGATAGTTACGACATTGAGTGCTCGATAATCCACACACAACCTCTGTGTACCATCTTTCTTGGGCACAAATATCACTGGAGCTCCCCAAGGTGAGGAACTAGGACGAATGTATCCTTTTGCTAACAACTCATTAATATGATCCTTCAATTCTGCCAATTGTTTAGCATCCATCCGGTATGGTCGCTTGTAAATTGGTGATGTACCAGGTACTAATTCAATGATAAACTCAATTTCTCTATCTGGGGGCATACCCGGTAGTTCATCAGGAAACACATCTGGAAAGTCACAAACAACTTTGATCTCTTGTTCTCCTTCAATCTGGTTGAGTCGTATTTTCTGAACCGGTGCTTGATCAGGATGAAACTCCACGTTTGTGCCATCCGTATGAGTCAGACATACTGTTCTCGTGGCACAGTGGATCACTCCTTTGTACTTGGTTAACCAATCCATTCTGAGAATAATATCTATTCCTTGTGACTCCAGCACTATAAGGTTTGCTAAGAATGCTACCCCCCTAATGCTTATACTAACATTAGGGCATACTTGCCTTGTCAACATCTCTCCTCCAGGAGAGTTGACTACTAATACTTGATTCATTAATGTAACATTCGTTCCATGTCTTCTTATGAATTCTTTTGCTATGAACGAATGTGTTGCACCAGAATCAAACAATACTGTAGAAGGATGGGAATCAGCAAGGAACATACCAATCACCACATCTGATGCGTCTTGAGCTTCCTCCAGAACAACATGATTGACCCTTCCTCTTGATTGGTTCTGCTGTGAATGCTTTTTCGGGCAGTTGTTGGAGTAATGCCCCTTGTCACCACATATATAACAAGCTCCCCGAGTACTGGTGTCTTGAGCCTTGTTTCTTTGTTGACTTTGCTGTGGTTGCCCAGTTGGACGAGGGTTTGAAGTCATAGGACGTTGCTGATACATTTGAGGGCGTTGTGATGGCATCTGCTGGTACTGGGGCCGCGAATACTGAGATTGAGGTCTGTATGAGGAGTTATTAGGGTACCGCTGTCCTTGATTACTGCCCATGGGACGACTCAGGTGTCCCGATTGCTGTGGGTTAAAGCGAGGACGATTGCTACTTGAAGTCTGCCCCATCATCATCTTCCTTTTGCGGTCTTCTCCTTCACACTCCTTCTTCTTTTGTTCTACCGTGAAAGCTTTATCCACCAGATGTTGGAAACTAGCATAGTCACTGGAAGACATCATCAACTGTATTTCTTTATCCAGTCCCTCTTTGAAACAGAATTGTTTCTTGACATCAGTGTCAACATCTCCAGGGGCGTACCGAGATAATTGTGTAAACTTATTCAAATACCCCCTTATGTTCATGTTCCCCTGCCTCAGTGCTAGGAACTCCATACGCTTGGCTTGAATTTCTCCTGCCGGTACATGATGATTGCGGAAGTTTTCTCTGAACTCTTCCCAGGTGATATTGTCTGGGTTGCCATGAGCAGCAGTAAAGGCGGTCCACTAATCAGCCGCAGGTCCATGGAGTTGGTGTGATGCCAATAACACCCTTTCCCTTCCTTCACATTGTACAATCCTTAGTTTACTTTCAATAGTATTGATCCAATCATCTGCATCCATGGGTTCCGTGGCGTTGGAGAAACGTGGGGGTTGAGTGTTCATGAAGTCTCTTAAGCAAAATCTTGGAGGTGGGGGTGGTGGTGGTGGTGGAGGGGGTGGTGGTGCTTGATGAACCTGTTGCATATTGTTCACAATTTGTGTCAAGTTTTGCATCATTTGAAGTTGCATAGCCATCATATGCTGCATTTGGTTTGCAGCTGGTGCCCCACGAGCACCTCTTCCATTCCACTGAGGTAGTGGGACTTCATTATCTTGATTGGGTGGCACACCACGTCCACGTCCTCTTCCTCTTCCTGCCATCTGAGATTGGGGGTGTTGCTTTAGAACAAAAAGATAAGATAGAAACTATTCTATACGTCTTTCCCACTATATGCATCAATAAGGAGATAGAGAAATAAAGATCACTTTCAATAAGCAAACACAAACATGGATAATCAAGTTCTCAAAACAAAATCATACAACTCAAGATTACACAAATCGTCACTACATCGCTCTTATTACAACTCATGGGTAAGTGTCTTAATCTTGAGTTGTAGGGCAGGCCAGAGTCTACTCTCGCTCCTCGGGGTCCTCCTCCTCGTCTGGGTCTTCATCGTCATCTCCATCATATCCCGAGTTGCTTCCACGGGACTCGTTGCCATGCGGAGGAGAGTTGGCTGGCTGCTGCGGAACAAAAGGCTCCCCTGAGTCTGGCTCCTCGTCTGAAGAGTAGTCCATCGAGTCGGTGTCGCCACGACCAATACGACGGTCAGGAGAGTCCGGAATCCAAGTGGAGGTGTCTGAAGCATACCCATCTGGATCCTCGTCGGTGATCCGACGGTACCTCCTCACTTGCCTCTCATAATGTGCTGCCAGGTCGCGAACATCCTGAATTTCTTGCTGAGCCTTGTGGAGGCGAATGCTGAGGCGCTCCACGTCATCAACTGTCTGGTGAGTCTGTGGAAGGGTCAGGGGCCCCTCCACGTACCTGGTGACGAAGTTGCCAGTGCCGCTGGGACGCTGGGGAGTGTAGGCGTGTACTGAGTTCCGCAGCTGGTAACGGTAAGTATGGCTCCAATAGGTGATGGCCTCCCAGCTGACATCCTGCTCAACGTGGCGTCGATAGCTTCTTGCAGCAGGGGTACGGTGCACCTTGAGTAGTTTATCCCTATAGTAGACAAATAGCTTGCATGACCACTCGATCCGGTAGGGACGCTGCATCCCAATAGAGTGGTAGGTGAGCGCCAGTCTCTCATGTCTGTAGCCGGCGTCGAGTAGTATGGCTTGAAGTCGTCGTCGAAGCCGGCCTGCAGCTCTTCCATCGGTACGAATCACCACCGCACGTCGAGGATCATTGAGTGGGGTACGGCGGGCAGCAATCCTTCGGTTGGGAACATAGCCTCCAGTTGACATGCGAGCGGTTCTCCTGACGTTGGCCATCTAAGATTTTGAAACAGGAGAGTGTCAGTAATAAATCAAATTAAAGAATAAGTGAAACAAGTGCAAGGTAAGGAATGCAAAGAAATTTTTCAACTAATAATATTTGAAAATAGTAAAGTCCTTAAATCGTCTTTTTCCATCTAGGCTTGCGTCCTACGGGCAACACGGCTCTGATACCACTTTGTCACACCTGGTATAAAGAAAACAACCAGATGCTTTCCACATGTATGCCAGGATCAGTTCAACTCATACATGTGTAGACGAAAGTGAAATACCAAAAATAATACCATGTTCGAGTACATCACCTCATTACATAAATGACCATCCAGGTCTAAAATAAAAGTACACAAGCAGCGGAATATCATAACAAGGGCTCCAAACACAGGCGTTGCACGGGGGAGCGCTAGCCTAGAACATCTTTTCGGGGTCTCCGTAGAAGTCCTGGTTCTCCACCTCTGAGTCTTCATAGGCTGGGGGAGAAAAATATGCAACTAACAAGTTTGAGTACCAACGGTACTCGCAATTTGGAAAGTCATGACATGAGTGGTTCACGACAAGGTAGGCAATTATTAAGTTAAGCACTATTGCAGTAACAACCTAATCTTAATTGTTTAATAAGCACCTACAACTAGGTGAAATCCCAACCAATATCCCAAAATTTATTCAGGTAAGACCCATCCCAAACCATTCATTTAGTAACCATGTGCTAATTATGAATTTGGTTTCCAAGCCGCTCGTGTCCGTGAGCACGGTTGTCTAGACAGTTTGACAAAACTCTGCAGAGTGTGTATCCTTTACCCACAGTTCGTGATTTTGTCCCCTGTTACCAGGTGGACTAAGGTAATCCTCCCTGATGCCCGTGGTAGCCAACCACAATACACACTTCCGTAGGTGTGTGGCCAGGAGATCACTATGAGGTGTTTCCGATGGTTCTCCCGACTTGCAATGGGTACTCTAAGGTTTCACCGCTCCGGCACCTGGAGTCTATTTTCCCTCCGCCAGGAGAAGCCCCCTCTTGAGCCATACGGATCCCAAGGCAAAGCCCATTCCCCGCCCGATCAATTACCTATGCTACATCGGGAGGAACCAAATTACTAAACCAAGTTGTCCCATATACAATTCTATGGTGATACTAAATGGCTTAGCACTTCTTCCATAAACCGGTCCTTAGAATCCGATAGGTGTCAAACCCCAAACCAAGGTCTTGTGCACGCATGCACCAATCCAAACAAAACCCCCTATCAGATTCCTATCTACTAATTTCCGTTTAGCCACCAATTCATGAATCAAAATACTTCGAATGAAGACTTGTAAATTAATAGATCATATTTCAATTAAGCATGGCTAAGCGTATTCTAAATATTAATAAAATGCCCAAATCGTGTTGACAAGGAATACTGTGGAAGATCTAAGAAAACATAACATAGGTTTCATATTTTAATTTAGCATGCAACTAACTAAAACTTAACAAAAAGGGGTGCAAGATGGTCAAGGAACTTGCCTCCAAACTGTGTCTCGGGGTCGTCGGGAAACTGCTGCTCTTGAAGGTCAAGGATGGGTTCTGGCCCCGACTCTAAATTACGACGATGCACGAAAAATAACATACCATAAGAACATAGTAAAATGCACAATACTCAAATAAACGCAAATTCCTACGCAAAAGTGATTTTAGGGTTGATTTTTATTATAGACATACATTTGTTGATGAGAATTTAAAGTTTAAATGAAATTTAGTGAGTAAGACATATTTTTTTAGATTTTTATACCATTTTTATACTTATTAGAACCCTAAAATTACTTTCTAGAAGTTTTATTTTTCAAAATAAGCTTAAAACAGATTTATAATCAATAATATAAATTTTACAATTTTTACATTATTTTTACTAATTATTTCTAAGTGTGTAAAACAATTTTTATGAATTAATTATACTAAAAAGTATTTTTATGACCATTTCAGCAATTTAAATAAATTTATAAAATAATACAGAAATAAAAATAAATAAAACATAATTAAATCTGTTTTTATAATCATTTTATACAATTTAAGGACTATTATTTAATTTTTAGAATTAACAGGGTTTTTCTGCAAATACAGAACTGTTCCAGAGGTTGAAAATAATTTTTATTAAGTCCAGGGATTATTCTACAATTTTTTCGGATTTTATTTGCTATTTTATAATTTTCCAGGGGCTTAGAAACACTTTTTATTCAATTTACCAGTATTTTTCTAATTTCCAAAAGGTCCAGGGGCTAGTCTGATAATTCTAGGGGTTAGATTTGAATTCTCGGAAAACCAAGGGGGTAGCCCGCAAGTTTCCAGGGGTCTGGGTGAAATTCCAGAGGTGGGAAAACTAATTCAAACATGGGCCGTTGATTTTAAATTGGATGGCCCAGATTTAATGTACCGAAGGGGTACGTGGGTTCTAATCTTGGCCGTTGAAACATAATGGACGACGGGCATTGAGCCATGTCGCCCCGATTAGGGTCGGGCGGCGGCGCGCGGCGGCGGTGACGCGCGCGCGGCGGCGGGCTCGTCGGAGAAATCCAAAAACGCGCCACGGAGGCCACGGGGTACATCCAAAAGGCTTAAACGAAAGGTGGAAGCGAGGGGAACTCACCAGAGGTTGTCGCACGGCCGGAAGTTGGATGGAGGGTGGTCGGCGACGATGGACGGCGGAGGAGCTCGTCGGCGACGATGGAAACGGTGAAGCAGCGACGTTCCACCCCAACGATGATGTCCGGCAGACTCCTAACAACACGAGAAAGATGTTAGACAAACTCCCGAGGAGTGGAAGTGGGTGGAAAGTCGGGAACAGCGGCGCCATTACCGAGCTCGTCGAAGCTAGGGTTTTGATCGCCGGGGTGAGAAACTTGAGGGGAATGGCCGGCTTTTATAGGCGTTCGGGGTAGAAATTGAAGGCGGCCATGATGAGCACGACGCGCCCCTTGATTGAGATGGAAACGGTCGACATTGACGGGGGGGTGAGTGGGGCGGCGCGGTATTATCGCATGTGGCCGTTACGGCACGGGCGCGACGGGAGGTGGGTGACGGGCCTGACAAGTGGGACCGGCTGCCAGAGAGAGGGTGCGGCGCGGGGTGAGGCTGGCGCGCGGGACCCGTCTGGCAGAGAGAGAGAGAGGAGAGAAGGTGCGGGCCGGCGCGGGGAAGAGGGGGAAGTTGGGCCGGATTGGGGAATTCGGCCCAGGGGCGTTTTTCCTTTTTCTTTTCCCTTTTCTTTTTCTTTTCTATTTTCTTTTTCTTTTGTTTTATGTTTGAAATTTGTAAACCAAATTTCTAGCGAATTTGAATTTTCAAAAATTCACACAATCATTCAAATATGATGCACCTTGCCTTATATGAATTTTATTTCCAATAAAAATGATTTTACTTCTTGAAAAATTTACTTTACAAATTTTTTTTCCTCTCTAAAATAGTGGGTGTTACATGCATGCGTGAGGTAGGATAAGACGAGGCGAGCGAGAGAGGAGGAAGAGTGTGTGTGTGGTCGAACAACTTCCCCTGTAAGCATGTCTCCCTCTAGTTCCACTCTCCATGTGGTACTAAACATTTAGCATCTAATCTTGCTATATATGGTTCTTTGATATTTATTAGAAATTTAAGCTGGGTCAGTCCCACATGGGAAAAGTAATTTCAAAAATTCCCCACCATATCTCAAAATTACTAAGATAATTGCCTTTCTCATTACTAGTTTGATATACCAGTGTTTCAGCAGAGCTTATTAAATTGAACTTCTATCTAGATGCTTAAGTTACATGAGTTCACAAATTGAACAATGGATTATGCATTAAATTACTTGTTTGATATACTAGTATTTTAGCAGAGGTTGTTAAATTGAACTTCTGTCTAGATCCTTAAGGTACATGAGTTCACAAATTGAACAATGGATGGTGCATTGAATTGCATCTTATGTGCTGACCCATTTCACTAAAAGATTGTTGACGGTCATTAAGTATCATTTTCGATCGTCAATATAACTCATATTTATGGAGGATTCAACATTACTTATACGAATTACACTTACAATAACATAGATCCACATGTTCTTGGAGAATTTCTACATGGAGGTGATTTTGCATAGAAATGAGGTAAATGCATGTTCACGTGGTGAAGAAACACACTTTCGACCAATCAATCACCAACACGTGACATCCCACGGATCCAATGGCCCACTTTTAGGCGGGTATCGGCGCCATTCCACCGGGATTCTTATAGAATATGGACAAGGAAACACATATCAGTGACCAAGTGGTAGAAGGGGCCGAGGGGGACCAAGTTCCGCCCGGCCGAATTGATGATGCGGTCGGACTGATCTTTGCCCCATTTAACACATGCTTCCACGTGGTGATCTCTGGTGGCTATCTTGTGGTGGGAGTCAGTGAAAACCCAAAAGTTTAGCGCGTGAAACCATCTTAGTGATTGTATAAATAGAGAGAGGTGTCACACACACACACACACACACACACACACACATACACACACACACACACACACACACACACTTAGAAGCAATCGCTCTCTTGTATAGAAATTCTGCCAAGTCCTAGCTAGTGGAGAAGTAGTCTTGGGGAGGAGTCTCTCTAGTTCCCAAGTCCATTTTTGAAAAGTTATGACACATGTATATTTTCTTTTATTTGGGACTTTATTCTTATTAATTATATAAGTCTTTTCATACATTTGCGTTTGGATGAAGCGATTCTTGTTAAAGTGTGGAATCTATGTACGTGGTGTGAATAGTTGTTATTATGCTATACTTCTTGTAGCAGCCATTGCCCTCCATTTTAGCAGGAAAACAGAATTGATCCTCTCCCTATGATTCTACAGTAGAGCTGTCACCAAATCTGATGACTCCAGTGACATTTTCATCCAATGCCTGAAATTTTCCTGTCTCCCGTCATGCGGTTGCTAGCCCCATTATCCAGGTACCAGATGTCCCCTGTGGAGACTCCCTCTCCTGACAGATGCAATTCTGGGAACACCTTTTCTTCATTCAGAAGTAATGTGTTTCTTTGAACTTCAGTATTTAGAACCAGCGACTCCACTGTCACTGCAAGCATCAGCGCAGGCTCGACCTCCTCCTCCATGAGATTCGATTGTTCCTTCTTTGGCGCTTTGCACTCGCTGGTCACACACTCATCTGCAACTGCTTAGCAGGAAGAGCTCAACGTTATTATCCTTTGACTGACCGAGCCACACGTAGGAGTAGGTCCAACAGTGCATACTGATCTGTAGCTGGAGATATTGTTGTAGATGTTGTGGTAGTATTGATGAAAATCGGTTGCAGGAAACAACGATGGTGGACATTATCGTACGACATAGACTCCAGATAACCCGTGATGAAAAATGCAAGTAGATGCACAAAACATTTTCTAAAAAACTTAGTAGATTCACTAACTCCCATGGATCCAATGACCCACTTTTAGGCGGGTATCAGTGCCATTCCACCGGGATTCTTATAGAATATGGACAAGGACATACATATCAGTGACCAAGTGGTAGAAGGGGCTGAGGGGGACCAAGTTCAGCCCGGCCGAATTGGTGATTCGATCGGACTGACCTTTGCCTCATTTAACACGTGCTTCCACGCGGTGATGTTTGGTGGCTATCTTGTTGTCGGAGTTAGTGAAAACCCGAAAGTTTAGCGCGTGAAACCATCTTAGTGATTGTATAAATAGGGAGAGGTGTCTCTCTCTCTCTCTCACACACACACTTAGAAGCAATCGCTCTCTTGTATAGAAATTATGCCAAAGTCCTAGCTAGTGGAGAAGTAGTCTCGGGGAGGAGTCTCTCTAGTTTCGAAGTCTATTTTTGAAAAGTTATGACTCATGTATATTTTCTTTTATTTGGTACTTTATTCTTATTAATATATTAGTCTTTTCATACATTTGCGTTTGGATGAAGCGATTCTTGTTAAAGTGTGGAATCTATGTATGTGGTGTGAATAGTTGTTATTATACTAGTATGGTAATGCAATTATTATACTATCATAAACATCATAAACCTCCAATATAGTCTCACTAGTGTATAGTATAATCGTACACCATTAACAAGGTGGACAAGCTGTGACGGTCGGTCACTCGAAAGCAACCAACACAATCACTTCACAGGACCATTATTTGAGGTGGTGACACTCAATGCATCACTGACAATTGCACAGAGAAGTGACAATAGAGGAAAATGTAAATCAGGGTTAATTATCTTACATTAAGGTTCGGTTGCGGTTAAGAATATAGAAGTGTATGTCAAAATATGTTTTAAGTGTGATACATCGCTCCTCAGTGACATACAACAGAAGTGATATGTGCAGCCCATACAAGCATCACACTAGCAGCACACATTGATTCACGCGGTGACTTGGGTTCCCAATGCATCGTCCACTAGGCAGGACACGACGCAACCACGGGTTCACAATCCTCATTAGCACAGCCGAAGTCCTCCATGTACTCACCAGACAATATGATCATCAAAAACGGTGAGTTGCTAAACTAGCAAGGCTTACTAGATAAAATAAACACTATACTTCCATCTAGTATGCGGAGTAAAAAAATTATCCATGCCAGTTGATTGTATATAACAGCAGCTATTATGGGTGCTTATGACAGATTTTAACGGTCAAATTATATGTTGAGGAATAATACATTTAGTTGGCACCTAAATATGAATCAAGACATAGTTACACACATTTATTTAAAAACACTATCTGATTATATAAACATAATATGAAAGTTCTTACTACGTGATGACATATTGAACAAGCAGACTCATTTCTACCACGTGTGAATGGTCATTTGAGCCAATATTAATTATACAGAATATAACCTAAAAAATTGACACATACATACTTTGAAAGTCGCACAATGTGCTTACCCGAGTTGTATATGGCAACCTTTCTCTTGTGAGACCTATGTGCTGAATACATTGGCAATTATGTTAAACATGTATGTTTACATGCAAAGTTTTTAATATACTTGAGAAACACACTTTGCACTGTCCAAACTTTTGTTGCACGAGAGCTGCACGTGTTTTGCGTTCCGGAATGTCCGAAATTTTCTTATATAATGCATAGCGGCTGTTTTGGACTATCCGAACTTTCTATGTGCTGAAATTATCGTGTGGCTGCTATGTTTTTCATTTGCATTGTTTTAAACTTGCTTTACACTTATGGGAAGATTTACTTAGTACTTTTGGACTAAGTTTTTGATGTGTTTTGGCTGATCATGGTGGACATTATCTTGCTATGTTTGCAACATGCTTATGTGAGGTGCTCATGTAAGGTGTTGTGGTTTTTGAACTAACAAGAGTCAAGTCGAGGAGTTGTGCTCGGGAAATTGGTTGTGTTGTTCATGCGCAGGTGTTGCTTGAGGTCAAGACATGACTGGTGACGAGATCCATTGAACTAGTCTTAGGGAGAAGATAAGGTTCAACAACCAAATTTGGGAGGAATTATGGATGAGTTGATCGGGAGGTCACGCATCATGTTTGGGTTAAGAACAATGCATATGAAGGTATAGTAGACGTTGTTGGAAGGTGTTTGCATGTGTGAAAGGAGTGCATGGACTTGGCAACATGGTTTCAAGGCATGATGAAGAGAAGTGGACGTAAATAATTGGTCAGAAAGGTCCAACCGGCTGGATTATACCTCAGGCTACGGCTGAGGTTGTTATGGTTCGTTTATGGAAAGTTTCGAGTTTGTTTTGGTTAGATTTCGTGTAGGTCACAAAGTTGAGTTATTTAAGGAATGTTTAGTATGTTCCTAAGGTGTTTGGAAGTCTTAAGATTGCTTCTATCTGTGTATGAAAGAGTCTTGAGCAGTTATGGAAAGTTTCAGTTGAAACTGAGTAGGAGTAGAGTCCTAGTTTGGATTGGGTTTGCCTTAGGACTTGTTATAAAAGCAAGGGAGTCCAGAGCTCGTGGTGAGATGACTTTGCGCTGTTCCTCTTGTGTTTTTATCAATAAAATTCGTAGTTTAGAGGAGCTTCTATGCCTTGTTCGTCTGACTTGTTTCACACAAGTTTTTATCATCGAGTTTCTGCACAACACTACGTTGCTTCGATGTTTTTATCATAACTCGAGTTTTACAGATCCAATTGACATGATTCTTTTTAGTTTGTTTTCAAAACTTTATTATCTATCATCTATGAAAATTTCACGTTCATTGGATTTGAGGTTTATTATCTACACTAGTTTTTTTGCAGTGTTGCAGATCTGGTTTTTTACCCGGACAGAACAGATTGACCTTTGTTCAATCTTTCAATCATAACTTGAGTTTTTCTTGACGGTTTTCGTGATTCATGTTGTGACATCTTTGGGACTTGATTCTTCACAATCTATACTACTTTTGTCACAGTTGAACGCATTTAGATTAGTCGCACACATTGTTTCTTTAACAGATTGTTTTTCCGCCGAGGTGATTTTGTTGCTTCCGCTGAAAAGTTATTATTTACCATTCACCCCCTCTAGTAGCATTTCACGTGCTCTTCGATCTTACAATTTATATCAGAGACACGGTGCTCTAATCTTTGTGATTTGCATGTGTTTTGACTAATCATCATGAAGAAATACTCCGCAAAACCTTGTGTGTTTAGTGGCATTGATTTTTAGGTTGGAAAGGCACGTATGGAGACTTTCATCCATGCTCAAGGCTTCGCAATATGGGAAAAGGTGTACAAGCCTTACAACATGCCGCCAAACGATCAAGTCACGACCACGAATATGAGAGATGTTGACAACAACAACAAAGCATGGAACTTGATCATACAAGGATTGACTCAAAGCGACTTCGATCGAGTTGCACACCTCCGATCTGCGTACGATGTTTGGAGAGCTCTATGTGATCATCATGAAGGCTCCAACACTATCAAGGAGGTAAGACAAGATATGTTTGTAAGTGCATCCAGGTCCCTTGTGGGTTTTGGTGGATTGATGATGAACCATTAAAGTGCTAATGAACTTGGTTGAGCATGAGCGCAGATCCGAAGTACGGAATGGAGCTTTGAAGAAAGACGACAAAAGGAGAAAAGTTGTGGCGAAGAAGAATAGAAATAGGTTTTTATATTTTCTCCTTGAGTCGTAGGAAAAACCGTACTATTAAGAGGGACACGACGCGTAGACACTTACTGAGTCATTCGGGTGCTCAACCCCTTAGTAGAAGATTTTAGTAGGGCCTTTGTGGCTTGGGCAGACTTGTCTGACTTGTGGTGTCAGACATGTCCGAATCCTCTCTGCAGGAAGTCAGACATGTCCAAAACTGTGAGTCGAACATGTCCGAATTAGTACTGGAAGGGTTCCAGTGAGAGTTCCAGTGAAGTTTCGGACTTGTCCGAACCTGGGGGTCGGACATGTCCGAGATGGACCTATTCCCGGGACTAAGAAAATTTTTCTAAGTCCCAGAGAGTCAGACTTGTCCGAGTTCTCTCTGCAGAACTTTAGACATGTCCGAGATTGTGTGTCAGACATGTCTGAAGTGGTTTTGGTCAGTCTGAAGTGAAAGGCCCGACCTTTGAGGTCAGACATGTCCGACTTTGTGTCAGACATGTCCGAGGTGGCTTTTGGTGCACTATTTAAATTCCAACGGGTAGCCGTACGCTTTATGACATCAGCAATTCGGACAAGTCCGACTTTGTGTCAGACATGTTCGACGTGGGTTGTGTCAAACGGCTCTAATGAACTTTTGGAGTATAAATAGTGGGTGGTTTTGACCCACCAACCATGCCTAACACCCCTGAACAGTTCTGAACGCCCATTTGAACTCAAGAACCTCTCTCCACTTGTTCTTCACCTCTAGAGCCCAAATTCGAGTTTTTGGGAGAGTGAAGAGTGCTTTGTGAGAATTGGGAGAAACGGTTCATTGAGGGGTTGAGCAATGTGTGATTCGCTAAGTTTCTTCGTGATTGCGTGTTTGTTGCTCTTGGGGTTCTCCCCTAGACGGTTAGGCGTCGCCCCGCGATTTCTTTGTGATCTCTTGTAATCGGGGAGTTTGTAACAATCTTTGTGATAGTGGAATATTTGGGAGTTGGCCTTTGTGGCAACTCGTGAGGGAAAGGCTAGAGAAGGCCTTGTCCTTTGTGGACTCCTCAACGGGGACATAGGATCCTTTGTGGTTCCGAACCTCGGGATAAAATCGTTTGTCTCTCGTTGTTCTTCCTTTCCCGCGAGTTTTGATTCTAGTGTTTTCCGCGTGCTATCTCTCGCTCAGCTTTCTTCCTACTCCATACTTCGTGTAGGACTGCTAGGGATCGATATCTCTCACTAGATCGCTTAAAAATTGGATTTTTGGTCTGATCTTGCAGGTAATCTCGGACTTATCCGACCCAGGTCAGACTTGTCCGACTTAGGTCCAACAAGTCCGACTAGAAGTCAGACAAGTCCGACTTCTCTGTTTTCTTAACTCTGAATTAAGTTTAAATTATCGATTATCGCCTATTCACCCCCCTCTAGGCCTCTTTCAATTGGTATCAGAGCAGGTTTCTCCGGAAGAGACTAACATCTCGGAGAATCGATGGCGGAAGAAAGGAACAAGGATGATACCTCATATGTCGAGGGTGAAGGCTCAAATGACAAGAACTACGACGTTCTTCTTGATGATCTGAAGGACGATGAAGAGACTCGCCAACTCAAGGCGAAGCTTCGGGAGAAGCTAGGGAAACAACCCAAGATCAACAAAGAGAGGGAGAAGAGTAACGATGACTATACTCAAACTCACTTTGATTATGATCGTCTTCATGCTAACAATCACTATTTGTCTATTCCACTTGGCAAACCTCCTCAATTCGATGGAAAAGACTATTCAATGTGGAAACACAATATGAAGATGCATTTAATCTATTTGAATCCTAGTTTGTGGTAGATTGTGCAAACCGGAGTTCATATGCCAAGGAATGAGGAAGACGTCACTCCACAACAAGCTATCCTACTTCATCGCAATGCTCAAGCCGTGGGAGTCATAACCTCATCTTTGACTCGAGATGAATTGAACCGAGTCGAAGGTTTGGAAGTGGCCAAAGATATTTGGGATACACTCAAGACAACGCACGAGGGCAACCGAGTCATCCGGGAGGCGAAGATTGAGATGATCGAAGGAGGGCTTGGAAGATTTACCATCATGGATGGTGAGTCGCCCCAAGACATGTACAACCGCCTCAAGGTGCTCGTGAACAAGATTCGTGCCTATGGAAGCACTCGATGGACAGACCATGAAGTGGTGAAGAGGATGCTTCGGGCATTCATGCCTCGAAACATCGCTCTTTGCTCCTTGATCCGTGAAAGCCCCGACTACACCAAGATGACTCTGGAAGAAGTGCTTGGGAGGATAATCAACAATGAGATGATGGAGAAGGAAGCTATGTTCCACAACGATCTCCAAAAGTTTGCTTCATCAAAGAAGAAAGACATAGCCCTCAAAGCAACTTCCACATCCTACAATGAAGATGCAAGTGATGATGAGAGCATGGACTCCGATGAGGAAGAAGCTTTCTTCATCAACAAGTTTAGAAGGACGATGAGAAGGAAGAAGGGAGGCTATCACCAAGAAGGCAAGAGCAAGGAGAAGCTAAAGAAGAAGACTTGCTACAAGTGTGGTGAACATGGGCACTTCATTGCGGATTGCCCATACAATGAAAGCAAGAAGAAGGAGGGCAAGACCCAAGATAAGAAGCTCTTCAAGAAGAAGAAGCCATCGGGACATGCCCACCTTGGAAGAGAATGGGACTCAAATGAAGACTCATCTTCCGACGATGAAGAGAAGGTGGCAACCATTGCCATCGGAAAGAGCTCAAGTGCAAGCAAGCTTTTCCCCAACCTTTATGATTTCAAGTCCACATGTTTCATGGCAAAGGAGGGAAGGAGAAAAGTCAAATCTAAACCCACTCCCTCTATAACTTCTTGTGATTAATTTGATAGTGGTAGTGAACTTGAATCCATGCTTAAAGGCTTAAGTAAGAGTGCCATGAGAAAGATGAACTTTCTTATGAATGAAATCTCCGAGAAGGAGGATCTCCTTGAGCGTCAAGAGGACATGCTCATCCAAAAATTGGAGAGATGTCAAGAGCTTGAGGAGCTCCTCGAGCGCGAGAGAGAAAGAAGCAATTCATTGGAGCATGACCTTGCCATGAGCAAGGAAGCATGCTCAAATCTTAAGGACAAGACCGTTGAGCTCAAGGATGAACTTGTTAACTTGACAAAGGTTAACAAGATTCTAGAGACAAAGGTTGAGTCACTTAAGATCAATGCACCTTCTTCCTCAAAGAGCTCATCTTTTCAAAAGATTTCATCCGAGGAAGTTCACACTTGCATGTGCTCAAGCTTGATCCTAAAACTTAAGGATGAACTTAACTTGGCACAAAACAAACAAGAACCGAAAGGTGGCATCTTTGACAAGGAGAAGGTGGCCTATGCACATAGTGCATACACCAATGTGAGACCTGCCCATGTCAAGGATGGTCTTGGTTATTCTCGGGAGCGGAGGCAAAATGCCAAAGCCCCTAAGAATAACAAAGACTTGATTGTTTTTGTCAAGGAAGGTTCATCCACCCAAGATAAAGGAAAGAACATTGTCTCAACATCTTATATGCCTAAAAATAAACCTCATCCTTTGTTCCATGACTTTGATGCTTCTTATGTTTTATTGAGGAACAAATTTGGCAAGACTTATGCTAGATATGTTGGGCCACTCCGCAAGAGCCCAAAGCCTTGCGTGTGGGTGCCCAAATGTCTTGTGACTAACATCAAAGGACCCAACTTCTTTTGGGTACCTAAAGGAATGGCATAACTCTTTTTTGTAGGCATACTCCTCCGGTGGATCAAAATGGGTGCTTGACAGTGGATGCACTAATCATATGACCGGAGAGAGGAAGATGTTTGTAGAGTACAAGGAGAATGAAGATCCTAGTGAAGGAATCTTCTTTGGGGATAATAGCCAAGGGAAAATCCTTGGCACCGATAAAATTGCTATCTCCTCAAAACACACTCTTTCTAATGTGCTTCATGTTGATTCACTTGATTACAACCTCTTGTCTATTTCTCAATTATGTGATAATGGTTATGATTGTCTTTTCACTAACAACAGTGTGACCGTCTCAAGAAGATGCAACAACCCAATCGCCTTTAAGGGCGTACTCAAGGGAAAGCTTTACCTTGTGGATATCTCCACGGATAAAGCCCAACTTGATACGTGCTTAATGGCGAAAACTAACATGGGATGGCTATGGCACCGAAGGCTAGCCCATGTTGGGATGAGAAACTTGCAAAAACTTCTTAAGGGGGATCATATCCGTGGACTAAAAGATGTTGTCTTTGAGAAAGATAGACCATGTAGCGCATGTCAAGCCGGAAAGCAAGTAGGAGCTCAACATCCGTCCAAGAACATCATGACAACCTCATGACCATTGGAGCTACTACACATGGACCTATTCGGACCGATCGCCTACATTAGTATTGGCGGTAACAAATATGGTCTAGTTATTGTTGATGATTTTTCTCGCTTGACGTGGGTATTTTTCTTGCATGACAAAGGTGAAACCCAAGGAGTTCTCAAAAAGTTCTTGAGGAGAGCTCAAAACGAGTTCTCCTTAAGAATCAAGAAGATTAGGAGCGACAACGGGACAGAGTTCAAGAACACTCAAGTTGAAGACTTCTTGGATGAAGAAGGAATCAAGCATGAGTTCTCCGCTCCCTACTCCCCTCAACAAAATGGAGTAGCAGAGAGGAAGAATAGGACTCTTATCGAGATGTCAAGGATGATGCTTGATGAGTACAAGACGTCTGACCGGTTTTGGGCGGAAGCGGTTAACACCGCTTGCCATGCCATAAACCGGTTGTATCTTCATGGACTCTTGAAGAAGACCTCGTATGAACTCCTAACCGGTAACAAACCCAACATCTCATACCTTCGTGTTTTTGGGAGCAAGTGCTATATTCTCAACAAGAAGCCTAGGAATTCGAAGTTCGCATCGAAATCCGATGAAGGTTTCTTGCTTGGCTATGACTCAAACACCTACGCCTATCGTGTCTTCAACAAGTCCTTCAGGATTGTTGAAGTAGCACATGACGTAGTGTTTGATGAGACTAATGGCTATCAAGTGGAGCAAGTTGATAAGTGTGTGCTAGATCAAGAGGAGACTCCACAAGAAGCACTTTGGAGAATGGCACTTAGAGATGTGCGACCACATGATCCAAATGATCTTCAAGCAAGCGAAGAAGATGCAAATCCCCCACATGAACAAGATCAAGATCCTCAAGATGAATCTCAACAAGATCAAAATCAAGGAGGAGGCTTGGATCAAGGGGGAGATCAAGAAAATGATCAAGATGAAGACAATGATCGAGAAGCTCAACCACCACACCCAAGAGTTCATCAAAGCGTTCAACGGGACCATCCCGTTGACAACATACTTGGAGACATCTCCAAGGGGGTAACTACTCGCTCACGTATGGCTATCTTTTGTGAACACTATTCCTTTGTTTCCTCTCTAGAGCCACGGAAAGTAGAAGAAGCTCTACAAGACCCGGATTGGGTAATGGCGATGCAAGAAGAGCTCAACAACTTCAAGAGGAACAAGGTGTGGGAACTCGTGAGGAGACCAAATGCAAATGTTGTTGGAACCAAGTGAGTGTTCCGCAACAAACAAGATGAACACGGGGTGGTAACAAGAAACAAGGCAAGACTTGTAGCAAAAGGATACGCTCAAGTCGAAGGTTTGGATTTCGATGAAACCTTTGCTCCCGTAGCTAGGCTTGAATCTATTCGCATATTATTGGCCTTTGCTACTCACCATGATTTCAAGTTATATCAAATGGATGTGAAAAGTGCATTCCTCAATGGTCCAATCAAGGAGGAAGTGTATGTGGAGCAACCGCCCGGATTTAAAGATGAAGAGCATCCCGATCACGTCTACAAGTTGTGTAAGGCTCTCTATGGCCTCAAACAAGCACCTAGAGCTTGGTATGAGTGCCTTAGGGATTTTCTCACTCAAAATGGTTTTAAGATTGGGAAGGCCGATTATACTCTCTTCACTAAGCATTTTGATAATGACTTGTTCGTATGCCAAATTTATGTTGATGATATCATATTTGGTTCGACTAACAAGACTTTTTGTGATGAGTTTTCCAAAATCATGATGGAGAGATTTGAGATGTCTATGATGGGGGAGTTGAAGTTTTTCCTAGGTTTCCAAGTAAAGCAACTCAAGGAAGGGACCTTCATATGCCAAACCAAGTACACTCATGACATTCTCAAGAAGTTTGGCATGGAGAAGGCGAAGCCCATCAAGACACCTATGGGAACAAACGGGCATCTAGGACTAAATGAAGAAGGAGCGAGCGTGGACAAAAGGTATACCGTTCTATGATTGGCTCTTTGCTTTATCTTTGTGCTTCTAGACCTGACATTATGCTTAGTGTGTGCATGTGTGCTCGATTCCAAGCCACTCCAAAAGATTGTCACTTGACAGCGGTTAAGAGGATCCTTAGGTATTTAGTTCACACTCCTAATCTAGGTCTTTGGTACCCTAAAGGATCCAAGTTTGATCTCGTTGGTTATTCCGATGCGGATTATGCGGGCTGTAGGGTAGATAGGAAGAGCACATCTGGGACATGCCAATTCCTTGGTAGGTCCTTGGTTGCGTGGTCTTTCAAGAAACAAAACTCCATTGCCCTTTCCACAGCCGAAGCGGAGTACGTTGCAGCCGGAAGTTGCTGTGTGCAGCTTCTTTGGATGCGACAAACTCTTAGGGATTATGGTTACAATCTGAGCCATATTCCTCTCCTATGTGATATTGAGAGTGCCATCAAGATTGCTCACAACCCCATCGAGCATTCTAGAACCAAACACATAGATATTCGTCACCATTTCCTGTGAGATCACTCTATCAAGGGAGATATTATTATCTCTCATGTTAGAAGTGAGAAGCAATTGGCGGATATCTTCACCAAACCCCTTGATGAGAGACGCTTTTGTGACCTAAGGAGTTAGCTAAATATCTTGGATTCTCGAAACATTGCTTGAGTCATGCACATCTGATTGCTATTAGTTTTCAACTTCAAAATATTGTGTGTTTTCAAAAGTCTCATCTATTTTTCTTGAAAACTATGTTCTAAACTTCTCGTTGGTGAAAATGATCATAGTTTGATTGTTGGTTGCTTACTGATCATTTTTGTCAAAGATATTTGCAAAAACGTGTCCAAAATGTCCATATCTACTTATCTATATATCCCCAAGTGTTTTCACATTGCATACACTTAGGGGGAGTCGGACAAGTCTGACAAAAGTCAGACATGTCCAAAGTGGGTTTTAAGTCTGCAGAGAGAATTCGGACTTGTCCGAAGTACAAATTCGTACATGTCCGACGTGGGAAATCCGAACCCCTTCAGAGAGGCCGACGGTTTCCTTTCCTTCTCTCTCTCTCCTCACTTCAAACCCTAACCTCTCTATCTCTCTCAAACCTCCCAAGGCGATCCACATTGCTTTTGAGGCTTTTGTGAGGTGTTCTTGAGGGCATATCTCCCTCAAGGGTGGAGGATTCACATCCCCTTCGGATTCTCCCAACTTTTTCTTCCTCCGAAGGTATTTTCCACATCTTTCCTTTCAATTCTTAATCTAGCGGCAAGTTTGCAAATTTATGCCCTTGGAACTGTTCCTAGGCATGTTTGCAACCTTGGTGCAAAATTTGGTCGGTAGAAAAATTGATTTGCTTAGTTTCTTTAGCAATTAGGGTCAGTTCTGTATAGGTCGGACAAGTCTGACAGAAATTCGGACATGTCCGAATTTTCTAAGTCAGACAAGTCTGACTTTCCAGTCAGACATGTCCGATCCTGTATAACTCTGAGACCTAATTTCTATTGAAACTATCAAGTTAATTGCTCTATCTCTCTTGCATTGACTCTTACCTATCCTTGTATCTTTTTCTAGCTATGGGTCATGACAAGAGAGGCAAGGAGCCCGCAGATCCCGACACTTCGGCTCAACCGTCGAAGCGACCAAAGAAAGTGATCGTCAAGCGACCCGCTAGTGGTCAGCTTGCAAATGTCAGTGGTCAGGCGGGCAGCTCGAGCTCCCAAGGGCAGCAGGAGATCGGACCGTTGGTCGTGCACTCTCCAATTGGTGACACCCGACGCACGGCCGACAGAGTAAACTACCGGAGGAACATCCACAACACCGTGCACATGAGAGATGTGCAGTGTTATGACAAGCCAAGGGAGAGCAAGGATCCCCGTTTCTGGTGCTTCTTCCACATGGATTACTACCGGTCAGCCCTCACGACCAAGAAGAACCCAGTCACAGAGATGCAATGGGTTGATTGGAAGGCTGCATTGAAGAAGAAGGGCTGCTACCTTCTCTTCAAGGGGGTGCTCGAAGCTTGCGAGCACCACGGAGTCAGCGAGATCATGGGTCTCCAATACCCATGGAACGAGGAAGTCATCCTCCAATTTTATGCAACTGTGTTCTATTGGGTTGACAAGCTCGGTGTAAGGATCAAAACGCCCAAGAGGGGGGTGAATTGGGCTTTCTTTCAAATTTTAAGATAATTAAAAGCTAACAACTTAAAGCCCAATTCCTTATGCGATTAATCTATGCAATCAATGTAAACTAAAGTTGTGGAATGAAGATTGCATAAATGTAAAAGGGAGAGGGATGCAAACGCTCAAGGGACACGAAGTTTATCCCGTGGTTCGGCAAGATCACAAGGATCTTCCTACATCCACATTGTGGCACCCACCGAAGGGTTTTTCCACTCCCAAGTCACCGAGACAAGGGGGTCTTCACTATTCTTCTCCGTTCGCCAACCTTGGCAAGGTGGAGCTCAAGCCTTGTACACTTTGAATCCTCCGGGCTTCCACAATCCTCTTGGCAAGCTCCGGAAGTCACACACACCAAGGGACACTCCCTTATGGCTCTCACTACACTAGAGACTCCAATCACCTAGAATGGAGGCACACAAGCACTATCTCTAGCTAGTTCTAGGTTATCTCTTGGTGTACAAATGATGAAAAATGATGTGAAAGTGGTAGCTCTATGTCTTGAATGCTCTAGGATGTGTAGAGTATGTCTGGGCTTCAAGTCTTATTGATTTGACAGGTTGAAGGGGTATAAATAGCCAGCCTCCATGAAATAGCCGTTGGAAAAGTAGGCTGACATCACTTCTCTGCGAGCACCAGATGATCCGATGTCTCCCCTTCAGTTAACATCGGTCAAAGCCAAATTAGTTGATGTCACTGTGTCAGATATGACCATTGTTAGACCGATGTTGACCTGTCTTCTCGTCGGATGATCTGGTGGCTCTTTCTCCAGAATTTTGCTTGATCTTGAAGCTTACTGGAGTGATCGACCGATGTATGTAGTTATGCACATCGGATGATCCGGTGCTTCACTTGGTCCAATGGTATTGCAAACTGTGATGATGGACCGATGTCACTGAGCCACCCACATCGGATGATCCGGTGAGTGCATTTGTCTGAGGTCTTCTTCTTCTGTTGACACAACTCGACCGATGCAGTCAACTCAACAAACATCGGATGATCCGGTGTGTTCAATCTGTTGACTTCGAGTTGTTTTGAGTTGTTCTTTTATAAATTGAACTTGTGACCTCTTTGACACTTGATTGAAGTGTTGTTTGATAATCTTCAAGTATCAAGTTAGAGCTTTCACTTCTTGTCTTCGTATGATTCGATTTGATCTCATTGGTTGATTTTATATGGGTCTCCAATGTAATATTGATTTCATTTGATTGAGTGTTATTGGGACCTTGCATTCACAAATTCATTAGTAATATCGAATGGTTGTCATTAATCACCGAAACCGTACCTCATGGGGCCTAGATGCTTTCAATCTCCCCCTTTTTGGTGATTGATGACAACACAATAATTTAAAGTGCAATAATAATGAATTTGATGGTACAATACTCAAGTAGATATGCAATGAATACAAGATAGGACACATTAAGCTTGTAGAAATCAAATGAAATTAATGGCGCGAAAAGCTCAATCGATTAATAACATAGGCAAATGTGACAAGCGGAAAAGTGCTCAATTAAAATTACATGAGAGTACACAAGCACGAATACAAAGGATAAACACACGAGAATACAAAGAGCAAACTTAAACTCCCCCTGAGACTACTACTACCACTCCCCCTGACTCCTCTACCTCTTCTCCCCCTTTGGCATAAAGACACCAAAAAGGGGTCAGAGAGCCTACAGACCCTGAGAGCTGGGCGCGATGACGAACTGGTCACCGTCGTAGTCGTCGGAGCTGGAGTCGCCGGTCGTAGGAGCTGCCGGAGCGGAGGGAGCTGGGGGGTCCGCTGCTGGTGCTGGAGGAGAGGAAGCAGGTACTGGAGGCGCCGGTGGAGCTGGAGGAAGTGGAGCGCTCACCACGGTTGCCGGCGTCTGCTGGAACAGAGTCGTCGCCGGCAGAGGTGAGTGAATCGGTGCGCTGGGTGCCAGAAGTGGTGACATACTGATCGAAGGAATAGGAGTAGTGGGCACCTGAGCAACACCTGGAGCCAGTCCCAGTCCAGGCTGCTGTGGAGGAAGGGCGATCCCGGTCTGAGTGTAAAGGTTGGTGATCAACCCTAGGATCCCCATCATGGCCTGCTGGGTCTGCTGCTGCTGGTCGAGGGTACGCCGGTGCATCTGATCAACGAGGTTTGTGAACCGGTCCGTATCCTCTCGCCTCTGTCGGGCGATCTCCAGCTGAAGCTCCTGCTGCTGCCTCTGAAGCTGTGCCAGGTGTGCAGCCTGCTCTGCCCTGGCCTGCTCAGTAGCGAGCCTGTCCTGGCGCTGCTGCTCTATCATCTGCTGGAGTAGTGTTGACAGCTTTGACGGTTGTGACACCTGTGCCTCGGACACAGGAGGTGGAGTAGGTGGTGGAGCAGCTGAACCTCCTGCCTCTGCATCGTGCTGCCTTGGTGTAGGAGGAGGAGGGAAGTACTCCTAAACACTCTCGTCTGTGTCGCTCTCGGACCAGACATGCTGCAGATCTCCTCCTTGAGCTTCCGCCTCAGCTAGTCGCTCATCCTCTCTCTCAAGGTCAGACCAGTCCTCCTCAGTCAGTCGGGCCCTGACTTGATGCTCAACTGGACGGCCAAGGCGGCGGTCACCAGGAGCTGGAGCTCAGTAGTGTCCAAACCGAGACACACTCTCGTCAGAGAGACGGTTGTGTGCGGCGGACCCCTCGGGAACCATCATAGTGAGCAGGTAGCTGATCCAGTGCCCGTAAGCTAGCTGCCTCATCATGCCCACTCCATCTGTGATGACATCCTCCATCTCACAGATAATGACATCCACTATATCAAAGTCCATCCCGTTCATAAAGTAGAAAATGATCGTCTGCTGAAGGCTAGTGAACCCCTCAAGATAGCCGGACCTTGGTAGGAGAGAGCGACGCAGGGCAAGGTGCACCGTGCGCTCTGCAGGAGTCAGCAAGGCCGGGACTCTTGGCTGGTCTGGAGAGAAAGTAGGTCCAAAGAGAGATCTGATCTCCTCCAGAGCAGGAGCCACTCCTCCAGTGAGCGGCCTCCTCGGCGGGTCTGCCTAACCGTAGACTCTCTCATGGATGCAGATGTCGTGCAAGTCTACTCCAAGCAGCTGTCCCAACGTCTGCCTCGAAAGGTGGTAGTGCTGACCCATGAACATGAAGTCAATGGATCGTCTGCCCTCAGAGACGTAGAGGGTGGCGTAGAACACGCGGACCCAATCCTCCACGTAAGCACTCCGCTCATATGACAGCAACTTCACCAGGCCCCTGTACCTCTCAAAGAACGGCCTGATCTCTGTCCCTGCGGCTACTTCAAGCTGAACCCAATCCATGTAGTTGTGCTGGAACAGCTTGTGGCCACGGCGTCTGTAGGTCTCGTAGAGAGACGCCTGTGTGACCGTCCAGAACCGACTGTCCACCATAGCTTCCCGGGGCTGCGGGTACCACTCCTCAAGCAACACACTCCATCTGAGCTTCCGGAGTTGCTTGGCCTTCATCTTCCGGTAGTCCGTGAGATGGACTCCCTCACTGACATGGACTGCCGTGTCCATCTCGTAGATGGCCCTCTCGGCCTCCCTGTCCTCACGACGGTCGGCAGCCGTCGGTCTCAGACGAGGAGCAACCTCGGTGTGACCTCCACGTGTCCGGGCTGAGCGCCGGTGGATGAGAGGCTCAACCGGCTCCTCTTCGGCCTCGGAGTCGTCGATCACGGGAGGCTGCCTGGAACGAGCCTCGCGGATCCTCAGGGACCCTCCTCGGCCACGCTCACGCTCCTCGACGGCGCGAGCGGCCATCAACGCCTTCTTCTCTTCCTTGGAGAGCTTTTGCTTCTTTGCGGCGGGCTCCACAATGGCCTTGCCCTTGTTCTTCCTGTCGCGAGCCATTGCAACGAAGCAAAGCGCGTGGACGAAGTCGACGATGTACGGAACGGCACCACGAAGGTTGACGCGGCTGGGAAACCCTAACGGCCATGAGGGGATCGCGACCGTAGAGGATGGCACACGTTGAAGGTGGAGAGGGCGGTGTTTGCGTGAGGAGGCTTTGGCGGTGGAGAGAAGCGGCGGCGGCGCTTGGGCGCGGTGGTGAGGTGTGGAGACGGCGGCGCGGCGCTTGGAGATGAGGCAGCGCGGGTGAGTGGCGGTGTCCGGCGGGAGCACGGCAGCGGCGCGAGATTGTTGTGGCGGCGGCGCGAGGGAGAGGCGGCGGCGCGAGGTTGTGGTGGCGGCGGCGCGAGGAAGAGGCGGCGGCGCGAGGGAGAAGGGCGGCGGCGCTGGGGAGAGGCGGCGACGCGGTGGATGGTGGTCGGCGGCGGCGATTTGGGCGCGATCGGCGGCGGCGAGAGCACGGGCAAGCGAGGCGTCGGGGAGAGAGAAAGAGGCGGCGGCGCGCGGGATTAAATAGTGAACCCCAAACCCTAGCCGTTATTTTAACACCGGATGGACCGATGCTAGATAATATGAACATCGGTCGAATGCAACAGTAAGGATATTCAAGAATTGCTGCTGACACCGGATGGACCGACGTCTAGGGTTTTGATCATCGGTCGAATATCACAGTAAGGGTGTTCAACAGAGTGATGTTGACACCGGATGATCCGACGTAGGAGGAAGTAAACATCGGTTGAATTGACCACAACTCCAGAAGAGTGAACATCGAATGGACCGATGTTTTCCAGAATGAACGTGTCGGATCATTTGAGGTTCTGACTGAACTGGCCCTTGAAGAATGAACACCTATTGATCCGATGATGGATGGGTTTAGGCATCGGATAATCCGATGACAACAGAACAGAAACATCCCATATATGTCCTTTGTCCAAACAAACAATCAAAGAGAAACACATGTCTTAGGACTTTTTGGGCAACCCCTTACCCCTCAAAAAGCTAATATGCCAATAGCTTTGCTAAACCTTAAAGCAAACGGAACACCGAGAAAAGTGGAGGAAAAATATCCAAATGAAATGTAAGGCCCATGCTTTGTGAGGTAGAGTATGAAGACTTCTATCTCTTTGAAGCATGTTCCTCTAGGCATTAACGTACCTAACATTTTGTTCTTTCCACCTTATATGAGTTGAGATATTGTATTTTAAACAAGTCTCCTTCTCATGAGGTGGGTTCCCCTTTGTGACAATCTACCGTATGCAATGCCAAACAAGTTATACTGCAAGAAATTAAATGAGTGCAAGTCTATATGGCAGGGATCAAGCAAGGCATAAAATAAATCTATCTTGCCAAGTTTAAACCTTCCAAAGGCTTCCTCAGGGAAAACTATTTCTAGCTCACCCCTATCCTTTGGGAGTTAGACAAGACCTATATGATATGCATCCTTACATGAACATGGCAACTTACATGACGTTAGATGCATCTAGCACATTTAATTCACTTCGAAGTCTAGAAAAGGTTTTCTCATCAAGTGGTTTTGTGAAGATATCCGCCAATTGTTCTTCGGATCTAACACCTTGCAAAGAGATGTCTCCTTTAGCCTCATGATCCCGCAAGAAGTGATGGCGAGTATCAATGTGCTTAGTGCGGGAGTGTTGAACGGGGTTTCTAGCTATCCTAACCGCACTTTCATTGTCACAAAGGAGAGGCACACAACCAAATTTAATTCCAAAGTCCAAAAGGGTTTGCTTCATATATAGAATTTGGGCACAACATGCACCGGCCGCTATATACTCCGCCTCCGCGGTGGACAAAGCCACAGAATTTTGCTTTTTTGCTTGACCAAGACACTAGGGAACGCCCAAGTAAGTGGCACCCACCGGAGGTACTCTTGTGTTCCAGACGGCATCCGGCAAAGTCCGAATCTGAGTATCCCAAGAGATGGAAACTAGCGTTCTTGGGGTACCACAAACCTACACTTGGGGTATGCTTGAGATACCGAAGTATCCTAAAGACCGCCTTCTTATGTGATTCTTTAGGTGCCGCTTGAAAGCGTGCACACAAGCACACACTAAACATAATATCGGGCCTAGATGCGGTAAGGTATAACAATGAACCAATCATGGAACGGTAGTGAGATTGATCAATAGGTTTACCGTCCAAGTCCGCATCGAGATGACAATTTGTCGCCATTGGAGTACTTCTTGTGCTACAATCTCCCATCTCAAATTTCTTCAAGAGGTCCTTGGTGTACTTCTCTTGGTAGATGAAGGTCCCCTCTTGAAGTTGCTTGATTTGAAAACCAAGGAAGAAGTTGAGCTCTCCAATCATTGACATCTCGAATTCCCTAGACATCATGGTGCCAAACTCATGGCTAAGAGATTTGTTAGTTGAGCCAAAAATGATATCATCGACATAAATTTGACAAATAAATAAATCCCCGTCGATGTCCTTGGTGAAGAGTGTGGTGTCCACCCTCCCGATATTGAATCCTTGCATGACCAAGAAATCCCTTAGACGTTCATACCACGCCCTAGGTGCTTGCTTCAGCCCGTAGAGCGCCTTGTGTAACCTATACACATGGTTAGGATTCCTCGGATCTTCAAACCCGGGAGGTTGCTCAACATAAACAAGCTCGTTAATATAGCCATTAAGAAAGGCACTTTTAACATCCATTTGATAAAGCATTATATTGTGATGTGAAGCAAAAGCAAGGAGTATACGAATAGCTTCTAACCGAGCGACCGGAGCGAATGTTTCTCCGAAGTCTAGTCCTTCAACTTGTGAAAAACCCTTGGCCACAAGTCTTGCCTTGTTGCGGACCACAATGCCATTCTCGTCTTGCTTGTTGCGGCACACCCACTTCGTTCCGATGACGTTCTTGTCCTTGGGTCGCTCCTCCAATACCCAAACTTCATTGCGGGTGAAGTTGTTGAGTTCTTCTTGCATGGCCATCACCCAATTTGGATCTTGGAGTGCTTCCTCTATATGAGTGGGTTCTACACACGAAATAAAAGAGTAGTGCTCACAAAACGAAGCGACATGGCGAGAACGAGTACTTACTCCCCGTGACGGACTTCCGATGATTTGATCAATCGGATGCGCCTTGGAGATGCGTCCATGCCTCATTAGTGATTGTGAAGCACTTGACGGTGGTGAAGCATCTTGCTCGTCTTGTGGTTGGACTTGATCTTGGACTTCTTCTTCTTGTTGTTGGTGTTGTGTGGCTTGTGAATCTTGCATTGGCAATGGATCATCTTTCTCTTCTTCTTCATCAACTTGAGGCGCCATGGAGGTGTTGATGTTTGAACTTGATGCTCCCCCTTGATCATGGCTCTCCTCAACTTCGGGCTTGATGTCTCCAATGGTCATGTTTTTCATGGCTTCTCGTAGAGGCTCATCATCTATATCATCATGACCAAAACTCTCCTCTTGGGAGCCATTAGTCTCATCAAACTCAACATCACAACTTTCTTCAACTAACCCGGAGGTTTGGTTGAATACTCGATATGCTTTTGAGTTTGACACATAACCAAGAAAGATACCAACATCACACCTTCTTTCAGACTTACCAAGCCTTTTCTTGCGGTAGATGTAGCACTTGCACCCGAAGACTCGGAAGTAGGAGATGTTGGGCTTTCTCCCAATGAGGAGCTCATATGGGGTCTTTTGAAGTAGACGATGAAGATAGACCCTATTTGCGGCATGGCACCCCGTGTTGATTTCTTCGGCCCAAAACTTCTCCGACGTGCCATAGTCATCAAGCATTTCTCTAGCAAGGGTGATGAGAGTCTTGTTCTTCCTTTCAACGACACCGTTTTGTTGAGGGGTGTATGTGGCCGAAAACTCATGCTTCACGCCTTCACGATCACACCACTCCCCAATGTTGTAGTTTTTGAACTCGGTGCCGTTGTCACTCCGGACCTTGATGATGGGAAGTTGAAATTCCCTTTGAGCACGTTTAGCAAAGGTCTTTAAGACTTCCAGAGTTTCACCCTTGTCACCTAGAAACAAGGTCCAAGCATATCTAGAATAGTCGTCAACAATAACAAGACAATAGAAATTACCACCAAGACTTTGATATGTGGACGGTCCGAAGAGGTCCATGTGGAGTAGTTCAAACGGCTTGGAGGTTGACACCATTGTCTTCATTGGGTGGTGTGAAGCAACTCGCTTCCCGGCTTGACAAGCGCTAAAAAGCTTGTTCTTCTCAAACGTGACATCCTTCACGCCGGTCACCCTCCCAAGCTTGAACGACTTCTTAAGCTTGCTCATCCCAATGTGAGCAATGCGTCGATGCCATAGCCAACCCAAGCTTGTCTTAGTGAAAAGACAAGTGGTCAGGCTAGCATCCTTGTTGGAGAAGTCCACCAAGTAAAGATGTCCATGCCGAAAACCTTTGAAGATTAGTTCTTTGCTTGATTCACTAGTTACTACAACACCATTCTTGTCAAAGGTGCACGTTAGTCCAAGATCACATAGTTGTGCAATGGAAAGTAGATTGAAACTAAGTGACTTAACGTATAGTACATTAGAAATGGACAAATCATGCAAAATAGCAATTTTACCTAAACCAATTACCTTCCCCTTTGAGTTGTCACCAAAGGTGACTTGTTCATGATTGTCGGGGTTCTCTATGGTGGTGAACATACCATCATTGCCGGTCATATGTTGAGTGCACCCACTATCGAGTACCCAATGCTTTCCTCCGGCTTTGTAGTTCACCTACACACATGAAGTTAGTTTTTGAGTTAAGGCACCCAAGCCAACTTAGGTCCTTGTATGTGTGATACAAGTGATTTTGGGACCCAAAGTTGCTTGGGGAGCTTCCCCTTCATGCCCTTAATGTCTTTGCCGATGAACCTTGCCTTCACCTTGCCACCTACTTTCCTCAAGAGATAGTGGTAATCATTGAAAGTAGATTTGTAGTTAGGAGGCAATTTGGGAGAAGGACGGTTGGGAAGAGGACACTCCCTCGTGTGATGTCTGGTGACCTCACAATGTTGGCAATAGGAACCAACTTCTTTGATGAAGCTCGTCCTAAGCTCCGGTGAGGGCACCTTCCCTTTGTTGAGCACCGGGAAGGATCCAAGTCCTCTCTTGTTGAAGCCTTTAGCTTGTTGGTAGAGGATTTCCTTGTGCTTGTCCTCCCCCTTAGAAAGTCTTGCCACACTAGCGCGGAGACTTTCAATCTCGTCCATCAACTCCTTCTCCCTAAGGCTTGCTTTCAAAGGCAAAGACTTATCCAAAATATTAGTGGCATGTGAAGTAGTTGATACTTTGCCATCAAGGGTTTCCTTTTTCATGTTTTTCATTTTTAGTTCAATTGCTTCATAAGCACGGTTAAGCACTTCATGTTCTTGAACCAAGTCATTGTGCTTTCTCAAGAGTGCTTGGTTTGCTAAGTCAAGCTCATGATGATCAAGCTTGATTTGAGCATTTTCCTCCTCGATTTGCTTGACATGTGTTTTGAGCGTGTCATGCTCTTTAAGTATGGTTACATACTTGTCATGCAAATCGAGCTTCGCACTCTCAAGCTTAGCACAAGCTTGTTCAAGTGCCTTAACCTTGCTCTTTTCCCTTTTTATGATGACATGGTATTCATTAATCATAGATGCTAATTCATCGAGGGAGAGCTCATCATCATCATCGCTAGAGGCGTCACGTACCTTAGTGTTACCTTTTGCCATGAGGCACATAGGAGGTGGACGAAGAGGTGAGTTGTCCTTGTCGACGATGGAAAGGCCCGCTAAGTTTTCTTCATCTTCACTCTCTTCGTCGCTTGATTCTTCATCCGTGATCCACTCATTGGCCTCGCACATGAAGACTTCTTGAGGCCCTCTTCTCTTCTTTGGAAAGAGCTTGGTCTTCTTGCCTTTGTCAAATTTCTTCTTTCCAAAGGAGCGCTTGGGCTTGACCTCTTCTTCATCTTCATCACTTTCTTCTAGCTTTCGATGCTTTCCCTTGTGGTTGTCCTTCCTCTTGTCCGGTCTTGGACAATCATATGATATGTGGCCTTGATCACCACAATTATAGCATGTCTTGTTTTCATCTTTTCTTGGGAGGAAGGCTTTCTTCTTGGGATCAAAAGAGTATCCCTTCTTTGCGATCTTGGAGTTTAAACGTGAAAATTTCCTCATCATCAACGCAAGCTCGTCATCGTCCTCTTCGCTTGTTGCTTGCTCTTCTTCACTTGAGCTAGGATCAACCACTCTCTTCTTCTTGGGAGTTGTCTTCTTGGTTGAAGCCTTGAGAGAAATGGTCTTTGACGATGACTCCTCCATCATTCCAAGTACGCTCATCTCATGAGCATGAATTTCTCCAATGAGCTTCGAAACTTCAATGTTGTCAAGTGATTCTTTTTGGAGCATTGAATTGATAATGTTGTACTTGGGCTTGGGTAGAAGCATGAGGATCTTGCGGTTGATAAGTCCCTTACCAAGAGAAGCAATGTCATGTGCGTTAATCTCCTCAATGAGCACATTTAAACGAGAAAACATTTGGTTAACATTCTCATGAGGAAGCATTTTGAATTCATCATACTTGGATTTAAGCAAGTGATATTTGAGTTCTTTAACACGAGATGAGCCCTCATGTATTTCAATTAAACATGCCCAAATTTCACAAGCTTTCTCTTTACTAGCAATTCTAGCAAATACGTCTTGACTTATGCATTCATAGATAGCATTTCTAGCTTTAGCATCCCATTTTAGTTGGTCACCAACATAATTAAGATCTCCAAACCCCGCATGGGTCGCTTCCCAAACTTTGGGAGCAATAGCCTCTAGGTAGGCACGCATGCGTGCTTTCCAATAGGCAAAGTTCTTGCCCTCGAAGGTAGGAACCGAACCCCCATTCTTGGCCATTTTAGCTCTCTAGCGGTGAGGCTAGAATGATCCAAAGAGCAACAAGGCTCTGATACCGATTGTAAGGATCGAAACGCCCAAGAGGGGGGTGAATTGGGCTTTCTTTCAAAATATTAAGATAATTAAAAGCTAACAACTTAAAGCCCAATTCCTTATGCGATTAATCTATGCAATTAATGTAAATTAAAGTTGCGGAATGAAGATTGCATAAATGTAAAAGGGAGAGGGATGCAAACGCTCAAGGGACACGGAGTTTATCCCGTGGTTCGGCAAGATCACAAGGATCTTCCTACATCCACGTTGTGGCACCCACCAAAGGGTTTTGCCACTCCCAAGTCACCGAGACAAGGGGGTCTTCACTATTCTTCTCCGTTCGCCAACCTTGGCAAGGTGGAGCTCAAGCCTTGTACACTTTGAATCCTCTGGGCTTACACAATCCTCTTGGCAAGCTCCGGAAGTCACACACACCAAGGGACACTCCCTTATGGCTCTCACTACACTAGAGACTCCAATCACCTAGAATGGAGGCACACAAGCACTATCTCTAGCTAGTTCTAGCCTATCTCTTGGTGTACAAATGATGAACAATGATGTGAAAGTGGTAGCTCTATGTCTTGAATGCTCTAGGATGTGTAGAGTATGTCTGGGCTTCAAGTCTTATCGATTTGACAGGTTGAAGGGGTATAAATAGCGATCCTCCATGAAATAGCCGTTGGAAAAGTAGGCTGACATCACTTCTCTGCGAACACCGGATGATCCGATGTCTCCCTTTCAGTTAACATCGGTCAAAGCCAAATTAGCTGATGTCACTGTGTCAGATATGACCGTTGTTAGACCGATGTTGACCTGTCTTCTCGTCGGATGATCCGGTGGCTCTTTCTCCAGAATTTTGCTTGATCTTGAAGCTTACTGGAGTGATCGACCGATGTATGTAGTTATGCACATCGGATGATCCGGTGCTTCACTTGGTCCAATGGTATTGCAAACTGTGATGATGGACCGATGTCACTGAGCCACCCACATCGGATGATCCGATGAGTGCATTTGTCTGAGGTCTTCTTCTTCTGTTGACACAACTCGACCGATGCAGTCAACTCAACAAACATCGGATGATCTGGTGTGTTCAATCTGTTGACTTCGAGTTGTTTTGAGTTTTTCTTTTGTAAATTGAACTTGTGACCTCTTTGACACTTGATTGAAGTGTTGTTTTGATAATCTTCAAGTATCAAGTTAGAGCTTTCACTTCTTGTCTTCGTATGATTCGATTTGATCTCATTGGTTGATTTTATATGGGTCTCCAATGTAATATTGATTTCATTTGATTGAGTGTTATTGGGACCTTGCACTCACAAATTCATCAGTAATATTGAATGGTTGTCATTAATCACCGAAACCGTACCTCATGGGGCCTAGATGCTTTCACTCGGCTTCACCTGGATGACCAATGGGGTGAAGTACAAAGTCAGCTATGAGGAGTTTGCCCGCATTCTCGGGATGGAGGACAGCCTGCAGCACTCACTGAAGATCCATGAGATGGATCTAGTGAACCTCCTGGAGATGGAGAGTTTCTATGAGGATGGGTATCCAGCTAACCCTCCTCATATCCACGGCCTCAAGCCATTCCATGCCGTGGTGAACCGTCTGATCAGGAAGACCCTCTCTCCCAAGGATGGGGATGCCAACAGGATCAATCACAGCAGCATAAATTTTATCTAGCTCTTGGCAGGGGAGCAACAGTTCAACGCCTTCGACTATATCTACGAGGAGATCTATATCGCCTCGGAGACACCAGCCAGATCCTACTGCTATGCCCCGTACTTGATGAAGCTCATTGAGACGGTGTCCGGGCAGAAGTTTATGAAGGATGTGCCTCATAGGCGCCTCGTGCCTCAGAAGCCTTCCAAGCTTCACCGCCCGATTCGAGCAGCTGCACCGGCACCGGCACCAGTAGAGGGAGGACCAAGCTCCTCGAGGAGGAAGTCTGCTCAGCCTCCCAGCTCATCCTCCGTGCCCCAGCAGCAACCATCTTGCTCATCAGGACTGCTCAAGGCACTCAAGTCGATCTTCACCGTCTGTCGGTCGACTCAACGCTTGGCAAAGAGGAACTAGAGGAACCTCGAAGACATCAGGGAGCACCTCCAGCTTCCTCCAGTCGATGACGCCAGCTCAGACGAGGAGCCACCAGAGTTTCCGGAGCTCACCGAGGTGAATATGGCTTTCTTCACCGGCACCGGCGCCTCTTCCTCAGCACCTCCTGCAGCTCACGGCGACTCCAGCGAGGAGAGCGACTATGAGCAGGAGAGCGACGACGACGATGACGGCGACGACGACGAGGACGACAACGAGTAGACTAGGTCTTAGTGTCCACTTTTCTCCTTTTTGGTGCCTTGATGCCAAAGGGGGAGAAGTATTAGACTCTTGTGCTTATTCTTGGACATGGACATGTATCTAGTCATATTTTCTATCCTGGTGTGTTTTGTACTTATTTGTTACTCGTTTATGACTGTTAATGCTTAATGATGTTTGTTGATGCCTTATGATGATCATTATGATGCTTCATTGATCTCGTGTGCATTTCTTCATATTTATCACGTTGTTGCACACACACGAGCATATAGGCACCCACGACGATTGAGTGTATATGAGTTGTTTTTATTGTTATTCCAAAAGCTCATATACACTTGAGACTCAAAACTTCTATCAAATCTTATTTTTGTCGAAGACTTTAGTTGGTTGTCATCAATCACCAAAAAGGGGGAGATTGTAAGTGCATCCAGGTCCCTTCCGGGTTTTGGTGGATTGATGATGAACCATTAAAGTGTTAATGAACTTGCTTGAGCATGAGCGCAGATCCGAAGTACGAAATGGAGCTTTGAAGAAAGACGGCAAAAGGAGAAAAGTTGTGGCGAAGAAGAATAGAAATAGGTTTTTCTATTTTCTCCTTGAGTCGTAGGAAAAACCGTACTATTAAGAGGGACACGCCGCGTAGACACTTAGTGAGTCATTCGGGTGCTCAACCCCTTAGTAGAAGATTTTAGTAGGGCCTTTGTGGCTTGGGCGGACTTGTCTGACTTGTGTTGTCAGACATGTCCGAATCCTCTCTGTAGGAAGTCAGACATGTCCGAAACTGTGAATCAGACATGTCCGAATTAGTATTGGAAGGGTTCCAGTGAGAGTTCTAGTGAAGTTTCAGACTTGTCCGAACCTGGTGGTCGGACATGTCCGAGATGGATCTGTTCCCGAGACTAAGAAAATTTTTCTAAGTCCCAGAGAGTCAGACTTGTCCCAGTTCTCTCTGCAGAACTTCAGACATGTTCGAGATTGTGTGTCAGACATGTCTGAAGTGGTTTTGGTCAGACAAGTCTGAAGTGAAAGGCCTGACCTTTGAGGTCAGACATGTCCGACTTTGTGTCAGACATGTCTGAGGTGGCTTTTGGTGCACTATTTAAATTCCAACGGGCAGCCGTACGCTTTATGACATCAGCAATTCTGACAAGTCCGACTTTGTGTCAGACATGTCTGACGTGGGTTGTGTCAAACGGCTCTAATGACCTTTTGGAGTATAAATAGTGGGTGGTTTCGACCCACCAACCATGCCTAACACCCCTGAATAGTTCTGAACGCCCATTTGAACTCAAGAACCTCTCTCCACTTGTTCTTCACCTCTAGAGCCCAAATTCGAGTTTTTGGGAGAGTGAAGAGTGCTTTGTGAGAATCGGGAGAAACGGTTCATTGAGGGGTTGAGCAACGTGTGATTCGCTAAGTTTCTTCGTGATTGCATGTTTGTTGCTCTTGGGGTTCTCCCCTAGACAGTTAGGCGTCGCCCCGCGATTTCTTTGTGATCTCTTGTAATCGGGGAGTTTGTAACAATCTTTGTGATAGTGGAAGATTTGTGAGTTGGCCTTTGTGGCAACTCGTGAGGGAAAGGCTAGAGAAGGCCTGGTCCTTTGTGGACTCCTCAACGGGGACGTAGGATCCTTTGTGTTTCCGAACCTCAGGATAAAA
Source organism: Tuctoria greenei (assembly GCA_036927565.1). Classification (NCBI taxonomy): domain Eukaryota; kingdom Viridiplantae; phylum Streptophyta; class Magnoliopsida; order Poales; family Poaceae; genus Tuctoria; species Tuctoria greenei. Next base: position 49,069,692 of record JAYESD010000009.1, read on the forward strand.
TCATTTGTCTCTCGTTGTTCTTCCTTTCCCACGAGTTTTGATTCTAGTGTTTTCCGCGTGCTATCTCTCCCTCAGCTTTCTTCCTACTCCATACTTCGTGTAGGACTGCTAGGGATCGATATCTCTCACTAGATCGCTTAAAAATTGGATTTTTGGTCTGATCGTGCAGGTAATCTCAGACTTATCCGACCCAGGTCAGACTTGTCTGACTTAGGTCAAACTAGTCCGACTAGAAGTCGGACAAGTCCGACTTCTCTGTTTTCTTAACTCTGAATAAAGTTTAAATTATCGATTATCGCCTATTCACCCCCCTCTAGGCCGCTTTCAATGTTCAAGAAAGAATACATGCGCTTCGAGATGCAACCCGGTGAATCAATCGATGACCTCTTTGTTCGCTTTAACAAAATTCTCAGCAACTTGCATAGCATCAATGATAATATTTCAGATGCTAGAAATACAAGGCAATTACTAAGTGCATTAGACAAGTAAATTTGGGAGATGAAAGTTACATCTATTCGTGAATCCACTATCATGAGTACACTTACATTAGATGTATTATATTCCAAGTTAAAAACTCATGAAACAAACATAATATCACATAAGAACCCCAACAAGTCTCTTGCATTTGTTTCGCAACGAGACATGCCTAGCTCTCGTCAATCTTCATCATGTGGTACACTTGCTTTGCTGTCCTCTCTAACCCTTGAACAGATTGAAGAGTTTCCAGAGGAGGAGCTAACACTTCTTTCTACTCGATTCTCTAAAGCATTGCAAAATGTGAGAACTCGAAGAAGAGGAAGTGGTGTTTCTCAACAATGCTTCGAATGCGGTGAGTTTGGATATTTTAGAACAAATTGCCCTAACCTTTCAGGTTCTACTCCCCGTAATGAGAATCAAGCAAAATTCAAGTCCACCTCTACAACAACGAGAAGAAGGGTTTTACAGGTTGCCAATTGGTAAACAACTTTGTCTCCGCACTTCAAGAACTTGGCTCAAGCGATGTGGACATCAGAGGTGACAAAAATGAAGAGAATTTGGCAAACTTGTGCTTCATGGAGGGAAACTCAAGATCAAGTATGAAGGAGGCAGAACACAACAGTGACAATTAAGAGGTTTGTCCCACTTGCAAAGAAATGTGTGATGCTATTTCTCGTGCCACTGTTATAGTTAAGAAAAATGACAAAAAACTTAGGGACAATGCTGTAAAAATTGAATCATTTGAATATGAAATTAATCGTTTAACAACTTTGATTCCTAGTGATGATTCTTGTTCCTCATGTGAGCTTTTATATGAACAATTGTCCTCTTTAATAAGTGTGCACACCTCCACACTTGATAAACTTGAACTTGAAATTGAAAAGAACAAAAATCTTGCTACACTTAATGATAAAAACATAAAATATTCTAGTTGTTCTATAATTAATTTGAATTGTTTGTGATGATCTTGATAAGAAACTACATTATGCTATGGATGAGATTTCTGTTTTGAACAATGCTTTACATTCTCATGAAGTTATGTATTGTTCTAATTGTAAACTAAAAGGAAAAACTTCATGTGAAAATTTCCTAAACTTGTCTAGGAAACTTGATGACATGAATAGGACACTAGAGTGGTTTTATAATGTGAATAAGAATCTGAACTTGCTGTTCAATTCCTCTAAATCATGTAATGATAAATCTAGTTTAAGTTTTGATTCCCATGCTCATGCTAAGGCACATCCACCTAAAATTGTAAAGTCATTAGGAAGTGGTTTGATTCAAATAGTTCCTAAACAAAAAGAAGTGATTCTCAAATCTGCAGGAGTGTTGTCTCATTCATTTTCAAATAAACATGTTGCTTGCTCATCTAGACATGAAAACAAGTTAAATTTCATTGTACCTACTGTGGTAGAGATGGCCATGTCATATATTTTTGTTATAGACCAGCTAAACAACAGAAAAATGAAAGAATGCAAGCTCGATCTCATGCAAAATTTGCTGCACATGCTAAACCAAATGTCAGGAACATGTATCCTGCTGTTATGAGTAAAAAACATGCAATGTTTGCTCTCAAATCTACTGTTTTTAGTGCTACACATGTAACACCTCGTAGGAAAGTAGTTGGGTACAAAAATCCTCAAACTTTGGCTCATAAACCTGTTGTTTTATCTTAGCTTTCGCGTGTTATTCCTGCTGGATGTCGTGTGACTTAGTACTAGATTCCTAAATGTCTTTTGACTAACACCAGTACCGAGTCATCGATGTATTGTGCTTATATGTAGGTCACACCCTTGAGGAAGGAGAACATTTGGATTGTGGATTCAGGTTGCTCACATCACATGACCGGTAACAAAGATTGGTTATCCTCCCTCTCTTTTGTGTCATGTCCAGAGAATGCTACTTTTACCGATAATTCTTCAACTCCTTTAATTGCTAAGGGTTCGGTTAGAGTTAATAATCACTACACTTTGAAAGATGTGGCACTTGTTAAAAATTTGAATACAACTTGCTTTCTGTTTCAAAATTAATAGATGAAAATTTAGAAGTTAACTTCACTAAAAATTGCTGCAAGGTTGTAGATTCAAATAGTGAGCTCATTTTTAACTTGTCGGTTTGGAAGAGTTTTTAAAGCTAATTTTGATATGCCATCCTCTAAGCATAGGTGTCTAGTTGCTAATGATTCAAGAGGTTTATATTTTTGGCATCGTAGACTTGGTCACGTAGGTTTTGATCATCTCACGTGTGTTAGTGCTCTAGATCGCATACGTGGGCTGCCTAAGCTTAAAGGGGACAAAGAAATTGTGTGCTCTTCTTGTAGTCATTCTAAGATGGTTGCAAGTTCACATGCTCCTCTCACAATGACCATGACAACTGAACTGGGACAAATTTTGCACTTTGACACCATAGGTCCTTCACGTGTTCAATCTTTTGGAGGTGAATGGTATATTCTTGTGATTGTTAATGATTATTCTAGATACTATTGGGCTTAGGCATATAAGAATAAAGCTTTTAGTCACTTTAGAACTTTATTTCTTAGATTATAAATTGATCAACCAGGATCTTTAAAAGAAATTAGAAGTGATAATGGAACCAAATTTTAAAATAAATTGTTTGTTCACTTTTGTGCTGAAAATGGAATAGATCATCAATTTTCTTCACCATATGTACCTCAAAAAAATGTTGTTCAAAAGAGAAAAAACAGAACCTTAGTTGAGATGGCTAGGACTATGTTTGATGAATATCAAACTGCTAGAAAATTTTGGGTAGATGCAATTGCAACCGTTTGTTATGTCTCAAATCGGGTTTTCTTGTGTGCCAAGCAAGGAAAAGCTACATATGAGCTTCGGTTTGGACATAGGACTAGTGTCACACACTTTAGGGTCTTTGGTTGCAAATGCTTTGTTAAGAAATATGGTAATCTTGATAAATTTGAAGCTAGGTCTGTTGATGGCATGTTTATTGGTTATCCATCTCATACTAGAGGCTACCGTGTGCTTTTACTTGACACTAACAATATTGTGGAGTCTTGTGAGGTTTCATTTGATGAAGCTAGCCCAGGTACTAGCTCTAATATTGCAGGTCCAAATTCATATCTGCAGGGGAGAGTATTTTCATCGAAGAAGACGAAGAAGTGGTGCTGCTGTCCGAAAATTCAGATGCAAATGATGTTGATCACGTTGTTGATTTTACACCACAACCAGCACAAACAACTACTGCAGCTGGTACAAATCATCCTCAAGCCACAAGTTCTTCGATCAGTGATGAACATGAAGAATAAGGATCTTGTGAAGTGTCTAATCCCCTCCGCGTTCTCAAAAGTCATCGTCCACAACAAATCATTGAAAGCTTGCACGAACGAGTCACACGGTCGAGGTTTTGCGATCCAAACTCTCGCACTCATTCTGCTTTTGTTGCTTCTTTTGAACCCAAAGATATATCACAGGCACTGACTAATGAATCTTGGATTATTGTCATGCAAGAAGAGTTAGAAAATTTGAAAGAAATAATGTTCGTAAACTTGTACCTCCACCTAAAAGTCACAATTAATTGGAACTAAATGGGTGTTTAAAAATAAACAAAGTGGAGATGGGGTTGTGTTAGAAATAAGGCTAGGTTGGTTTCTCAATGTTTCACACAAGTTGAAGGTCTAGATTTTGATTAAACTTTTGCTCATGTTGCTATATTAGAAGCCAAAAGAATTTTGTTAGCGTTTGCTGCTTCTAAAGGATTCAAGTTATATCAAATGGATGTTAAAAGTTTTTTTCTTAATGACTACATAGATGAGGAGGTTTATGTCAAGCAACCACTAGGTTTTAAAAATCTAGATTTCCCTAATCGTGTTTACAAACTGTCCAAAGCCTAATATGGTCTCAAACAAGGCCCTAGAGCATGGTATGATAGGTTAAAACATTCTTACTTGAAAAGGGGTTTACCATGGGAAAGGTTGATAAAACTCTTTTTGTGCTTAAGCATAGTAATGACTCATTATTCATTCAACTGGATGATATTATCTTTGGTTCTGCTTCTCATAATCTTGTGTCCAATTTTTCCGCTATGATGAGTTCAGAATTTGAGATGAATATGATGGTAGAACTCACGTACTTTTTGAGGCTGCAAATCAAACAAACCAAGGAGAGAACCTTTGTTCATCAAACAAAGTACAAAAGACCTCCTAAGGCACTTCAACATGGACAAACGAAAGCCTCTTTAGACACCAATGGTTATAGAAACAACACTTGAACTTGATGAAGATGGTGAACCCGTGAATCAAAAAAAATATAGAAGCATGATCGGGTCACTTTTGTACCTCACGACATCAAAACCGGACATACAATTCAGCATACATCTTTGTGCATGATTTCAAGCTTCCCCACATGCTTCACATCGTCAAGCCATCAAAAGAATTCTCAGGTACTTACATGGAACTCAAGAATTTGGCATTTTTTTCCTTCTTCCTCAACCATTACTTTGAAAGCTTTTTCATATGCTTATTTTGGGGGTTGTAGGATTGATAGGAAAAGTATTTTGGGTGCTTGTCATTTTCTTGGTAATTCACTTGTTGTTTGGTCCTCTAGAAAAAAAATTCAGTTGCACAATCCACGGTCAAATATGAATATGTAGCTGTTGCTAGCGCGTGTGCAAAATTCTTTGGGTTGTTCAAATGCTTAAGGACTATGGTGTTGATCTAGATAGTGTTCCACTGTTTTGCGATAACAATAGTGCCATTTGCATCGCTAAAAATTCCGTGCAACATTTGAGAACAAAGCACACTGACATTAGGTATTACTTTCTTTGTGATAACGTTGAATAGGAAACATTGTGCTTCACCATGTCAATAACAAACAATAATTGACTGACATTTTTACAAAACCTTTGGATTTCACTCGTTTTTGTTTCATTTGTAGTGAAATATGGGTTATGCATCCTCATGGCTTAAATTGAGGGGTATTTTTTTGAAACTCAGGAAGACTATGTGTGAATCTAAATTTAAAATAATATGAGCATAGTATTTCTTACATATTTGACTTTTTGATTCTTTTTACATGCTAAAAGTTCTTGCTACATTACTCATGTTATACATTTTGTAGCTTATTCCATGACTAATAATTGGAATAATGATCAAACTTTCTTGCTGTTTTGAACTTGTTGCATGCTCACAAGTGCTTTTAATAAAAAAATTAATCAATCAACTATCCTCATGTTGAGCTTTTATGATCAAATAAAAAAATGAGGAAAATCAAGAGAATATACATGCATCGCACTTCTTCTTTTGAGATGGCTTATCATTGCACTTAGATATGAACTTGGAAGAAGTTGTGTGTGAATAAAATCATGTCCTTAAGCTTCTGATTGTCAAATGACATAGGCTTGGATTGGTTAATTAGAATAAGGCTGACACAACATGTAATCTCTTACAAGTGTCATAAGATGAATTTTGTTCCTTAAAAGAAAATAAAAATGCAGTAACAAGTGTCATGCTTTTAGATCTTCAAATAGTTTATTTTGTGAGATCATGACTTGCTTAAATTGAAAATTCACTTGATATCTAGTATGGCTTACATTACTTTATATATCTCATTGATGTGATAGTGTAGGTTACTTGATAGTAAAACTTGGATGAGCTTTGTTTTATATGTATATGTTATAATATGCTCATAACTATTGAAATTTCTCTTTTGAACCTTGCTGAGTACATTGTCAAAGGGGGAGAAATCTTTTTTTTGACTTCTTTCTTATTTGATTTTAAAAAGGGGGAGAAATTTGTTTTCAAAACTTTTCATGTGAACTTTCTATATGCTGAAATAATCGTGTGGCTTCTATGTTTTTCATTTGCAATGTTTCAAACTTGCTTTATACTTATGGGAAGATTTGCTTAGTACTTTTGGACAAAGTTTTTGATGTGTTTTGACTGATGATATTATCTTTCTATGTTTGTAACATGCTTATGTGAGGTGCACATGTAAGGTGTTGTGGTTTTCGAACTAACGAGAGTCAAGTCGAGGACTTGTGCTCTAAAGAATTGGTTGTTTGTTCTGTAGGATCGAAGAGCACGTCTAGAGCTACCAGAGGGGGGGGGAGGTGAATGGTAGATTAAAACTTTTCAGCGGGAGCAACAAAAACACCCCTCGACAAAAAACTGATCTGTTAAAGAAACCGTATGTGCCACTAATCGAAACATGTTAAACTGTGACAAATCTAGTATAGATTGTAGAGAATCAAGTCAAGAAGATGTCACAACAAGAATCACAAAAATACGTCGAGAGAAACTCAAGTTATGATCGAAAGATCGAACAAAAGTCAATCTGTCCTACCCGAGAAAAATAGTTCTAGAACACTACAAAGAAACTCGTGTAGATCAGAAATCACAAATTCAATGACTGTGAAATTTTGACATATGATAGAAAATTAAGTTGTGAAGACAACCCAAAAATATTACGTCAATCAGATCTGTAAAACTCGAGTTATAATAAACCCACCGAAGAAAGGTAGTGCTGTGCAGAAACTCGACGAGAAAGACTTGACAAAAACAAGTCGAACGAACAAGGCACAAAAGCTCCTTTAGACTACAAATTTTATTGATAAAAGCTCACAAGGAACATCCCCAAAGTCATGCACCACGAGCTCTGGCCTCCCTTGCTTATATAACCAGCCCTTCGGCCAAACCAAACCTAACTAGGACTCTAATCCTACTCAATTCAAGAATCGTAACTTTCCATAACTACTCAAGACTCTTCTATACGCATATAGAAGAAATCTTAAGACTTCCAAACACCTTAGGAATGTATCCCACATTCCTAAAACAACTCAAATTCGTGACCCACATGAAATCCTATCATAACCAACTCAAGACGTTCCATATTTAAGTCAAACACGACTCAGCCACAGCCTGAGTCTATAACCTAGTCGGTTGGACCTTTTCGACCAATTTTTTATGTCCACATCTCTTCATCATGCCTCGAAACCATGTAGCCACGTCCATGCACTCCTTGCACACGTGCAAACATCTTCCAACGATGCCCACGATACCTTCATATGCATTGTTCTTGATTCATACATGCTACGCGACCTCCCGACAAACTCAACCAAAATTCCTCCCGAACTTGGTTGTTGAACCTCATCTTCTCCCTAAGACTAGTTCAATGGATACCGTCACCAGCCATGTCTTGAACTCAAGCAACACCTGCACATGAACAAACAACTAATACTTCCGAGCACAAGTCCTCGACTTGACTCTCGTTAGTTCCGAAACTACAACATCTTACGTGAGCACCTCACATAAGCATGTTGTAAACCATAGCAAAATGATATCAACCATAACCACTAAAACACACCAAAAATTTAGTCAAAAAATACTAAGCAACCTTTCCATAAGTGTAAAGCAAGTATGAAACATTGAAAGATAAAAGCAGAACTATTGCAATCACGCTCCGAACCTTGCCAAAGCTAACGGAACTTGAGTCCTAGCTTAATAAAAATATGTTTTGGAAGTATTCAAAGGTTTTATCATCAAAGCCAATGTATTCAGCACACATAGGTCTCACATGTTCCTGTGCAAGTGATGCTTCAGGCCAAGACATGGCTGGTGACGGGATCCATTGAACTAGTCTTAAGGACAAGATGAGGTTCAACAACCAAGTTCAGGAGGAATTTTGGTTGAGTTGATCGGGAGGTCATACTGCATGTTTGGGTCAAGAACAATGCATATGAAGGTATTGTGGACGTTGTTGGAAGGTGTTTGCACATGTGCAAGGAGTGCATAGATGTGGCAACATGGTTCCAAGGCGTGATGAAGAGAAGTGGACGTAAAGAATTGGTCGGAAAGGTCCAACTAGTTAGATTATGCCTCAGGCAGCGGCTGAGGTGGTTATGGTTCGTTTATGAAAAGTTTCGAGTTTGTTTTGATTAAATTTTGTGTGGGTCACAAAGCTGAATTGTTTTAGAAATGTTTAGGACGTTCCTAAGGTGTTTCTAAGTTTTAAGATTGCTTCTATCTGTATGTGGAAGAGTCTTGAGCAGTTATGGAAAGTTTTGGTTGAAACTAAGTAGGATTAGTGTCCTAGTGTGGATTGGGTTGGCCTTAGGGCTTGTTATAAACGCAAGGGTGGCCAGAGCTCATGGTGAGAAGACTTTGGCTGTTCCTCTTGTGTTTTGATCAATAATATTTGTATTTTAGAGGAGTTTTTGTGCCTTGTTTATCCGACTTGTTTCAGACAAGTTTTTCTTGTCGAGTTTGTGCACAACACTATGTTGCTTTGGTGTTTTGTCACAACTCGAGTTTTACAGATCCAACTGACGTGATTCTTTTTTATTTGTTTTCAAAACTTGATTATCTATTATCTGTGAAAATTTCAGGGTCACTGGATTTTTGGTTTATGATCTACACGAGTTTCTTTGCAGTGTTGCAGATCTTGTTTTTTACTCAGGTGGAACAGATTGACCCTTGTTCGATCTTTCAGTCATAACTTGAGTTTTTCTCGATGGTTTTTCGTGATTCTTGTTGTGACATCTTTGTGACTTGATTCTTCACAATTTATAATGCTTTTTTCGCAGTTGAACATGCTTAGATTAGTTGCACACATTGTTACTTTATCAGATTGTTTTTCTGCCAAGGGGTTTTTGTTGCTTCTGCTGAAAAAGGTTTAATCTGCCATTCACCCCCTCTGGTAGCTTTTCACGTACTCTTTGATCCTACATCTCTAAGCACCCAAATAACTACCGTCCTGAGCAGTGGGTCCCTACACGAGATGTACATAATGGACATAATCCGTTAGCAGATTTACACCCTCGCTGTCCACCTCTGCACCAACGAGGACAGTAGTAAGAACATCCAATTTAAGTGTCAGTATATGGTCAGTTTACTAGTTCCCATAATCCTAGCATTTTTCTGAAACAAAATCAAGACCTATTCAAGGAGCCAACTATGACGCAGTTCTCAACTGACTCAGGCAAGCCTATGCACATTGGCCCCGATGTATCGCTGCCATACATCGTTGCCCGGTCTCAAATTTCCTTAAGACATGATCAATTAACATGACTACAGGAAAACCAATGGTTTGCGACTGCCAAAAAAATCGGCGACGGCCGGCCATTGCACATAGGGTAACTTGCGACGGCCCATGCATGGACATCGCAAGTTACCGTGCCATCACCAATAGGAGCTAAATTTGCAACGGCTAACCCAAATGCCGTCACAAATTATGGAGCCTTCGCAGATCGAGGAGTAACTCGTGACAGCCCAGCATAGTACCATCGCAAGTTAGTTAACTTGCGACGGCTAACCCTAGGGCTGTCATAAGTTACCGGACTGTCGCAGATGAAGGGGGATATACCATCAGCCCACTCAGCTCGAGTCTCCTCTCACTCACTCGCTCTCACTCCTGCCGCCTCCCTCACTCCGCCGCCTCTCGCCGCCTCCTCCTATCGCCCCCTCCCTCGCTCTCGTCGCCTCCCGCAGCCGCCTCCCTCACTCCCGCCGCCGGCCGCCTTGTCGTCGATGTTTCCTTCCACACGCCGGCCACCTCCCTCGCTCTCGACTCTCCTCCCTCGCCTCCCTCGCTCCCAAGCTCGACGCTGCGGCCTCCCGTCCTTGATGCCGCCGCCCCACGCCACCGCCCAACGCTGACGCCCCGACATCACCACCGACGTTGCTCGTCGGGCCGACGCTGATGCCCTCTCCTCCCATCTCGACGCCAACGCCCTACAGGACACCGCCGGTTGACGCCCTTCAGTTAAGCTTAGGTAATTTTTTTGTTTAGGTTAAGCATATGTTAATAATGCTTAGGTTAATCAAAGGTGTTTAGATAAATTTCTTGTTAATCATGCTTAGGTTAAATTGATATGTTCATATAAATTTCATTTTAATCATGCTTAGGTTAAATTCATATGTTTAGATAAATTTCTTGTTAATCATGCTTAGTTTAATCAAACTAAGGTTAAATTGATATGCTTAGGTTAGCCACCCGCTTATGTTTAGATAAACTAATATGAATAATTATACTTAGTGTTTTGTTATGCTTAATGTTTTGTTATGCTTAGGTTTCAATTATGTTTATGCTTAGTTTTCAATTAGCAATAATTATGTTTAGTTTTACAATTTTAGTTGATGATGTTTAGGTTTACATTGAATTAGGGTTCAATTATGCTTATTTGAATTGTTTGAGTGTTAATGTAATATATGTACATATAAACGGGCTTCAGGTCGGCTTGACCTGGCACAACTCATTTAGGGCACAACAATGCTCATTTAGTGGTAAGGTAAAGGATACGTCTACACAGGCACAGAGGGGAACAACAACGGGATGATAAGCACTCACAGCGCATGGACGGCAAGGACTCGCAACGTACAACGGCCTAAACGCTAAAGCAGTCGTAAGTTAATGGTGGGCTCCAACGGGGCATAACGTACCCTCTCTCGTTCTTTCCTCCTTCTCTCTCTCCTTCTTTCATCTGTCTTTTAATTACCCAAAAATGAAAGATTAACGTAACCTGTACAATTGTGTTACATGTTTCGAACCGGCCCGTCTCACACGCACTATGCATGTGAGGCGTGTCGGTGCGGAATTGTCCCTTTTTTGGACAGCCTGGGAGTTACCCAGGGGGCGAGGCTTGTGGCAAGACTCGGGTTCTGATCTGGACGAGATTTTGACAGCATAACCCTATGGTTCTCTGCAGCACCATTTTTAGGCCTGCAGTCGGAGAACGGCGGGGTTATGCTGCCGAAATTGCGTCCGGATCCAGACCGCGCGTCTCATCATGAGTACGCTTCACTCGATCACTCTTGGGTTGGTTTAGGACCTATACTAGACAATAGATGTAGGGCTGTGACATTAAATAAAGTATGAAATAACCAAAACTTCTCTGACTTTATACTACAGATCAGTCAAACATGGGTGAAGACCACAGTTGGATGCATATTAGTTAGAAGAGCAGAACTGGTGGTCACTCAGATGAGCGGTTTGCCATGTTAGATCAATTTTTGGATCGAGCATTTTTGTTGTCAACTGATGATAATATGTGGTGCCCATGTACGAAATGCTAGAATACCAAGTTTTTGAACATAATGGAACTTTAGATGCACTTGTGTCGAAACGGTTTCACGCCACATTATGAGGTGTGGGCCTTCCATGGTGAGACTAAATCTCAAGTCATAGAAGAAGTGGATGAGGATGATGATAGCACGAGGGTTGATAGGATGGATGAGATGCTAGAAGCTATGGAAGCGGAGTATCCTCTTACAATGGAGGCAGACAAGTTCTTCGAGCGGCTCAAGGCTTCAGAACAGACGTTGCATGAACACATGCACATGACCATCCTTGCTTTCATGAACAGATTTATGGCAATTAAGTCTAAGTACTTCTTTTCCAACAACTGCTACAACTATTTCATTAAATTGACCTGTGTTATCCTTCCACAAGCCCACAAAGTGCCTAAAGATATGTACTCGTCAAAGAAACTAATATCTGATCTCTGTATGGACTATGAGAAAATTTATTTGTGCCCAGTCAACTGCATGCTATTCTGGAAAGAGCACGCCAATGAGAACAGGTTTTTGAAATGTGATAAACCAAGATGTGTCGAAGTTGTTAATGACGATGGCGATAATGTGGTGACAGATGTCGCACATAAGAAGCTTCATTACTTGCCCGTGACTCCTCGGTTGAAGCGGTTGTTTTATTCGAAAAGAACCGCAAGACACATGAGATGGCACAAAGAAGGTGTACGTGAGAACAAAGAATTCTTTACGCACATATCTAACGGTCATGCATGGAAGGCACTAGATCGTTTTGATCTAGATTTTGCTCGTGATGCGAGAAATGTTTGCATTGGGTCAGCCATAGATGGATTCTCGCCGTTCAGTATAAACGCCACGCCGTACTCCTGTTGGCCCGTCTTTGTCATTCTGTACAACCTACCACCGACTTTTTGTATGAAGTATGAGTTCATGTTCCTCAACCTCATTGTGCCTAGGCCAGATCATCTTGGGTCACGTCTCAACATGATGTTAAAACCGCTGATCGAATAATTGAAAATGTTGTGGATAAGAGTCGAAGGTGCAAGTGTTACAAGAAGCAGAAATTCAACCTTCGAGCTGCTTATTTGTGGTCCGTCCATGATTTGCCAGCATACGACATGTTTTCCGAATGGAGCACTCACGATCGTATGACATGTCTGATATGTGCTTCGGACACGGATTGCTTTCGACTAACTCATTGAGGCAAGATATCTTACTTCGATTGTCATAGACGTTGGTGCCTCTGAATTGCATATTTAGGCAACAGAGGAATGTCTTCATAAAGGACACCATTGCCACAAAAGGGCCACCGAAATGTCTAAACCGGTCAGAAATTTCTGATATGTTGGACCAACTGGTACCTGATGAAGGTCGTCCTGGATATTTTGTAGGTTACGGAGAGGAACACAATTGGACTCACATATATGTACTTTGGGAGCTACCATATGTGAAGTCGTTGAATTTAATGCACAACATTGATGTTATGCATCAGGAGCGTAACAAGGGCGAAAGTATCATAAGCACATGCATGGATATGACTGGCAAAACGAAAGACAATATAAAAGCTAGACGGGATTTGGCAGAGATTTGTAACCATCCAACTCTTGGAATATTTGGAAATGGTGGTAAGCCACGTGCTTCTTTCTGTCTTCGACCTAAAGAAAATAAAGAAGTCATGAAATGGTTGAAAACTTTCAAATTCCCACATGGTTAAGCAGCTAGCCTTAATCAAGCTGTGAATGCGAGCACTGGAAACCTCACTGGGTTGAAGAGTCATGATTATCGATTAATTATGGAAAGACTCCTACTTGTTATGTTTTGGGGCTATCTAGATGATGCGGTGTGGAAGGTTTTAGTCAAGCTCAGCTATTTCTATAGACAGCTCTGTGTTAAAGAAATCAACATAGGGATGATGGATAAGTTAGAGAAGGATATACCGATACTACTATGTAAGATGGAAAAAAATCTACCGGGTTTCTTCAATCCACTACAACATCTGCTTATCCATCATCCATTTGAAGCTAAAGTTTGCGGTCCTGTGCAATACAGGTGGATGTATCCCATTGAAAGGGCTCTACGATATCTAAAACCAATGGTTGGCAACAGGGCAAGGGTGGAAAGGTGCATCACTAAAGCATTTACTCTTAAGGAAGTAGGATAGTTTTCAAGTGTCTACTTTGTAGAAGAACACAATGTCAATGCTTCGGTGATGTGGTACAATGAGGACGAAGCACCTCCATGTAGCGAACTCTTCATTATTCAAATGAGAGGCACAACCGTCGATAGCTACAAGACTTACGACCTACCTGAACGTGACATGACAGTTGCTTTACTCTACATATACGCAAATATAGATGGGATAGACAAATATTTCGAGTAAGTGTTTGTCCTACATTTATGCTAATCAACACATTTTGTTACACATGTATTCTAAAAAGTGTTTGTTCACGTTCAGCGAGTTCCACAGGCAATATTGGCCACGTAGGCATCAACCTACGACCAAACAAGTAGAAGGGATGCGAAGAGAAGGATTAAATGGAGGGTCGGGTTTCCTATCCTGGTTTTGAGATTATGTAATACTCTCTCGTCTTCATTATATTATAAGTTACTATTATTAAAGAAGTATTCTTTTAACTTATGATCATTTTTCACAATGCATGACCCATGGCTTCCATAAAGATTTGCGGCAGCTATCTTATGGATTGGTGAATATTAGAAGCTAAGGTCGATATGACTTAAATGGCTTCCGATTCCATACAACTCATTTTTAAGCTCTTCGTCATCTCGCGACAACATCAAATTCCGGTGTTGTGACAAGGGCAATTGACTCTCAAGGGCATGAAACCAATTATTATGGGATCATTAACAAAATCTTTGAAATCACATTTACCAAAAATAAGACACTTTGAGTTATCTTCTTTGACAGTGATTAGTTTGATAGCACTCATGGAACTTAAGAAAACCATTTTGGAATGGGAGATGTCAAACACAAGGATCGACTATGAGGTTACAATACATTTGTTCTTGCCACCAAGCGAAGCAAGTGTATTATCTACCTTATCCATGCACAAAGCTCAGTGCTTAGTGGGTGGTAAATAAGGTGAATCCTCATGAGTGGTTATATACTACGGGAGATGATGGTTACCATGATAGTGAAGACATTGAAGAAGTGTACCAAGAAGAGTTGTCAGACACTTTTATCATTGAGCCTGGCAAAGGACTTAATCAATTAGTTGGAGACGTTGAACATGTAGAGACGGATGATATGCAAAAAGGGAAATGGGAACAACTCACATTGGCAGATCGTTGGGCTGGTTTAAGGAGTAGGGCACATAATAGTGACTTTGATGAATTTTGAAAGTAATTACAAGTAATGTTTTCTTCAAGATAGTAAAATGAATTTTATGTATCTTATTTGCATATTTACTGATTATCGCTTAAAATAGGATGGCGTCAAAGAAGGGTAAGAAGGTGGCGAGACGAGGGGCTTCTTCCTCGCTAGTGCTGATGACGCTTTCGCTGGTGCTCCGTTGATTGGGAGCAGACGCTCCCAGCTGATGGGTCACATTCTAACTAGCTCTAGGACTTCGTCAGAGCAGCGCACATAGGTAAACTTCACTAGTCTTTGACAAATTCTTAAAGTCCAATTTCAAATCAAACTTACTTATAAATCATTTGAATGTTGCAGTCCTCACAGACTAGCTCAGAGGCTAGGGCACCTGTTGAGCCTGGCCACCCTTCTGTGAGCCAACCCTTTGATGTTAGTCCTTCGGTTGTTGAACCCTCTGGATCAGCTGGTCACAAGCCTTCTGGGTCACCAAATGTGGTGTCCGAGCATAGGTGGCGGATGAGGAGGACTCACTGAATGTCGCCTAGAGGGCAGTGAATAGGCAATAATACCTGAAATGACTTAATCAAATGAGATTAAATCCCTGTGGCCGGACTAGTCTGCACATGGCCAGACTAGTCTGCTCAGCACAGGGTGAAAACACTAAAACTTGGTTTCTACAAGTTATTTGCAGAATTAAAGTTCACCGAAGAAATAATCAATGTGTGATAAACTAGTAAAGCTCAGATTGTGAAGTTTAAACACTTAGATTGCAAGTTTACAACAATGATCAAAGTGAAGAGTACTAAGAGCAATATGAACCCTAATAGCAATACTAGTGATCACGAAAAGTGAAAGACAAGTGAAACGAGATTTATCCCGTGGTTCAGCACCACGAAGAAGCCTACATCTACGTTGAGAAGTCCACACAAGGATCGGATCTCAATTGACCCTTCTCTCAACAAGCCACCACGATGGCCGGCTTGGTTTCCACTATATCAATGGGCAATCACAATGTTTGATGGGGCTACTCACAACTTGAGGCTCCCACAAATCAATACAATGAGGAGCACACAAAGCTCAACTCACACAAGCCACAAAACACAACACAATTTGCAAGAGATCAAACCGAGAGCCAAAGCACGATGATCTTCCTTTACTATCCTCCCCAAACCCTAATCTCTTCAAGATTTGCTCTTAGAGGGTTAGTAGCATGAGTAGAAGGCTTTAGAAGGCTCTAAGATGCTTGTGGCGGCGCTAGGGTTCAAGACTTGTTCAAATGAGCCCGGGGGTCCCCTTTTTATAGGGGTCTCGAGCCCCTTTTGCTGACCTCAGCAGAAGGGCAGACTAGTCCGACCCTATGGGACCACTTACCTCTGGTCAGGTCCCGACAACTACCACACTGCGCGATGATCGTCATGCTACCCGCCAAATTTCCAAATTCAAACGGTCACTAGACAACGGACTAGTTCGATCCAAAACGGACTAGTCCGAAATGGGACAGAGCCGTTTGGTCCATCCCAAAACAGACTTTTCTTGGTTGGCCCAGACTAGTCCAACCCTCTAGGGTTTCTCTCGGTCCATCTCACCAAGTTTCAAACGGACTGGTCCGTACCCAAACGAACAAGTACGAACTATTCCAGAGAGCTTTAGTCCATCCAAAAATGGACAAGTCCAAACTTCTCGGACTTAGCTCTAAATTCACTCAGATTCACTCTAGAGATGTTTGGTCCGTCTCAAAACGGACTTGTCTGCAAGGTCGGACTAGTCCGGCCCCCTATATCTAAGTGCCCCATCCACTAATCTCTCCCCCTTTAGCATCAAGACACCACAAAGGAAAAAGAAGAAGTAAGGGCCCTTAGGACTACTCATCAACGGAGTCGTCATTGTCATCGCCGCCTTGGCGCCCGCTGTCGCTCTTCGTGGCCTCCGGTTCAACATTTGCATCACCATCATCGGTCGGGGCCGCGGTGGAAGTCCCATCTTCACCAAACTGAGCGAGCTCCTCGGCAGTGAACTCCTAGAAATAAGTGAGCTCACCATCACTCTCCTCGGTGGGAGACATAGGAATGTCCAGCTTGTCGCACATGGCCTTGAGATACTTCTCGTTGCAACGCTCCATGCGACGTTGTCGAATTTCCGTCTTCTGGCAAGAGGAGAAAAGAGCTTTGAAGCATTTAAAGAATCCACTCTTGCATTGTGATGAAGGCGGAGGGGATGGAGGAGATGGCACGAAGTGAGAGGAAGAAGCGAGAGGATCCGCATTCTTCCTCCTAGGAGCAGCCGGCTCAGGAGGAGGGAGTTGAGGTCAAAGCATCCGGTGAATGATGTCTTTCTTGAAAGTGAGTCTGGAGATCTTCTCGATCATGTACATGATGTACGGAGCTTATCCACATGATCGGTTAGGAGTGTGCGAGATGTTGAAGATGTCATCAAAGATATAGTCCACCACATTGAAGCGGACATCTCCATCAATGAGCACCATCAAGTGCCTTCGATTCCCTTGAATTATCCCCACATCTCCATCCTTGGGGGCAATGGTCTTCCTGAGGACCCGGTTGAGCACACTATAGAATGGCTTGATATTTCTTATGTGCACGGCCTCAAACTGTGCATGACTTGGGTACATGTACACAGGGTGTCTCGATCAACTGGCTTCAGATTTGAAATGATAATCTCATTATCCAGTTGGTCCTCCAAGTCATGCAACTGAGCAAACTCCCAGTAGGTGGTGGAGTACTGCTCTCCATGGGTCATCCATGTAATCCGACGATCCCCGTCAGTGTGGAAGTAAATTGTAGAGTGGAATTGGGCAATTACATCCACATTCCAGTCATACTGGAAAGCCATAAACTTCTTCAAGCCATGCCTCTCGACGGCCTCAATCGCAGCATTGAAGGCTTGATGATCCTTCTAAGCCATGTAATCCCAGTTTATCCACTGAGCATCTGTGATAGGGGTCTGCTTTGTCATGTAAACCGTCCGCTAGTAGTCACAGTGGAAGTCACACCAGAAACAGGGATCCACTATGCTCCTGCCTCGCTGATAGACATTGATCTTCCAAAGCTTGAGTGCCTTCTCAGCCCCTTTGCCCTTGAAGATGTTAGAGTCGAAGGCAGCTGCATGGTTTGGGTTCCGTGCAGGAGAAGATATCCTCAAGGGGCCTATGGGTTGAGAGGCACCCTTCTTGACCTTGCTAGCAGTCTTCTTGGCCACTATCACCCTTTTCTTGGGTGCAGCATCAACTAGGGCCTTGCCTTTATCCTTGGAGGTCCTCACCCCCCTGGGTTCTAGCTTGTTCACCCAAAGTCACAAGCCGCTTCCTTTTCGGGGCTGC
This sequence comes from Tuctoria greenei, assembly GCA_036927565.1. Classification (NCBI taxonomy): domain Eukaryota; kingdom Viridiplantae; phylum Streptophyta; class Magnoliopsida; order Poales; family Poaceae; genus Tuctoria; species Tuctoria greenei. Next base: position 49,087,848 of record JAYESD010000009.1, read on the forward strand.
CTCAGCAGCTGCAAAACTGTGTTCTTCTTGGGGCATCTTCTTTGCCCTCTGTGATGTAAAGTATGCATCATCCATCTCTTGATCCTCTCGTTGCTTCCGACAATAGAGAGCTTGCTTCTCCTCTTCGGTCTCGGAGTCAGAAGGTGGAACATACTCGTTATCCGACATGGTTGTTGATAAAAGAAGCAAGGGAATGTGTATGAGTGAAAGGAAGTTAAGGGGTAGAGGTAGAATTCACAAAACCAACCTAGGTTAGGGTTTTCACTGTGGAACCCAAACTTGTCCGCCTAGGGGCCGGACTAGTCCGCATGAGGTCGGACTTGTCCGCCCTACGACCGGACTAGTCCGGTTCACACAACAAGAACCCTAATCTAGAGAAATTTTGCAAAAACTACATATCCTAGCACAAAAATAGAGGTACATGATCACATTGATGTGCACAACAACATTTGCGAAGAGGTTTCTATCAATAGACCCAAAAGAATTGAATTTCAAGGATTTTAGGGTTAGGTCAAGAATACCTCTTCAAATCTTCGATTCGATGAAATGTGGGTGTGGAATCGACCTCCGATGCTTGGGGAAAGGTTCCTAAGCACCTTAGGGCTTCAATCCATTGACTCGAATCGAGATTTTGTGGTTGGAATAAAAAATCGCCTAAGAGGGGGCGGTTTTCGAGCGTTTTTTGAGAGAGAGAGGTTGAATGGAAGTGGAGAGGTCGAGGGCTCTCTGGGGAGGTTAAGTCCCCAAGAGCCGGACTAGTCCGGTCAGGGACCCGGACTTGTTCGGCTATTGGACTGGGTCCGGACTATCCTGAGCCACCAGACTAGTCCGGTCTAGGGGCGGACTAGTCCGGTCTTAAGGGTGAAAACTCCTATATATTGAGTTTTCAGTGGAGATTTGATCCTTTTGGACTATACTTCACAAAAGATCTTTGTAAACATGATCAGTAAGCAATCAACAATCAAACTATGACCATGATTCACAAGGATTCAATAATTTCAAAATAATTTGTAGAAAAATTGAGGAGGATGAGTTTTTCGCAAGCATGTGTGAATTTTGAATATAACAATGAGATGTGCAAGACCCAAGGCACATTTCGAGAATCTAAGATATTTAGATCACTCCTAAGTTCACAAAATCTATTCTCATCTAGAGGCTTGGTAAAGATATCGGCCAATTGTTTATCGGTTCTTACATGTGAAATTGCAATGTCTCCTTTGATGGAGTGATCTCTCAAGAAATGGTGGTGAATATCGATGTGCTTGGTCCTTGAGTGTTCAACTGGATTGTGGGCTATTTTGATGGTACTCTCATTGTCACATAGGAGGGGAATATGGCGCAAGTTTATGCCATAGTTTCTAAGAGTTTGTCGCATCCAAAGAAGTTGTGCACAACAACTTCCGGCGGCGACATACTCCGCTTCAGCTGTGGAAAGAGCAATGGAGTTTTGTTTCTTTGAGGACCATGACACTAGAGATCTACCAAGGAATTGGCAAGTTCTCGATGTAGTCTTCCTATCAACTTTGCACCTCGCATAGTCCGCATCAGAATATCCAATGAGGTTAAACTTAGAGCCTTTGGGGTACCAAAGTCGTAGGCTTGGTGTGTGAACCAAATATCTAAGAATTCTCTAAACGGCAGTCAAATGACACACCTTAGGAGCAGCTTGAAATCTAGCACCCATACACACACTAAGCATTATATCGGGCCTAGATGAACGTAAGTAAAGTAATGAGCCTATCATGGAACGATATACCTTTTGGTCCACACTTGAACCATCTTCATCGAGATCGAGATGCACATTGGTTGCCATAGGAGTCTTGATGGGTTTGGCCTTGTCCATGTCAAACTTCTTGAGTATATCTTTTGTGTACTTGGTTTGACTAATGAACGTGCCTTCCTTGAGTTGCTTCACTTGAAAACCTAGAAACAACTTCAACTCCCCCATCATGGACATCTCAAATCTTTCCGTCATTATCTTGGAAAACTCATCACAAAAATCTTTGTTAGTAGAACCAAATATAATGTCATCGACATATATTTGGCAAACAAACAAATCATCATTGAAGTGCTTAGTGAATAAAGTATAGTCCGCCTTCCCAATTTTGAAACCATTTTGAGTTAGAAAGTCTCTAAGGCACTCATACCAAGCTCTAGGAGCTTGTTTGAGTCCATAGAGAGTCTTACGCAATTTGTACACATGATTTGGGAATTCTTCATCTTCAAATCCGGGGGGGGGGGGGGGGGGGGTTGCTACACATACACCTCTTCCTTGATTGGACCATTGAGGAATGCGCTCTTGATGTCCATTCGATATAGCTTAAAATCATGGTGAGTAGCAAAGGAATGTAATATACGAATTGATCCAAGCCTAGCTACGGGGGCAAAGGTTTCTTCAAAATCCAAACCTTCAACTTGTGAATACCCTTTGGCCACAAGTCGTGCCTTGTTCCTTGTAACCACCCCGTGTTCATCTTGTTTGTTGCGGAACACCCATTTGGTGCCTACAACATTCACATTAGGCCTCTTCACAAGCTCTCGTACTTGATTTCTCTCGAAGTTGTTGAGCTCTTCTTGCATGGCCATCAACCAATCTGGATCTCATAGTGCTTCTTCAACCGGTGCCAAGGATTTTTCCTTGGCTATTGTCCCCAAAATAGATCCCTTCACTTGGATCTTCATTTAGCTCATACTCCACAAACATCTTCCTCCCTCCGGTCATATGATTTGTGCATCCACTATCAAGAACCCACTTGGTTCCACCGGAGGAGTATGCCTACAAGAAAGATTTAAGCCTTGGCTTTAGGTACCCAAGCGGTGTTGGGTCCTTTGATGTTAGTCAAGAGGCATTTGGTCACCCACACACAAGGTTTGGAACTCTTGCGGTGTGGCCCAACATACCTAGCATATGCCTTTCCAAACTTGTTCCTCAATAAAACATATGAAGCATCAAAATCATGGAACAACGAATGAGGTTCTTTCTTAGGCATTTTAGGTATAGTAGCAATGTTCTTTCCTTTATTGTTGTATGAGCCTCCTTTGACAAAAAAATCCAGTCTTTGCCATTCTTGGGAGTTTTGGAGTTTTGCCTCATTTGTCTAGAATGACCAAGACTATCCTTGACAAGGGGATGTCTTGTGTTGGTATATGCACTACGTGCGTATGCCACCTTCTCCTTGTCAAAGATGCCACCCTTGGGTTCTTGATTGGTTTGTGCCAACTTAAGCTCATATTTAAGCTTTATGATCAAGTTTGAGCATTTACAAGGTTGAGATGCTTCGTATTTAATATTTGTGGAAGGTGAGCTTGTAGAGGAAGAAGGTGCATTGACCTTGAGAGACTTCACTTGCGTCTCAAGGATCTTGTTAGCTTGTGTCAAACTAACAAGTTCATCCTTGAGCAAAATTGTAGTGTTCTCAAGGTTTGAGCAAGTTTCCTTGCTCAAAGCAAGTTCACGCTCAAGTGACTTGCTTCTTTCTCTTTCAAGCTCCAAGAGCTCCTCAACCTCTTGACATCTCTCCTTTTGTTGGATGAGCATGTCCTCTTTACGGTTGATGAGTTCTTCCTTCTCAAATATTTCTTCCGTTAATAATCTCAATCTTTTCAAAGTGCTTTTACTCATGTCATTAAGCATATGTTCATCTTCACTACTACTATCAAAGTCATCATGAGAATAAATTGAAGAAGAGGATTTAGATTTGACCTTCTTTCTTTCCTCCTTGGCCATGAGACAAGTTGTCTTTGAAGTCTCTAAGTTTGGGAAGAGCTTGTTCTCCATTGTTGTCTTCTTCATAGCTATGGTAGCAACCTTCTCATCTTCGCCGGAGAAGGATTCCTCATTTGAATCCCACTCCTTTCCAAGGTGGGCATGTCCGGATTGCTTCTTCTTCTTGAAGTACTTCTTTTCCTTGGACTTGCCCTCCTTCTTCTTCTTGTTCTCTTCATGTGGACAGTCCACAATAAAGTGGCCATACTCTCCATAATTGTAGCAAGTCCTCTTTGATCTTGTTTTGGGTTTTTCTTTGCTTCTTCTTTCACTTTGGTAGCTCCCCCTCCTCCTTCTAAACATCCTCTTAAAGTTGTTGATGAAGAGAGCTTCTTCCTCATCGGTGTCGGGACTCTCTTCATTACTCTTTCTTTTCTTGTGATCTTGAGGACGTTGCCTTGAATGCAACATCCTTTTTCTTGGAGGAGGAGAGCTTTTGTAGATCATTGTAGAACATCGCTTCTTGCTCCATCATCTCATGGTTGATGATTCTCCCTGGAACATTTTTGGGAGTCATCTTGTGGAAGCCCGGGCTTTCACGAATTAGTGAGCAAAGAGTGATGTTTCGAGGTATGAATGCTCGAATCATCCTCTTTACCACCTCATGGTCGGTCCACCAGGTGCTTCCATATGATGAGAGTCTTGAGGCAGTCATACATATCTTGGGGAGACTCACCCTCCATGATGGTGAATCTCCCAAGTTCTCCTTCGATCATCTTGATCTTTGCCTCCCTAAAGACGTGATTGCCTTCGTGCGCCGTCTTGAGGGTATCCCATATATCCTTGGCAACCTCCAACCCTTCAATGCGGTTGAACTCCTCTCGAGTCAATGAGGATGTAATCACTCCAATGGCTTGAGCATTGCGATGGAGGAGAACGGCTTGTTCCGGAGTGATGTCTTCCTCATTCTTCGGAAGATGAACACCTGTCATAACAATTTACCACAAGCTAGGGTTTAAGGAAATGAGGTGCATCTTCATATTATGCTTCCACATGGAGTAATAATTTCCATCAAACTAAGGAGGTTTGCCAATGGGAATTGATAAATAATGATTGCTCGCAGTTAGTTGCTCATAATTATAAGGATACCGGGAGTAGTCTTGTGAACTACTCCCATTGTCGATGTTGGTCGCAGCAATTGGCTTGATCTCCTTCTTGGGCATGTTGAGCTTCTCACGAAGCCGTGCTTTGAGCATCCAAACTTCTTCGTCGTTGTTTGGATCATCTTGGTAAACATCAACGTTCTTCGTCTTGGTGTCATCGACAACCACCAGAACTTCCTTGTCACCCCTTCCGGCCATTTCTTCTCTGAGTTGTTAGACTCTTTTGGAGAAGTCTGCCTTGATACCAATTGAAAGTCGCCTAGAGGGGGGGTGAATAGGCAATAATACCTAAAATAACTTAGTCAAACGAAATTAAATCCCTGTGGCCAGTCTAGTCTGCACAGGGCCGGACTAGTCCGCTCAGCACAGGGTGAAAACCCTAAAACTTGGTTTCTACAAGTTATTTGCGGAATTAAAGTTCACCGAAGAAATAAGCAATGTGTGGTAAACTAGTAAAGCTCAGATTGTGAAGTTTAAACACTTAGATTGCAAGTTTACAACAATGATCAAAGTGAAGAGCAATAAGAGCAATATGAACCCTAATATCAATACTAGTGATCACGAAAAGTGAAAGACAAGTGAAACGAGATTTATCCCGTGGTTCGGCTCCACGAAGAAGCCTACATCCACGTTGAGAAGTCCACACAAGGACCGGGTCTCACTTGACCCATCTCTAACCAAGCCACCACGATGGCCAGCTTGTTTTCCACTATATCAATGGGCAATCAAAAAGATTGATGGGGCTACTCACAACTTGAGGCTCCCACAAATCAATACAATGAGGAGCACACGAAGCTCAACTCACACAAGCCACAAAACACAACACAATGTGCAAGAGATCAAGCCGAGAGCCAAAGCGCGATGATCTTCCTTTACTCTCCTCCCCAAACTCTAATCTCTTCATGATTTGCTCTTAGAGGGTTAGTAGGATGAGTAGAAGGTTTTGGAAGGCTCTAGGATGCTTGTGGCGGCGCTAGGGTTCAAGACTTGTTCAAATGAGCCCGGGGGTCCCCTTTTTATAGGGGTCCTGAGACCCTTCTGCTGACCTCAGCAGAAGGGCGGACTAGTCCGGCCTCTGAACCCGGACTAGTCCGGCTCTATGTGACCACTGACCTCTGGTCATGTCTTGACAACTGCCCCATTGCGCGATGATCGTCATGCTACCAGCCAAATTTCCAAATTCAAACCGTCACCAGACAACGGACTGGTCCGGTCCGAAACAGACTAGTCCGAAGTGGGACAGAGCCGTTTGGTCCGTCCCAAAATAGACTATTATGGGTTTGCCCGGACTAGTCCGGGCATAGGGGCGGACTATTTCGGCCCTCTAGGGTTTCTCTCGGTCCATCTCATTAAGTCTCAAATGGACTGGTCCGTACCCAAACGAACAAGTCCGAACTATTCCAGAGATCTTTAGTCCGTCCAAAAATGGACAAGTCCGAACTTCTCGGACTTAGCTCCAAATTCACTCAGATTCACTCCAGAGACATTTAGTCCGTCTCAAAACGGACTTGTCTGCCAGGCCAGACTAGTCTGGCCTCCTAGGGTTTCTCTCATTTTTGGCTTCTCACTTAGGTGTTTCACTAAACCACCACTTTGAGCCCTCTATAATGATCTCAATGCACATGATACATCCACCCTCTCAAATGACACGACTCATATAAGCTCAACACCGTAGAAACCCTAATTTCTACTCTTAAGCCTTTGACGCCCGTTTTGTCCTTTTCCTTTTTGAGGGTTTTCAACACATTTCAATCCTTGTACCTGTGCTTAAGATCACTTTAGCTCATTAGCCTCTTAATTGTCGTCATGAATCATCCAAAACCCACAGGGATGCCTAGATGCACTTTCACTCAATTTGTCGGTCCTCCTCCGTTCTCTTCACAGAGGATCGTGATTCATTTTGTAGGAGATAGGTAATAAAATCATAGTGTTCAATTATGATTTCTTTTGGTTACTTAAGTATTTAATCAATAAATATCTTACAACATTTTGCAAGATGCGTCTTTCACCGCTGACACACACCACAGATCGGTCAACAGTGTCATCGAGTCCTTAGTGAGTAAGCACTATCCCAGGGTCATCGACGGGGTGTCTGCTACTTCGTGGGAGGACTATGCACTCGCCCCTCACCATGAGTATTGCAACGTTCAGGAGTCTATATGGGCCGATTTTATGGTAAGTATAAATAAAATTTCTAAGTTTGAACTCTTAAACTCTTTTAAATTATTAATGAAGACCTCTTCAATATATTCTTTCTTACAAGAAAGGTATATTTTAGGAACCGGACGACCCTCACATGTTTGAGCATGTGAGGAAAGTGTTTCACTTCAACGCTGGGAAGGCGGTTCGGCAAGCTTTGTCGAATGCTCGTATTCAAGTTATTAATGAGTACTTGAAGGCAAACCAGCACGACGTGCAACACTTCCGGCAGAAGAGCGACAAGCACCTGGCGGAAGAGGAGTACGCGTAGGTATGTGCGGTGTAGTAAATATTATTTCTGATAATTTTGTCAATGGTATTTTTAGCGACTACAAATATGTGCAGGGTCATGTGAGCTGGTTGCAGGGTCAGTCCGATGCATACCGGGCCCTTTGTAGGTACTGGGCTAGCGATGAGTTGAAGGCTAAGTCTAACAGGGCTTGGGGGTGCAGAGGGGTCAATGGGAAGCACGACGACCAAGATAACCTCTTGCGTTTAGCTGAACGCATGGTAAGTTTGTCTAACTTATGTTTATATAGTCATAATATGATGTTCGTACTAACACATATTGACAGGAGCGTGAGACGGGGGTGCCATCGACCCCTGGTCAGGTCTGGAAGAGAGGTCACTGGGACCCTTCTCAGCCTAAGGGGTGCAGTCAGGCTGCAGCCAAGCGGCTGGTAAGTTTAGGAATTATTCAAATTAATTCTAACTATATAGATTGTTGAACTTAAACAATATTTCTTTCAGGCTAGGTATGGGGAGGACGCTAGGAGGATACATGACAGAAATTTTGATTGGGAACATTAACCAATCAATCCTCAAGCCGTGTATGCAAGCGGAGGCGAAAAAGCACACGGAAGGTGAGTTGGTAATTCATTTTATCGTTTTCAATTCAAGATATTTCAATTCCATATTACTGATTCTTTTTTTTTTGTAGTCTCGCCGTAATTGACAGATTTGTTGACTCGAGGGCGGCGCGGCATTTTAGAGGCAGCTCCTCGTAGGCTTCGTCGATGGGCCCGAGTCACCGAGTCTCGCAGGTGGAGACTCTCGCCCGTTAGGTCCAGGAGAGCTGCGAGTAGCAACAGGCGTAGAAGGCAGAGATGGAGGCACAGAGGGCGCGATGGAGGTCACCATCTCCTACTAGGAGGTCTGCATGGCGCAGATGCGGGGGGCGATGGAGGTGCAAAGGCGAGCGATAGAGGTAAGTTAAAGTAATTTAAATTTATCACATTCTTAATAATATGTAATAACCTGTAACGTTAGCAACGACAGACACTATTTCAAGGCCAGGGGGTGCAGCTCGAGCTACCTCCACTGCCACCGCCACCACCACAAGTGCAGCCACCGCCGCCGGTGCACCCATCTTCGGGTTTCCAGGTAACAAAAATGTTCTTACTTAGTCTTAATTCATCAAACACGGGCAAATCTAACTTAACTTAGTTATTTTAGTCTTACTTAGTCTTAATTAGTCAAACATAGTCAAATCTAACTCAAATTAGCTAAAGTAAGCTCAATATGATCAATTCTAGCTTGTCTAATCAATTCTAGTCAAAAACGAAGTTTCAAACTAAGCAATATGTCAAACAACTTCTATGTATTGCAGGGATCAGTGAAGGAGGCTCATATTTTGTCGCTGTTGATACCTGCGCCTGGACTGACGTGCGGCGTGGACGTTCGCGGCTTGGGAGGTAGTAGAGGGGCTAGCGGATAGCCCCTGTTGTTTGTTTTTTGACTTTGTGATGTGATGCAAGAACTTTGTAATGATTGGTGACATTGTGTGTATGTGATGATTATTTTGCTGCTATCATATCTTTTGTTTATTTGCTGCTGCTTCTATGTATCTGGCCATCGAGTCGGGCAGCATTTTCTGTTTTTACAAAAAATTAAAAACCTTATTTGTGACGGATTTTATACAGTACCGTTGCGAATAAGACCTCTATTATTTGCGACGGCTAGGAAGAGACGTCGCAATTTGTCGGGCCCAACCCATTTCCCGGGCCCTAATTTGCGACAGTGACGGCCTACCACTGCAAGTAAGTTAAATTTCGACGGCGGTCATTGCAAATTAGTTAAATTTTTGACAAAGTTCGGGCGACGACTGAAAACTGTCGCAAATAAGAAAAAGTATCACAAATAGCTTACTTGTGACAGTTTTATGCTTATTTGCGACGGCTTTGACTGTCGCAAATCGTCGGGATTCCTGTGGTGCATAATCGGCCAAGGGGATCCCATTTTCCCCATGAGTAGTCAATCTTACTCATTCTTGTTGGTTAAACATGTTAATTAGCATAGCATGAGGTATACTCTAAATCCCATCCAACCCATGGTGTTTTGGGTTATGCACATGGATCTTGTAACAATTCCCCGACATAATGCACATTAACAAATAAATAACATACACATGTGAAACTTTATAAAAGGACTCGATCAAGGATTATGAGCAATTTGGGGCTTGCCTTGCTCTATGTTAGTGTCTAGGTTAATGTCCAGTTGAACCTCTTCCTCCTTTTTGTTCACCTCCCCGAGCTCTTGGGTTCCTATGTCATGCCATGTATGCAAAAACAAACATTATTCACTAACATAGTCATATATGTATGCTATAGGAAGATATGCATGCTTTGATGGTGATTGGAGGCAATTATAAGCATTAATAGAATTATGGGCATTAGGCTGTTCTTACTCTTTGCAACTTATGGACGACCATAGGATATGTAAATTCATGTCTTGATTTAACTAGATTATGTGTTACCTGATGACGTATGTATAATTGGGTTATGTTAATCATTATATGGCATGAATAATCTATAATGCAGCAGCGTCCAGAGCTGCAGGAGCTCCTTTGGCATCCGGGAGGGGGCATCTTAGGGTTGCTTGACACGGTGCACTCATGGGTGTGGTCAACCGGAGCCAAGGACGATAGCAGCATGGGCTGCAGCAGTGGCCAGCAAAGCTCAAACTCCGGCGAGGGGGATCTCAGCCACCAAAATGCCCAATGGCTTGGTGTTTATCCTAGAGCTTCGTGATGTGCCATGGAGCGTCAAGGGCTGACTGGAATGGCAAGAAGAGGGGCAGAGAGGGGGGTTCACCGTGGGAGCTCACAATTTTCAATTGCGGTGGCGAAAAATTGGCTTCCGGTGTGCAGAGTTGGTCATTTGCCCTAGGGTTTGTGTAACACCCTTATTTTCATTCATCATGCATTGCATACATTCTTATACATGTTTAACATTAAGCAACACAAAAAGGAACAAGTTTAAATGCATTAGAAGCAATATAACAATTAAAAACCTGCAGTAGTGCGGACTTGTCCGGTTTAGACTCTGTACTAGTCCGTTTGGCTCTATGTTGTTTTCCGGACGTGTCTGTTTTAGCTACATACCAGTCCGAAAAACGATTCTAAAGTTGTCTGGACTTGTCCATTGCTAAGTACAGACTAGTCTGATCTTTGCTACTGGAACTTTTCAGAGTTTTCTGGAAATTTCTTAATTTGGTCCGATTTTTGAAAATTTGAGAAGACCCTCGAACTTGTCCGGCCCCGACCGGACTTGTCCGATTTGCTTTCTGGAACCATTTGGACTTGTCCGGATTTCCACCGGACCTATCTGTTCAACTTTCTGTCCCATATCAGACTTGTCCGACCCATAACAGACTAGTCCGGTGTGCCCGACTCCGATTCTGTTTATTTCTTACTGATAGGATTTTGGGTATCCAACTTAATTGGGCCCAAGAACGTTGTGCCTAACCCTTGTGAAGCCCGTGTGGGACCCCACCTAGGCCTCCACTGACTTAAACTCGAATTCCACCCAAAACCCTACCATCTCCATCCTATATAAACACTCCAACACCCACTCTTTCATCTCTTTACCACAATTGAAGAAAACCCCTAACCCTAGTTCGTGGGTGTAGGATCAAAGAGCACGTGAAAAGCTACGAGAGGGGGGGTGTGAATGGTATATTTAAAATTTTTTCTACAGAAGCAATGAAAACCCCTCGGTAAAAAATGATCTGTTAAAGGAATCGTGTGTGAGACTAATCTAAACATGTTTCGCCGTGATAAAAGTGATAGATATCAGAGAGAATCAAGTCACGAAGACGAAACAACAAGAATCACTCAAATCCATCGAGAGGAACTCAAGTTACGGTCAAATGATCGAACAAAGATCAATCTGTTCTACCGAGTAAAAACAGATCTGCAATACTGCAAAGAAACTCGTGTAGATCAAAAACCGCAAATCAATGACCATGAAATTTTGACAGATGATAGATAATCAAGTGATAAATACATCCCAAAAAGAATCACGTCAATTGGATCTGTAAAATGCAAGTTATGATAAAACCACCGAAGAAAGATAGTGCTGTGCAGAAGACTCGACGAGAAAAACTTGTTTGGAACAAGTCGGACGAACAAAGCACAAAAGTTCTTTTAAACTATGATCTTTATTAAATAGAACATAAGGGGAACAGCCCCAAAGTCTTCTACCATGAGCTCTGGCCTCCCGTTCTTATATAACCATCCCTTAGGCCAACCCAAACCTAACTAGGACTCTAATCCTACTCACTTCACGAATCGAAACTTTCCATAACTGCTCAAGACTCTTCTATACACAGATAGAAGCAATCTTGAGACTTCCAAACATCTTAGGAACATATACCACATTCCTAAATCAACTCAAATTCGTGAACCACACGAAATCCTATCATAACCAACTCAAAACATTACATATTTGAGTCAAACACGACTCAGCCGCAGCCTGCATCCATAACCTAGTCGGTTGGACCTTTCCGACCAATTCTTTACGTCCATATCCCTTTATCACGCCTCGAAACCATGTAGCCACGTCCATGCCCTCCTTGCACACATGCAAACATCTTCCAACAACATCCATGATACCTTCATATGCATTGTTCTTGATTCAAACATGTTGCGCAACCTCCCGATCAACTCAACCACAATTCCTCCCGAACTTGGTTGTTGAACCTCATCTTTTCACTAAGACTAGTTCAATGGATCCCATCACCAGCCATGTCTTGAACTCAAGCAACACCTGCACATGAATAAACAATCAATACTTTCGAGCACAAGTCTTCGACTTGACTCTCGTTAGTTCTTAACTTACAACATCTTACGTGAGCACCTCACATAAGCATGTTGCAAACCATAGCAAAATGATATCAGCCTTAACCACCAAAACACACCAAAATCTTAGTAAAAGAATACTAAGCAACCTTTCCATAAGTGTAAAGAAAGTTCGAAACACTGCAAGATAAAAGCAAAAACACTACGATCAAGCACCAGACCTTGACAAAGCTAACCGGACCTTGAACCGGAGCTTACCAAAGCTAGCAGGACCTAGCGCCAGAGCTAACCAAAGCAAGTCGGACCTAGAGCCAGAGCTAACCAAATCTAATCGGACCTAGAGTCGGACCTTGATGATAAAGGTGTTTTGGTAGTATTCAAAACTGTTATCGTCATAGCCATGTATTCAGCACACATAGGTCTCATAGTGGGAACCGCCACCGTGGAGCCTTCACCGCTTGGAGATGAGGAGGAGGAAGTAGGAGGATCAAGCAAGTTCGATCCTCGTCAACTCATCAACATCATCGTCAATTCTCCATCAATTCATCATCTTCTATGGATCTCGACGTCAAGTTCTCGAGTTCCATCGAATCCTCAATATTTGAACCCTAGGATTCACGGTAAATATCTTAGATCCATCTTTTCTATGTAAAATGTGGTTCCACATTAATTTTGACTATGCTCTAATTTAAAATCCACCAAAACCCTAGCCATAGCGGACTTGTCTGGTCCAGTGCGGACTATTCCGATCAACTCTCTGGTCCTGAGCGGACATGTCCGACCATTGTGTGGACTAGTCTGGTCCTCCAAATCTGGAAATTTCTAGAACTTCTTAAATACTCTCCGAAATGATTTCAAACTTGTTCTAACACGTAATACTTAATTGTAACTAGTTAGTAAGCAATGATAAAAACTTGATAACATGCATTACCCTGTAATTGCATTATTCATGCACGTCATGCTATATTGAGCAACATATGAGTATTTATTGATTGTAATGGTTGTTTTATATGTTTATTGTGCGCAATAGAAGGTGTTGCTCTAGAGGGTGCTGCTGTAAGTGCATCTAGGATATCCCTTGTGGGTTTTGGCTAATTGATGACAAACATATGAGATCCTAATGAAACTACTAAGATGATTGCAGGACAAACAAGTGAAACATTTTGGTGCACACAAAAAGGTGAAAAATGAAGTGGTGTTCAAAGAGAAATACTTTAATGAAGCTTGGAAGACCAAAATAGATTTTGAATGTATAGGGAGTGTATGAAAGAAACACTCCAAGAGCTCACAACTTTGCGCGAGGGTAAGAGATTAAAATTAACCTAACTTTCACAAAGCACCGGACTAGTCCGACCATGGACCGGACTAGTCCGTTCATCTTTCTGGATTCCCACTCACAAGGAGACCGGACTAGTCCGTGCATCCACCGGACTAGTCCGTTGATGTTTCTGGAGTCTCTCATATTGAGGGACCGGACTAGTCCGATCATGGACCGGACTAGTCCGTTGAACTTTCTGTAATCTCCCATTCGTGGAGATCGGACTAGTCCGCGGACTAGTCCGATGAACTTTCTGGAGTCACTTTCACACAGCACCGGAGTAGTCCGGCAAACTTTCTGGACCTCAAAACACATTGGGACCGGACAAGTCCGGACTTGCACCGGACTAGTCCGGTGTTAGGGTTTTTCAACGGCTAGCTTTTGGAAACCCTATAAATAGAGAGTCCACGACTTTCCTATCAACACACACATCAAATATTGATCAAAGAGCAAACCCTAGCGCCGCCACTTCGCCCAAAGAGCCCAAAACACATCTCCCCACACATCTAAAGTTCAAAAAGAGTGAAATCAATTGAACACTTGGATTCGGGATTGGGAGATCGTCATTCTTTCATTGCGAGCTCTTGGGGTTTGATCTTTCTACACTCATACTCTGCATTGTAATACTGTTGAGTGTATTTGATCACTTTTTCATTGTAATTCTCGTGGGAGCCCTCAACGTGTGAGGTTGCCCCACAAACTTGGTGATCACCCGTGATAGTGGAATCAAGTCGGCCTTCGTGGTGACTTGAGGAGGGAAAGGGTTGGAGACCCGACTCTGTTTGAGCTTCCTCAACGAGGACGTAGATCTCGTGGTGAGATCGAACCTCAGGAAAAATTCGTGTGTCTTGTGTCTCATTCACTTTAAATTTTGTTCATTAGATCATTTGAGTGCTAAACTTCAACATAAGGCAATTAGAAGTTACACCTGCATTCTTATATTAATCTCAAGTACAAATATCAGTTGTTCTCAATTCCGCTGCTAAAGAAATTTATTTTCCCAATTAACACCTGATCAACATACATAATTTTTGCACACCGGACTAGTCCGCCCACACAACCGGACTAGTCCGGCCAACCAAGTTTTGACGATTCTATTAAGTGTGCAGGAAATTCAAAAGGCATATTCACCCCCCTCTAGGCCATATTCAATTGCTACCAGAGCAAGGTTCTCCACCAACGAGACTCACATCTCGGAGAGATCAATGGCCTCTGAGAAGAACAACGATATCTCGAAGATGAACATTAATGAGGGGGAACAAGAAACTAAAGCTCTTGATGTGCTGAAAGAGAGCCCACACGATGATGAAGAAGTGCGACAATTGAAGGCACCTCTGAGAAAGAAACTGCTAGGACAAAAAGGAAAGGAAGAAGAGAAGACGACGGGGAGTGGTCATCACGACTACTCCCGACAGCCTTACAACTACAACCGTATCAACTCCAACAACCATTATCTTTCCATTCCAATGGGAAAACCTCCACAGTTTGACGGAAGCGACTATACAATGTGGAAGTACAACATGAAGATGCATCTAATATCCCTAAATCCTAGTCTATGGCACATCGTTTGCACTAGCATAGATATCCCGGACACGGATGAAGAACTCACCCCAGAACAAGAACAAGAGATTCACAGAAATGCACAAGACGTCGCCGTGATCACATCATCATTAAGCAGAGAGGAATTCACCAAGATTGATGGCTTATAAAGTGCAAAGGAAATTTGGGATACACTTAAGACGGATCACGAAGGAAATAGATCGGTTCATGAAGCAAAAATCGAAATGTTTGAAGGAGAGTTGGGGAGATTCGCTATTGAAGAAGGCGAATCACCTCAAGACATGTACAACCGGATGAAGGCAATCATCAACAAGTTATGTGCCTATGGAAGTAAGAAATGGACGGATCACGAGGTAGTCAAGAGAATGATTAGAGCCTTCATGCCAAGAAATGTCACACTTTGTTCAATGATTAGAGAAAGCCCCAGTTTTCACAAATTGACCCCCGATGAGTTGTTGGGGAAGATCATAAATCATGAGATGATGGAGAAAGAGGCAAAATACGTCAAAGACTTGGCCGAACTCACTTCCTCCAAAAGGGAAGAGGTCGCTTTCAAAGCTACATGTCAACCCAAACTCAAAGAAGCTCGTGAAGATCAAGACGATGGGCACACAAGTGACGAGAGCACTGATCTTGATGATGAGGAAATGGTACTCTTTATCAAGAAGTTCAAGCGAATGATGAAAAGAAGACACGGCAACAACTCAAATGAAGGCAAAAGCAAGGACAAAGGAAAATCCAAGGCTCGACGCACTTGCTACAACTGCGGAGAGTATGGTCACTTCATGATGGACTGCCCCTATGAAGAAAACAAAAAGAAGAAGGAAACAAGATCTCAAGAAAAGAAAAATTTCAGAAAAAGAAGACAAAACCATCAAGCTCACATTGGCAAGGAGTGGGACTCAAACGACGAGTCCTCCTCCGATGAAGAAGAAGAGATGGCCACTATTGCAATCAAGAAACCTACTATGAAGGCCACACTCTTTCCAAACATGGGAGGACGGGACATGAACAACCACACCTGCCTTATGGCTAATGAAGGCAAGAAAAAGGTATGGCTCACTCCTCCTATGCTAGATTCCTCTATTGATTACTTTGACAGCTCTAGCGATAACGAAGAAATGTTTAGAGGACTAAGTAAAATTGCTCCAAAGAAAATGGAAATGTTGTCGAACGAAATTTTTGAGAAGGAAGAACTTCTTGATCGACAAGAAGATATGCTCATCCGTGAAAGGAAGAGATATTAAGAAGTTGAAAAGCTTCTCGAGCTTGAAAGAGAGAAGAACAAGTCGCTTGAAGTTGAGCTAGTCTTGAGTAAGGAAACTTACTCAAAGCTGAAAGACTCGCATATTGCAATCAAGGAAGAACTTGCTAACTTGTCAAAAGTTAACAAGATCCTTGAGGTGCAAGTTGAGTCGCTCAAGCAAAGTGACTCTTCTTCCTCCAAGAGCTCTTCCTCCAAAGATATGAGTTCGACAACAATCGGAACTTGCACTTGCTCTAGTAAGAAGAATATTATTTCTAATACATCAACTTCTCGTAATATGCATGCCCCTCCAAGCGGCATCTTTGATAAGGAGAAGATCAAATATGCACGCAGTGCATATATGGTCACTAGACCTCCTAATGTCAAACATGGCCTTGGTTTTGATAAGAACAAACACATGCCTACTTCTAAACATGCTAAGAATAGAATTGTCTTTGTCAAGGAAAAATCTCATGAATCTGAACCACAAACATTGCTTCATACATTTAATGCTTCTTATGTTCATATGAAAGCCAAAAATGGAAGAGTCATTGCCAAATATACAGGGCCACGCCACAAGAACTTGAAAACTTGTGTGTGGGTGCCCAAGACTCTTGTGACTAACCTGAGAGGACCCAAGCAAGCTTGGTTACCTAAAACCAAGGAATAATTCTTTTTTGCAGGCTTACTCCTCCGGCGGAACTAAATGGGTACTTGATAGCAGATGCACAAATCACATGACCCGAGAGAGAGGTATGTTTGTGGAGTACGAGTACAACAAGGATCCAAGTGAAGGCATATACTTCGGACACAACAGCCAAGGAAAGGTCCTTGGTAGCGATAACATTGAAATATCCTCTCAACATACCTTATCAAATGTTTTACACGTAGATTCTCTAGACTATAACCTTTTGTCAATATCCCAACTATGCGACAAAGGTTACAACTGCTTATTCACTAATGAGGGCGTGACTGTTTTTAGAAGAAGTGATGGCTCGATTGCATTCAAGGGAATGTTGAATGGCAAGCTTTATCTAGTTGACTTCAACAAAGATAAAGCCGAACTCAACACTTGCTTGGTTGCTAAGACCAACATGGGATGGCTGTGGCATAGACGGCTAGCCCATGTTGGGATGAGAAATCTGCAGAAACTTCTAAAAGGTGGTCACATCCGTGGTCTTAAGGATGTGATTTTTGAAAAGGACAGGCCGTGCAGCGCTTGTCAAGCAGGAAAACAAGTCGGAGCACCACACCCCGCCAAGAATGTGATGACTACCGCAAGACCGCTGGAACTTCTCCACATGGATCTTTTTGGTCCAGTCTCGTACATCAGCATCGGCGGTAACAAATACGGTTTAGTAATTGTTGATGATTTTTCAAGATTTACCTGGGTATTTTTCTTGTATGATAAATCAGAAACTCAGGGGATCCTCAAGAAGTTCTTAAAAAGAGCTCACAATGAATTCTCATCAACCATAAAGAACATCAGAAGTGACAACGGGACAGAATTCAAGAATCTCCAAGTTGAAGAGTTTCTCGATGAAGAAGGGATAAAGCATGAATTCTCAGCACCCTACTCCCCTCAACAAAATGGAGTGGCCGAAAGGAAGAACAGAACATTGATCGAAATGGCGAGAACTATGTTGGATGAATACAAGACGTCAGATCGGTTTTGGGTAGAAGCGGTGAACACTGCTTGCCATGCCACTAATCGACTGTACCTCCATCGACTACTGAAGAAAACTCCATATGAGCTCCTTACCGGTAAAAAGCCAAATGTTTCTTATTTTAAAGTTTTTGGTTGCAAATGTTTTATTCTGAACAAGAAACAGAGGGCCTTGAAGTTCGCTTCAAAGTCCGATGAAGGATTCTTGCTTGGTTATGAATCGAATGCCTACGCCTACCGTGTCTTCAACAAGGTGTCCGGCCTTGTTGAAGTAGCACGTGACGTAGTGTTCGATGAATCTAACGGCTCACAAGTGGAGCAAGTTGATAAGTGTGTGCTAGATGAAGAGGAAGCTCCGTATGAAGCACTGAAGAAAATGGGACTTGGCAATATCTTACCAC
Organism: Tuctoria greenei; assembly: GCA_036927565.1. Lineage (NCBI taxonomy): Eukaryota > Viridiplantae > Streptophyta > Magnoliopsida > Poales > Poaceae > Tuctoria > Tuctoria greenei. The sequence goes on from JAYESD010000009.1 coordinate 49,106,187, forward strand.
AAGAGCAAACATTCAACTCAAATGCACAAGATGAACCTCAACGCGGAGGCAATGATCAAGGGGGAGCCCTTGCACAAGATCAAGAGGAGGAAGGTCAAGAAGATCAGGACCATCATGTAAGCAATGATCTAAGGGGAGACAGTGTACATGAAGATAATGAAGAACAAGCAACTACAGAAGCTCCACACCCAAGAGTACACCAGAGCGTGCAAAGAGACCACCCTGTCAACAACATCATTGGAGATATTGCAAAGGGAGTAACTACTAGATCTCGAGTTGCAAATTTTTCTGAATCCTACTCTTTTGTGTCTTTTCTGGAACCATACAGGGTAGAAGAAGCCTTAGGGGATCCAGACTGGGTGATTGCAATGCAAGAGGAGCTGAACAACTTCAAGAGAAATGAAGTATGGGAGCTAGTGGAGAGACCAAAGGCGAACATAGTCGGAACTAAATGGGTCTTTCAGAACAAGCAAGATGAACATGGAGTAGTAACAAGAAACAAGGCAATACTAGTGGCCAAAGGTTATTCTCGGGTCGAAGGTTTGGACTTCGATGAAACTTTCGCTCCTGTAGCTAGACTTGAGTCCATTCGTATTTTATTGGCATATGCTACTCACCATAATTTTAAGCTGTATCAAATGGACGTCAAAAGCGCTTTCTTAAACGGCCCAAACAAGGAGGAAGTTTATGTGGAGCAGCCACCAGGATTCGAAGACCCAAAGTATCCCAACCATGTCTACAAAATGTGTAAGGCTCTCTATGGCCTCAAACAAGCTCCTCGAGCTTGGTACGAGTGTCTTAGAGATTTTCTAATTCAGAATGGATTCAAAATTGGTAAAGCTGACTATACACTTTTCACTAAACATTGTGATGATCATTTATTTGTATGTCAAATTTACGTTGATGACATTATCTTTGGATCAACTAACAAATCCTTTTGTGAAGAGTTTAGCAAAATTATGACAGATAGGTTCCAGATGTCAATGATGGGCGAATTAAAGTTCTTCTTGGGATTCCAAGTGAAGCAACTAAGAGAAGGTACATTTATAAGCCAAACCAAATATACACAAGACATTCTCAAGAAATTCAATTTGGACAAAGCCAAACCCATCAAGACACCCATGGCCACTAATGGACATCTCGACCTCAATGAAGACGGTCCAAATGTAGATCAAAAGGTATATCGGTCCATGATTGGCTCTTTACTTTATTTATGTGCATCTAGGCCAGATATTATGCTTAGTGTTTGCTTGTGTGCAAGGTTTCAAGCTGCACCTAAAGAGTGTCATTTGCTGTAAAAAGAATCCTAAGGTACCTTGTGCACACACCCAACTTGGGCCTTTGGTATCCCAAAGGATCCAAATTTAACTTGATAGGATATTTCGATGCTAACTATGCAGGATACAAAGTCGATAGAAAGAGCATGTCAGGGACTTGTCAGTTTCTTGGTAGGTCCCTGGTATCTTTGTCATATAAAAAGCAAAACTCCATTGCCCTTTCCACAGCAGAAGCAGAATATGTTGCAGCCAGTAGCTGTTGCGCCCAATTGCTTTGGATGCAGCAAACCCTAAGGGACTACGGATACAATCTTAACCATATCCCACTTCTATGTGACAATGAAAGTGCTATAAAAATTGCACACAACCCAGTAGAGCACTCAAGAACTAAGCACATAGATATCCGTCATCATTTTCTTAGAGATGATTCATTAAAAGGTGACATTTGTATTTCACATGTTAGAACTGAAAAGCAACTTGCAGATATTTTTACCAAACCATTGGATGAGAAAAGGTTTTGTGAACTTAGGAATGAACATAATATTCTTGACTCTCGAAATGTGGCTTGAAACGTTGCACATCTGGTTGATACTTCAAATGTTACATTTTATTGCTAAAACTGCCCCTAACCTCCTTTTCTCCTAAGAAAACTATTTTTAATGAAGAAATCTTGGAATTTATGGCCATGTTTTTGTGTTGAGTGCTTTCTGGTCATAATCACCAAGATTATTTGCAAAACTTGTCCTTGGATCACTATTAGTTATCTCTAAATACTTAGTTTTTCCAGGGACACCGGACTAGTCCGCCCTCTGACTGAACTAGTCCGGTCGGCTACCTATATAAGCAGCTGGCCGGTCCAAAACCGTTTCAAATCTCCCTCCACTTGAGTTAAACCCTCACCTCTCAAACCCTAGCCCCCCCAAAAGGTGATTTTCGAGTTGAGCCCTCAAAATCCAAGCTCTCTCCGTGGGAAACTCTCCCCTCGACGAGTTGGTACTCCTCTCCAAACTCATCCGGACAGATTTGCGCTCCTTCAACGCGAATCCTCAAATCTCGGTAAATTTCTCCCTAAAATCAAACTCTCAACTTTTCTAGTTCTAGTTTATTTCTCTTGATTCTAAGGAAGTACTTTAGCTTCAGAGATGTATTCCTTTCACCTTCATACTCATTTGCACCCTAGATAGAAGTTGTGATTCTAGTTTTGTTCGAGGACTCCGAGGAAGAGTCCGCTCCGGCGAATGATGATGATGGTGGTGAAGATGAGGACCGGACCGAGACGGAGGAAGAGAGTGGCGATGAGTGATCCCTCTCAATTTTTCCCTTTTTGGTGCATTGATGCCAAAGGGGGAGAGATTGAGACTAGGAGAGATTAAGACTAATAGTTTGAGAGTAGTTGGTGTCTTTATGTTTTTGTGATCAAGGACATGTGTACTTAATTTTAAAACTTTGTGATGCACTATTTCTTCTCTTATGTGTGATGCTTATTGTTGCTTGGATGATTATCTTTATACTCATTGTTGATTATCTTTACTTCATCAAACCTTGTTGATCACACACTTGTTAGGCACCCCACCATAAGGTGTGTGCATATGTGAGAAGCTTTTTGTGGACTTATCATTATTCTCATATGTGCACACCTTATGAAAATCAAGATTTTATTCTCAATTGTGATATCTCAAATGGTTGACATCAATCACCAAAAAGGGGGAGATTGTAAGTGCATCTAGGACATCCCTTGTGGGTTTTGGCTAATTGAGGACAAGCATATGAGATCCTAACGAAACTACTGAGATGATTGAAGGACAAACAAGTGAAACATTTTGGTGCACACAAAAAAGGTGAAAAATGAAGTGGTGTTCAAAGAGAAATACTTTGATGAATGTATAGGGAGTGTATGAAAGACACAATCCAAGAGCTCACAACTTTGCGCGAGGGTAAGAGATTAAAATTAACCTAACTTTCACAAAGCACCGGACTAGTCCGACCATGGACCGTACTAGTCCGTTCATCTTTCTGGAATCCCACTCACAAGGAGACCGGACTAGTCCGTGCATCCACCGGACTAGTCCGTTGATGTTTCTGGAGTCTCTCATATTGAGGGACCGGACTAGTCCGATCATGGACCGGACTAGTTCGTTGAACTTTCTGTAATCTCCCATTCGTGGAGATCGGACTAGTCCGCGGACTAGTCCGATGAACTTTCTGGAGTCACTTTCACACAGCACCGGACTAGTCCGGCAAACTTTCTGGACCTCAAAACACATTGGGTCCGGACAAGTCCGGACTTGCACCGGACTAGTCCGGTGTTAGGGTTTTTCAACGGCTAGCTTTTGGAAACCCTATAAATAGAGAGTCCACGACTTTCCTATCAACACACACGTCGAATATTGATCAAAGAGCAAACCCTAGCGCCGCCACTTCGCCCAAAGAGCCCAAAACACATCTCCCCACACATCTAAAGTTCAAAAAGAGTGAAATCAATTGAACACTTGGATTCGGTATTGGGAGATCGTCATTCTTTCATTGCGAGCTCTTGGGGTTTGATATTTCTACACTCATACTCTGCATTGTAATACTGTTGAGTGTATTTGATCACTTTTTCATTGTAATTCTCGTGGGAGCCCTCAACGTGTGAGGTTGCCCCACAAACTTGGTGATCACCCGTGATAGTGGAATCAAGTCGGCCTTCGTGGTGACTTGAGGAGGGAAAGGGTTGGAGACCCGACTCTGTTTGAGCTTCCTCAACGAGGACGTAGATCTCGTGGTGAGATCGAACCTCGGGAAAAATTCGTGTGTCTTGTGTCTCATTCACTTTAAATTTTGTTCATTAGATCATTTGAGTGCTAAACTTCAACATAAGGCAATTAGAAGTTACACCTGCATTCTTATATTAATCTCAAGTACAAATATCAGTTGTTCTCAATTCCGCTGCTAAAGAAATTTATTTTCCCAATTAACACCTGATCAACACACATAATTTTTGCACACCGGACTAGTCCGCCCACACAACCGGACTAGTCCGACCAACCAAGTTTTGACGATTCTATTAAGTGTGCAGGAAATTCAAAAGGCCTATTCACCCCCCTCTAGGCCACATTCAATTGGTATCAGAGCAAGGTTCTCCACCAACGAGACTCACATCTCGGAGAGATCAGTGGCCTCTTAGAAGAACAACGATATCTCGAATATGAACATTAATGAGGGGGAACAAGAAACTAAAGCTCTTGATGTGCTGAAAGAGAGCCCACACGATGATGAAGAAGTGCGACAATTGAAGGCACCTCTGAGAAAGAAACTGCTAGGACAAAAAGGAAAGGAAGGAGAGAAGACGACGGGGAGTGGTCATCACGACTACTCCCGACAGCCTTACAACTACAACCGTCTCAACTCCAACAACCATTATCTTTCCATTCCTATGGGAAAACCTCCACAGTTTGATGGAAGCGACTATACAATGTGGAAGTACAACATGAAGATGCATCTAATATCCCTAAATCCTAGTCTATGGCACATCGTTTGCACTGGCATAGATATCCCGGACACGGATGAAGAACTCACCCCAGAACAAGAACAAGAGATTCACAGAAATGCACAAGACGTCGCCGTGATCACATCATCATTAAGCAGAGAGGAATGCACCAAGATTGATGGCTTATAAAGTACAAAGGAAATTTGGGATACACTTAAGACGGATCACGAAGGAAATAGATCGGTTCGTGAAGCAAAAATCGAAATGTTTGAAGGAGAGTTGGGGAGATTCGCTATTGAAGAAGGCGAATCACCTCAAGACATGTACAACCGGATGAAGGCAATCATCAACAAGTTATGTGCCTATGGAAGTAAGAAATGGACGGATCACGAGGTAATCAAGAGAATGATTAGAGCCTTCATGCCAAGAAATGTCACACTTTGCTCAATGATTAGAGAAAGCCCCAGTTTTCACAAATTGACCCCCGATGAGATGTTGGGGAAGATCATAAATCATGAGATGATGGAGAAAGAGGCAAAATACGTCAAAGACTTGGCCGAACTCACTTCCTCCAAAAGGGAAGAGGTCGCTCTCAAAGCTACATGTCGACCCAAACTCAAAGAAGCTCGTGAAGATCAAGACGATGGGCACACAAGTGACGAGAGCACCGATCTTGATGATGAGTAAATGGTACTCTTTATCAAGAAGTTCAAGCGAATGATGAAAAGAAGACACGGCAACAACTCAAATGAAGGCAAAAGCAAGGACAAAGGAAAATCCAAGGCTCGACGCACTTGCTACAACTGCGGAGAGTATGGTCACTTCATGATGGACTGCCCCTATGAAGAAAACAAAAAGAAGAAGGAAACAAGATCTCAAGAAAAGAAAAATTTCAGAAAAAGAAGACAAAACCATCAAGCTCACATTGGCAAGGAGTGGGACTCAAACGACGAGTCCTCCTCCGATGAAGAAGAAGAGATGGCCACTATTGCAATCAAGAAACCTACTATGAAGGCCACACTCTTTCCAAACATGGGAGGACGGGACATGAACAACCACACTTGCCCTATGGCTAATGAAGGCAAGAAAAAGGTATGGCTCACTCCTCGTATGCTAGATTCCTCTATTGATTACTTTGACAGCTCTAGCGATAACGAAGAAATGTTTAGAGGACTAAGTAAAATTGCTCTAAAGAAAATGGAAATGTTGTCGAACGAAATTTTTGAGAAGGAAGAACTTCTTGATCGACAAGAAGATATGCTCATCCGTGAAAGGAAGAGATATTAAGATGTTGAAAAGCTTCTCGAGCTTGAAAGAGAGAAGAACAAGTCGCTTGAAGTTGAGCTAGTCTTGAGTAAGGAAACTTACTCAAAGCTGAAAGACTCGCATATTGCAATCAAGGAAGAACTTGCTAACTTGTCAAAAGTTAACAAGATCCTTGAGGTGCAAGTTGAGTCGCTCAAGCAAAGTGACTCTTCTTCCTCCAAGAGCTCTTCCTCCAAAGATATGAGTTCGACAACAATCGGAACTTGCACTTGCTCTAGTAAGAAGAATATTATTTCTAATACATCAACTTCTCGTAATATGCATGCCCCTCCAAGCGGCATCTTTGATAAGGAGAAGATCAAATATGCACGCAGTGCATATATGGTCACTAGACCTCCTAATGTCAAACATGGCCTTGGTTTTGATAAGAACAAACACATGCCTACTTCTAAACATGCTAAGAATAGAATTGTCTTTGTCAAGGAAAAATCTCATGAATCTGAACCACAAACATTGCTTCATACATTTAATGCTTCTTATGTTCATATGAAAGCCAAAAATGGAAGAGTCATTGCCAAATATACAGGGCCACGCCACAAGAACTTGAAAACTTGTGTGTGGGTGCCCAAGACTCTTGTGACTAACCTGAGAGGACCCAAGCAAGCTTGGTTACCTAAAACCAAGGAATAATTCTTTTTTGCAGGCTTACTCCTCCGGCGGAACTAAATGGGTACTTGATAGCAGATGCACAAATCACATGACCCGAGAGAGAGGTATGTTTGTGGAGTACGAGTACAACAAGGATCCAAGTGAAGGCATATACTTCGGACACAACAGCCAAGGAAAGGTCCTTGGTAGCGATAACATTGAAATATCCTCTCAACATACCTTATCAAATGTTTTACACGTAGATTCTCTAGATTATAACCTTTTGTCAATATCCCAACTATGCGACAAAGGTTACAACTGCTTATTCACTAATGAGGGTGTGACTGTTTTTAGAAGAAGTGATGGCTCGATTGCATTCAAGGGAATGTTGAAGGGCAAGCTTTATCTAGTTGACTTCAACAAAGATAAAGCCGAACTCAACACTTGCTTGGTTGCTAAGACCAACATGGGATGGCTGTGGCATAGACGGCTAGCCCATGTTGGGATGAGAAATCTGCAGAAACTTCTAAAAGGTGGTCACATCCGTGGTCTTAAGGATGTGATTTTTGAAAAGGACAGGCCGTGCAGCGCTTTTCAAGCAGGAAAACAAGTCGGAGCACCACACCCCGCCAAGAATGTGATGACTACCGCAAGACCGCTGGAACTTCTCCACATGGATCTTTTTGGTCCAGCCTCATACATCAGCATCGGCGGTAACAAATACGGTTTAGTAATTGTTGATGATTTTTCAAGATTTACCTGGGTATTTTTCTTGTATGATAAACCAGAAACTCAGGGGATCCTCAAGAAGTTCTTAAAAAGAGCTCAGAATGAATTCTCATCAACCATAAAGAACATCAGAAGTGACAACGGGACAGAATTCAAGAATCTCCAAGTTGAAGAGTTTCTCGATGAAGAAGGGATAAAGCATGAATTCTCAGCACCCTACTCCCCTCAACAAAATGGAGTGGCCGAAAGGAAGAATAGAACATTAATCGAAATGGCGAGAACTATGTTGGATGAATACAAGACGTCAGATCGGTTTTGGGTAGAAGCGGTGAACACCGCTTGCCATGCCACTAATCGACTGTACCTCCATCGACTACTGAAGAAAACTCCATATGAGATCCTTACCGGTAAAAAGCCAAATGTTTCTTATTTTAAAGTTTTTGGTTGCAAATGTTTTATTCTGAACAAGAAACAGAGGGCCTTGAAGTTCCCTTCAAAGTCCGATGAAGGATTCTTGCTTGGTTATGAATCGAATGCCTACGCCTACCGTGTCTTCAACAAGGTGTCTGACCTTGTTGAAGTAGCACGTGACGTAGTGTTCGATGAATCTAACGGCTCACAAGTGGAGCAACTTGATAAGTGTGTGCTAGATGAAGAGGAAGCTCCATATGAAGCACTGAAGAAAATGGGACTTGGCAATATCTTACCACAAGAGCAAACATTCAACTCAAATGCACAAGATGAACCTCAACGCGGAGGCAATGATCAAGGGGGAGCCCTTGCACAAGATCAAGAGGAGGAAGGTCAAGAAGATCAGGACCATCATGGAAGCAATGATCTAAGGGGAGACAATGTACATGAAGATAATGAAGAACAAGCAACTACACAAGCTCCACACCCAAGAGTACACCAGAGCGTGCAAAGAGACCACACTGTCAACAACATCATTGGAGATATTGCAAAGGGAGTAACTACTAGATCTCGAGTTGCAAATTTTTGTGAATCCTACTCTTTTGTGTCTTTTCTGGAACCATACAGGGTAGAAGAAGCCTTAGGGGATCCAGACTGGGTGATTGCAATGCAAGAGGAGCTGAACAACTTCAAGAGAAATGAAGTATGGGAGCTAGTGGAGAGACCAAAGGCGAACATAGTCGGAACTAAATGGGTCTTTCGGAACAAGCAAGATGAACATGGAGTAGTAACAAGAAACAAGGCAAGACTAGTGGCCAAAGGTTATTCTCAGGTCGAAGGTTTGGACTTCGATGAAACTTTCGCTCCTGTAGCTAGACTTGAGTCCATTCGTATTTTATTGGCATATGCTACTCACCATAATTTTAAGCTGTATCAAATGGACGTCAAAAGCGCTTTCTTAAACGGCCCAAACAAGGAGGAAGTTTATGTGGAGCAGCCACCAGGATTCGAAGACCCAAAGTATCCCAACCATGTCTACAAAATGTGTAAGGCTCTCTATGGCCTCAAACAAGCTCCTCGAGCTTGGTACGAGTGTCTTAGAGATTTTCTAATTCAGAATGGATTAAAAATTGGTAAAGCTGACTATACACTTTTCACTAAACATTGTGATGATCATTTATTTGTATGTCAAATTTACGTTGATGACATTATCTTTGGATCAACTAACAAATCCTTTTGTGAAGAGTTTAGCAAAATTATGACAGATAGGTTTGAGATGTCAATGATGGGTGAATTAAAGTTCTTCTTGGGATTCCAAGTGAAGCAACTAAGAGAAGGTACATTTATAAGCCAAACCAAATATACACAAGACATTCTCAAGAAATTCAATATGGACAAAGCCAAGCCCATCAAGACACCCATGGCCACTAATGGACATCTCGACCTCAATGAAGACGGTCCAAATGTAGATCAAAAGGTATATCAGTCCATGATTGGCTCTTTACTTTATTTATGTGCATCTAGGCCAGATATTATGCTTAGTGTTTGCTTGTGTGCAAGGTTTCAAGCTGCACCTAAAGAGTGTCATTTGCTGTAAAAAGAATCCTAAGGTACCTTGTGCACACACCCAACTTGGGCCTTTGGTATCCCAAAGGATCCAAATTTAACTTGATAGGATATTCCGATGCTGACTATGCAGGATGCAAAGTCGATAGAAAGAGCATGTCAGGGACTTGTCAGTTTCTTGGTAGGTCCCTGGTATCTTGGTCATATAAAAAGCAAAACTCCATTGCCCTTTCCACAGCAGAAGCAGAATATGTTGCAGCCAGTAGCTGTTGCGCCCAATTGCTTTGGATGCGGCAAACCCTAAGGGACTACGGATACAATCTTAACCATATCCCACTTCTATGTGACAATGAAAGTGCTATAAAAATTGCACACAACCCAGTAGAGCACTCAAGAACTAAGCACATAGATATCCGTCATCATTTTCTTAGAGATCATTCATTAAAAGGTGACATTTGTATTTCACATGTTAGAACTGAAAAGCAACTTGCAGATATTTTTACCAAACCATTGGATGAGAAAAGGTTTTGTGAACTTAGGAATGAACATAATATTCTTGACTCTCGAAATGTGGCTTGAAACGTTGCACATCTGGTTGATACTTCAAATGTTACATTTTATTGCTAAAACTGCCCCTAACCTCCTTTTCTCCTAAGAAAACTATTTTTAATGAAGAAATCTTGGAATTTATGGCCATGTTTTTGTGTTGAGTGCTTTCTGGTCATAATCACCAAGATTATTTGCAAAACTTGTCCTTGGATCACTATTAGTTATCTCTAAATACTTAGTTTTTCCAGGGACACCGGACTAGTCCGCCCTCTGACCGAACTAGTCCGGTCGGCTACCTATATAAGCAGCTGGCCGGTCCAAAACCGTTTCAAATCTCCCTCCACTTGAGTTAAACCCTCACCTCTCAAACCGTAGCCCCCCCAAAAGGTGATTTTCGAGTTGAGCCCTCAAAATCCAAGCTCTCTCCGTGGGAAACTCTCCCGTCGACGAGTTGGTACTCCTCTCCAAACTCATCCGGACAGATTTGCGCTCCTTCAACGCGAATCCTCAAATCTCGGTAAATTTCTCCCTAAAATCAAACTCTCAACTTTTCTAGTTCTAGTTTATTTCTCTTGATTCTAAGGAAGTACTTTAGCTTCAGAGATGTATTCCTTTCACCTTCATACTCATTTGCACCCTAGATAGAAGTTGTGATTCTAGTTTTGTTCGAGGACTCCGAGGAAGAGTCCGCTCCGGCGAATGATGATGATGGTGGTGAAGATGAGGACCGGACCGAGACGGAGGAAGAGAGTGGCGATGAGTGATTCCTCTCAATTTTTCCCTTTTTGGTGCATTGATGCCAAAGGGGGAGAGATTGAGACTAGGAGAGATTAAGACTAATAGTTTGAGAGTAGTTGGTGTCTTTATGTTTTTGTGATCAAGGACATGTGTACTTAATTTTAAAACTTTGTGATGCACTATTTCTTCTCTTATGTGTGATGCTTATTGTTTGCTTGGATGATTATCTTTATACTCATTGTTGATTATCTTTACTTCATCACACCTTGTTGATCACACACTTGTTAGGCACCCCACCATAAGGTGTGTGCATATGTGAGAAGCTTTTTGTGGACTTATCATTATTCTCATATGTGCACACCTTATGAAAATCAAGATTTTATTCTCAATTGTGATATCTCAAATGGTTGTCATCAATCACCAAAAAGGGGGAGATTGTAAGTTCATCTAGGATATCCCTTGTGGGTTTTGGCTAATTGATGACAAACATATGAGATCCTAATGAAACTACTGAGATGATTGCAGGACAAACAAGTGAAACATTTCGGTGCACACAAAAAAGGTGAAAAATGAAGTGGTGTTCAAAGAGAAATACTTTGATGAAGCTTGGAAGACAAAAATAGATTTTGAATGTATAGGGAGTGTATAAAAGACACACTCCAAGAGCTCACAACTTTGTGCGAGGGTAAGGGATTAAAGTTAACCTAACTTTCACAAAGCACCGGACTAGTCCGACCATGGACCGGACTAGTCCGTTCATCTTTATGGAATCCCACTCACAAGGAGACTGGACTAGTGCGTGCATCCACCGGACTAGTCCGTTGATGTTTCTGGAGTCTCTCATATTGAGGGACCGGACTAGTCCGATCATGGACCGGACTAGTCCGTTGAACTTTCTGTAATCTCCCATTCGTGGAGATCGGACTAGTCCGAGGACTAGTCCGATGAACTTTCTGGAGTCACTTTCACACAGCACCGGACTAGTCCGGCAAACTTTCTGGACCTCAAAACACATTGGGACCGGACAAGTCCGGACTTGCACCGGACTAGTCCAGTGTTAGGGTTTTTCAACGGCTAGCTTTTGGAAACCATATAAATAGAGAGTCCACGACTTTCCTATCAACACACACGTCGAATATTGATCAAAGAGCAAACCCTAGCGCCGCCACTTCGTCCCAAGAGCCCAAAACACATCTCCCCACACATCTAAAGTTCAAAAAGAGTGAAATCAATTGAACACTTGGATTCAGGATTGGGAGATCGTCATTCTTTCATTGCGAGCTCTTGGGGTTTGATCTTTCTACACTCATACTCTGCATTGTAATATTGTTGAGTGTATTTGATCACTTTTTCATTGTAATTCTCGTGGGAGCCCTCAACGTGTGAGGTTGCCCCACAAACTTGGTGTTTACCCGTGATAGTGGAATCAAGTCGGCCTTCGTGGTGACTTGAGGAGGGAAAGGGTTGGAGACCCGGCTTTGTGTGAGCTTCCTCAACGAGGACGTAGATCTCGTGGTGAGATCGAACCTCGGGAAAAAATTGTGTGTCTTGTGTCTCATTCACTTTAAATTTTGTTCATTAGATCATTTGAGTGCTAAACTTCAACATAAGGCAATTAGAAGTTACACCTGCATTCTTATATTAATCTCAAGTACAAATATCAGTTGTTCTCAATTCCGCTGCTAAAGAAATTTATTTTCCCAATTAACACCTGATCAACACACATAATTTTTGCACACCGGACTAGTCCGCCCACACAACCGGACTAGTCCGGCCAACCAAGTTTTGACGATTCTATTAAGTGTGCAGGAAATTCAAAAGGCCTATTCACCCCCCCCCTCTAGGCCACATTCAGCTGCCGAGGACCTCCAACACCAGAACTTTGAAGCTTTTGATCCTAACGAATCTGAAGAGCAAGACAAGCGTCCTTGAACATTTTGATCCTGTTTTTAAATGTTTTGTTTGCAAAACTGCATGCTTGTGTCAAATTGATGGGAAACCCATGATAGGTGTTCACTAGTCTTGTTTGACCATCCTTGTCACTTGGAATACATTGTTGAGAGTTGATAAGGGCATTTTTACCTTTCTGCTTCGCTCTAACTAATTGGGATGGGAAAACAACCAAATGGCTTGACTATGAATTAATGAACTTATGGATGATGTGAATTGATGAACGTGATTAATTGGTTATATAGGACTTGGTAGATCTAAGCAAGCATGATTTGTGGATTGGGTATGATGATATGGTGGTTTTCTTGCTTTAGATCTAAGGACTAGTTCATACGAGAATAAGCTAGGATAACAGTGCCACCACAAGGCCAGGTATGGATGCGGCTTAGCCAAGTAATTAGATGTATTGCCAGCATTATTCGGATCATTTGGAGGAGCGGTGAACGAGAGTCGGTTGGGTTTGCAATAGTGGCGGGACTGCCCTGGGATCCGAACGGCACAAGAGGGGGCCCTTGGTTGGATGTGCTCAGTTGGAGGCATCACCACCGGTGAAACCTTAGTGGGTCTGAATATGCTGGTAGTCCCTTTGTAAAGGCTATTTTGTGATCTCTTGGTCATACACCTAAGGAAGTGTAATTGGCGTAACGAAGGTTTCTTTAGCCGCCGACGGGTGACAAAATCACAAACTTGTGGGTAAAGTGGCACAACCTCTGCAGAGTGTTAAAAACTATCATGATAGCCACACTCCCAGTTATGAGCACCTGGATGACCTACGTGATTAGCGCAGAACTTGGGAATTAGGATGGTTTGGTTATGGTTATGGATTGGATGGTGATAAATGAATATGGTTAATGCTGATGGTTAGGATATGGTATTTAGATGGATAATGAATGATGGATATGTGATATTATGTTTATTTGTGATATGATGGTATTATTTCACATATACCTTGCAGGATGTTTTTTATATATTTTAAATGTACCTTTCAGCAAATAGCCATTATTTATCGTCAATTCCTTGTTTAAACTACATGTCATTATTTTCCCACACTTGCTGAGTACGACATGTGCTCAACCTTGCAATTCCCCCACCAACAATTCAGGTGATGTTTGGGAGTACCTGAGGATAATGCGGAGTACTAGGTTTTTTGCTGCCGTCGACTTGCCTGTGGTGTTGCTTGGTGCCGCGCTATCCTATTGCTTAGTTTGCTCAGTTAGATTGCTGCATTAATTTCAGATTTATTAATAATGATCATTAGAGCTGTAATTTGAGGATTATTTGAATATTGTAATAAAAGATCTTATTTAATAACTTATGTTGTGGTAATTTTCTATATATCATTTGTGATACACTTGTGTATGTGTGATCAACATCCTGGGCACGTATATGCGTCGTACTTGGTTCATTTTCGGAATCGGGTGTCATTGTTTGTCCGAGAGAGTGCGCAAGCTTGTAGAGTTATTAACCCTTAAAGAAAATTGTGAACTTTGATATAGGAAGGCAGTATTTGGCTGAAAATCAGCGCTGTCACCGGTGAGTCAGAAATGTGGAAAATTGTGGTTGCACTGTGAGCACTCACAGAAAGAGGCGTCTGAGCTTCACCAAGGGAGGGAGCACTTGCTTCGAGGATCAGTGCAGCAAGACGATGGCTAGGATGGCTCCATGATGTTGGTGCGCGAATGGCAACGGAGAGAAACACTGCTGGGTTTTTGCCTTCGGCTTCTCACACTACTACAATAAGCCTTATCGCAGGCGGCTCCAAACCTATTATCACACGGGGTTTTTAAAACTGCCTAAAACGAAGAGCCTGTGATAATCCGCAATATCACAGGCGGAGAAGTGACACCGCCTATGAAGACACATTATCACAGGCCGTTTTTTACTTAGGCTAGCCGTCTGTGAAGATAAGTTATCACAGGCGGATCGTGCAACATATATATCCGTCTGTGATAATTGTGTTATCACAGGCGGGTCGTGCAACATATATAACCGCCTGTGATAATAGTGTTATCACAAGCGGATCTTGACCTACATCAAGCCGCCTGTGATGACAGTTTATCGCAGCCGATTTCTACCATAACAGTAACCGCCTGTGATAATTAGGTTATCACAGATGGTTCTTTACCTCTATCTAGCCGCCTGCGATAATTGTTTTTTCACAGGCAGGTCTAGCCGCTGGTAAATAACCGCCTGTGATAAGGTATAACCTATGCAGTACTAGCTGCTGTTATTTCTAATTTCCAGGTCAATTCAATATAATCACATAACAGAAGTCAACAATATCATCATAGAAGTCAACAATATCATCACATAAGTCATCTCACAGAAGTCAATTTCACTAAAACAATATACATATGTACAAGTTACACATACAATTCATCTCATAGTTTGCAAGTTTTCACTAAAAACTGTTCCCATTGGCATAGTCGCAAAGTTCTGGCACATCATCTATTGCACCATTCTCATCAAAGAACTTCCCTCTTTTGTGCAAAATTTCGCGACGAATGATTGACAGAGTTCAAAAGCAATCTTGTCGGCTCCTCCACCAGGAATACTTCTACAAACCGGCCATTCTTCGTTCACATTCTTTGTGTGCTGCAATGAAACACATAACAAGGTTTAGAATGTGTTGGTTTGAACAATCTCAAAGTATAGATCAAAGTGAGAGTATACAGGAATTTATTTGGTATTTTCAGAGCAGTTGTACTAGGAACAATTGAATTTTGAAGTTGGAATCGAAATATGAAAATAATTTTTCTGGTAATATTGAACAGTAGAGAATATAAGTATTAAACTATGCTAGTTACAATGAAAATCTCAAAAGTAAGAAAATAAGATATCGACATTAATGATAACTTACATCCTCACAATTCACTCTATATTCGCCGGCGGTCCGAAGATGCTCGCATACATAATACCCGCATAAGACACTCCCAGCAGGCTGCTTCGGACAAGCATAATACGTTTTAATGTCCAATGCAGTCGTATTAGAAGGTCTCTCACCGCCAAGCTGTTCCGCGTAAAACCGCCAAGCGCTGTAATACAAGTAATGTCATATAAAACTTGTCAATACATTCTAAATGTGTGTAAATTAAAATTATTGAATAAACGTACAGTTTCAAAATGGAAAGGAAAATTTTGTAACAATCTGGTGGGTAATCGGCCGAGTCCAAGACTATTGCCATTCCCTGCGTTGGCTTAATGAAGATCATTATGTAGTGATCACTGCAAACATACAAACACACGTGTTAACAATTAACAATAATTGCTATTTCAATGTCATGTGTCGAACTTACTCGAAGTGGTACGGAGCCTTTACGAGGTCCTTGCTGTCTCTGACAAAGTTAAACATCGCATGTCCAATGTAAGCTGCAACTTCTGTCCTTCTATCCTTCTTAAGTTTTGCGATTGCTTTTTCAAATTATTTTTTTTATGTGCTTGAACTTTGTTGAGTCTCGATCCGCCTTGACGTCGAATAGCGTCTTTGCAATCCATGTAGGGTCAAGGATACCTTTCTTGCGCTTCATATTTTCATTATCTATGTATTGCATCCTATCGAGGAAGTCCAGAATTTTTATAATCTCATGAAATGTGTATGCGTGTAGTAAGAAAAGCAAATGCAAAACATTAGAGGCACTTACAAGCACCACACGAGTAGCAGGTTGATTTTGAGCATGCCCTAATGGAAAAGGGGATGCAACTCTTCAAGTAAAATGACTCGTCTATCTGCTCCAGTGCTCCAGAATGCATCTTTTGGAACACGAAATGTGACGCAAGAAAGATCATATTTTGTGCTGGCAAGGATGTACCACTCATGCATTCTTTTGAGCGGGGCAGGTTTGTTTTCTAAGTTGTACGGATGTCATGAACGGCTTCCCATTCTTAAATTTAGGAGGAACATCCTCAAGCTTGTATATTGGAACTCCTGGTTTAACTAAAGTCGTCCGCTGATTATACATGACATCGTCTTCTTCCCACTCCTCGATATCTTATAATGCTGGTTCATGAGAAGAACGAGATGCAATCGATTTTCTAATGTTTTCCTTCATAGTTTCCAAATACTTTGACACTTCTGATGAAGGTTTCTCAATTTCATATGAGCTAACTTTGATAGGCACTAATGATCGAGGAGTAGTCGTCGGAAGTTGTACACTGGCTTGTTGTTGAACCTGTTGTTCAACTGATTGCTCTTTACTCCCAGCAGCTAGCTCTAGTACTACTTCAAGTTGTTGCTCAACTGGTTGCTCTTTACTAGCAACAGCTTTCTCTGGTACTGCTTGAAGATGTTGTCCAACTTTTTGCTATTGGATATCTTTACTAGCAAGGTTACTATCATCCTTACTGAGACATAGGAGGGGTGGATCTTCCTGGACTGGGAGTGGATCTTCCTAGACTTTCGCCTTAGAAGATGGGGTTGCAGTATTTCAAGATGCGACGGGGCTAGAAATTGGCTCATTGTCCAACACGATATCGCGTCGGTGCCAAAGGATTAATTGGTTGACAGCCTGCCCCAAAGTCGTGATACCCTCAGGTGTGACGTGGTCTATTTCATAATCTTCATAATCATTATCAATGATCTGAAGAACTTGCACCACAGCATAATACAACAGAAGTGGATTCCCGTTGAAGTCACGGTCAGGCTTTGCCATAGCAGTGGCAACCTGTTTGGTTTTGTTCCCTGCTCTGCCGATCGGGACATGAAGATGACAAGATTTGTTGTTAGCAATATCATCAACAAGGAACTTATGGGTTGACCGTGAGCCTGGCACAGAACCAACGCTGCTAGGGTAGGTAGTTGGAGATACTAATTGCTCCTTTGACACCGGAACCATCGTTGTACTCAATGCCACTATTGTCCCGATTGTCTAAGTTGTTCCATTATTTCTTTCATATTTTCTTTGACCTTTTGAGCAATCGTTTAAGTGTTTTCTTAAACTTCTCACGTCTTCTATATGCGTCTTTATCTTTAGGGAAACCATCTAGCCAAGACATTTGAGAAGAGACCGCTCGAACCCGTTCGCTGTGTTCAGGGTTTCCTAAGATAGCGATAAGTTGGTCATTCTTCCTCTTCGGCTTGAAGAGACCCTTTTGTTGCTTTTCAATTACTTCTTTCATTTTATCATCTACTTCATTCACAGAGTCGGGCTTTTCAAGTTTGTCCTCGCTGGTCAAACCTGACCGAGCAAAGACCCACCGCTGAGTTCTCTCATCGCATCCTTCTAATGGGTGAGGATTGCCATTACTGGTAATTTTGTCTAATATCTTATTCCATTTCTGGACTTTGAGGGCATATCCGGCAGACCTCAAGCGATGGTGGTATTTGTTCTTTTTTGCAAGCTCTGACCTAGTTGCACTTAGAGCTTTAGCATCAGGTGTGGTCTTTTGACGAACAAACTCTTGCCACTGAGCTTGTGTGATTTTTCCCATCTTCCTCGGGCTAGGGACCTTATCGGCCTTAACATAAGCATTCATTTCACTCTTCTAGCAACGAAACTTCTTGCCGCAAGAGACCAATGTTGCTTTCTTTACAGCTTCTTCCGTGCCTTTTGGGAACTTGAATTGTTTCTTTATCCTTTCCCACAACTCATTCTTGGTCTGCTCGGGTAATTTCCTCCAATTCTCGGTTGCGATCGACACGAGCTCCCTAACAAGAAAACCGCATGCATTACGGTACTTGGTAACTGAATCCAGTGGTTCTAGGGGAAGCCCACCTGGACCGAACCTTGTTATGTACATGATGCGGTCCAATGGACCCTTATTGGGACCTCGTTGCCCTCGTTTCCACTTGAGTGAAGCTGAGGATTCATCCATTGGAGAACCTTCTGCGGTTTTAGGAGCCGAAGTCACCTCGTTGTCCTCGCGATTAATCTTGGTAGAGAAGAATTATAAGACTTCGTATACTTGACAGCCAACATTAACTTGAACTGCTAAAGTTAAGATTCGTGATCCATACCTCGTCGACAGGATCATATTCCGGGTCGAGATCCTCTGAAGTCTTTTTAATTTTTATATTAGAAAAAGCATCCGATGGACTGTGAAAGGAGCTTGAACTGCTAGAGTCAGTAAACTCCATATTGTTTTCTTTATTGTTACTACCAGCACCAGTCTTCTTAGGGCTTTCCATGCTAGAACTAATAAGACAAAAAATATAATAAATGGCATATTAACTCTACATGAAGTGTTGCATGAAGAAAAAGATGGAAGCATTCTAGGATTTGATAAGGCATTCTAGGGTTTAAGGCGACTGACCAAAAGGTTCCTATACATTGCGAGGGTGACAAGCATGTTAAAGTTGCTCACCAGCAATGGCAATTTTATCTTCTTATTCTAAATAGGCAGTTACTTGTATCTGTGTTCTAAGCACAAGCGATGTTCAACACCCGTATGCGAGCACATTGCATTGTTTGGAAAAAGGATAGCGACATCGATCTCGAAGGAGCACAACCATGTGAGATAAAGTGCGAGGCAGCTACACTCTATTTTCAGTTACCACCAAGTTCCCAGATTTTTAACTGAAATTTTGCAGAGCTTCCTTTGTATATTGCTGATTTTGTCCACAATTTTCAAATAGAGAACATTGATATTTGCAGAAACAATATATTACAAACTTGTTACACACATCCTCAGGATTCCATAAATTTAATTATGAAGTCTTTTGATGATCCTACTAGAAATTACGATCCAAATAGCAACTGAATACATAACTGTCCAGATTCTGGACTCTTACGACGCCTTAAACGGTACTTCGATTTAGACCTGGTTATTACGTGTTTTAGCCTTAGAGTTAAATATAAATTGATAGAGTACTCTTTAATCTTTCCAAATATGTATAGATATGCATAGGTTGCTTTTCTAATTTAAGAATTATGGCTGTTCAAAGTTTAGAAATTTTCTGGCTGTTTCAGATAGCATTGTACACAGGTACTAACTTCAACTGCAGTTTCTAATTAGTTCTAAACCAAATTTTAGGTAACAATGAATAGAAAAGTTGTATAATAGCTCTTCCCCTTTCAAAAAATGTATCACAATAGACCAGAAGAGCTTTCTACAGATAATTATGGCAAAAATTCAGATGTTTGTTCATACAGTTTCAGAACAGCAGCTGATTTAATTAGAGAAGATTTTCATCACCTTACAATGGTCTATTGGCTTGAAAGTCAGTAGAAAACTTATAGAATACTTCTAGAGCTTTCCAAAAAGTATTCATTTTCCTCCATAGCCCTTCAGGTTGAAGAGATATGGATTTTTAAAGTTGGACACTGCTACCAAATTTCAGAATTGAATTTGACAAAATTTACTTTATTTGTGGCTGTTTGATCCTTGATTTTCAAACAGATAAAATCACAACTTGACAGCAAGTTCCATTACAAACTTGTTATACACGTCGAAATGTTTCTGTAAATGTATTACATGAAGCTATTCGGCCATTCTACCAAAAGTTATGGTCGAAATCATGACTGTATACATAACTGTCCGCTAGGTGTTCAGATTTGATAGAGGTTGGAACTTCGAGATTTTTCTCGAGTTTTATGGGGATTCTGACTTGGAGTTCAATAGAAAAGATGTAGAGGACTCGCTATAGAAGGGTAACCAAGGATGCCTACCCTTTTTGAAATCTCGAACCCTAACCAAGAAAATCTATGCAAGGCATCATTTGACTGGCCGGCAGCGAGGGCGAGGAGGGAGGCGGCACGGGGACGGAGGAGGGAAGGTAGAAGGGTTTAGGGTTTACCGTGAAGCTCGGCGGCGGCAGCAATGGCTTCGCTCGGCGTACCTGGAAGTGACGAGGGTGAAGCAAATGGACAATGGCGAAGCTCGACAACGATAGCGGCGAACAGTTGGCGGCAAACGAAATTTTGGCAGTCTGACGGCGTCTAAGTGTTTCGCCCGGGTTAGATTTTTTCCAACGCAGCCAAGGGGTATATATAGATGTCTATTTTTTCAGGCGGATTTTAAGTACCAACCGCCTGAGAAGATGGTTATCTCAGGCGGGTTTTACTTACCAACCGCCTGCGAAGATTCAATTATCTCAAGCGGTTGGTAAGTAAAACCCGCCTGAGATAAACATCTTCTCAGACGGTTATTTAGTAACAACCGCCTGAGAAGATCTTTACTTCTTCTTTATTCTTGATTAAATGTGGGGCCTTTAAAAAGGCAAAATCCCACTTTCTTGTAATATTATTGATTAGTAAAGGTTACTATAAAATTTCACTTCATAAATCCTTTGAAATTGGTCAGAACATAAAAAACATATAACAATTGCTATTTTTCATTTTTCTATCTTGATGAATATAATGATTTTTTATTTATTTTTTCAATGGACATTTTTATTCATCATACCAACCTCTATGAATTTTTTCAGATTTTTTTAAAGTTTTTTGAATCAATGTGTGTTCATAATTTTATGAATACCTCATATGTATTTGAGCATTTAGTTAGAATGATGGATAATTTGAATTTTGACATGTTGGAATGCTTTAAAAGAATTAACAAAATTCATACATGTATAAATAATACAAATATGTTCATACAAACAAATTACAGTGAAGGATCCTTTTTTTTTAGGAGATACACAAATGTGAATAATATGTGAGTAGAAATTAATTTGATATTTACCTAAACATTACAATGTCAGCTATACAAGTTTAAAAATATTTAGTTCAGGTGGTAGATGTCAATTTTTGAAAATTATAGAAGAAAGAATCATCAAATTTGGACTCAATTTGCAGAATCTATACAAGTTTGAGTATTTATATTGGAATCTAAATAAAAAAGAAGCAAGGGAAAAGGAAACTGAAGAACAGGCTCAGGCATTATCTCAAGCGGTTGGTAAGTAATACCCGCCTAAGATAACATTTTCTCAGGCAGTTATTAAGTACCAACCGTCTGAGAAGATCTTTACTTCTTCTTAATTAATATTCTTGATTAAATGTGGGGCCTCTAAAAAGGCGAAATTCCACTTTCCTGTAATATTATTGATTAGTAAAGGTTACCATTAAATTTCACTTCATAAATCCTTTGAAATTGGTCAGAACATAAAAAACATATAACAATTGCTATTTTTCATTTTTTCTATCTTGATGAATATAATGATTTTTTTCATTTATTTTTTGAATGGACATTTTTATTCATCATACCAACCTCTATGAACTTTTTAAGATTTTTTCAATTTTGTTTTTGAATCAATGTGTATTCATAATTTGATGAATGCCTCATATGTATATGAGAATTTAGTTAGAATGATGGATAATTTGAATTTTGACATGTTGGAATGCTTTAAAAAAATTAACAAAATTCATACATGTATAAATAATACAAATATGTTCATACAAACAAATTTCAGTGAAGGATCCTTTTTAATGTGAATA
This sequence comes from Tuctoria greenei, assembly GCA_036927565.1. NCBI lineage: Eukaryota > Viridiplantae > Streptophyta > Magnoliopsida > Poales > Poaceae > Tuctoria > Tuctoria greenei. The sequence continues at coordinate 49,128,158 of JAYESD010000009.1, forward strand.
ATATGTGAGTAGAAATTAATTTGATATTTACCAAAACATTACAATGTCAGCTATACAAGTTTGAAAATATTTAATTCAGGTGGTAGATGTTAATTTTTGAAAATTATAGAAGAAAGAATCATCGAATTTTTTTCAGTGTGGCTAAGGTTATGCTTGCCCCAACAAGTGTTATATCCTCACGACATGCCTTGGTTGATGCAAGCATAACCTTGGCATCATTTTTCATGTTGTTGAAGGTTGTCGTCATAGCTTCACGCTGTTTAACCTGGACATTGTCACTCATATGCAGGATCTCTTTATCTTCAGTCCGATTTAGATTTTGTTAGCTTCGACACATCCTTAACTTATAACTTCCATTAACATGTGTGATAAGGAAGCTTCACTTATTTGATAAATCTATGCTTTTAAGATTAAGGTTAAATCCCTATGAAAGTATAAAAACAAGATTTGTGATTAAGTTGTTCGCTTACTCGCTTGTGTGAAACACTAAGAAAGTATGTACTGATTTCTAGTCAATATATTTAGACATTAAAACTGAGAAAGGAGCATCTTCCTAAGTTTTCAAATGGACAGGAGGGAAAGAAATCCTTCCAAGGATCGTCAGGCTTCAAATTGATGCTTTCAACAATCCAAATAATGAGCCACGGGTGTTACTTGCATCTACAAGAGCTTGCTGTGTAGGGATTAGCTTGACAGGAGCTTAGTAGCATCACATGCGGTTCTTAAACAATGACCGCCCGTGAAAATCATGTAATTTCTCAAGCGTTGGTTAATTAAGAACCGCCTATGATGTTAGCTACATCACATGCGGTTCTAAATTAATAACCGCCTGAGAAAATACATGATTTCCACAGGCGGTTGTTTCTTAAAATCCGCTTGTGATGTTCTATCATCACAGACGGTTATTGTATCATTCGTCATCACAGTCGCATTTTTTTTACGGACCGCCTGTGTTGAAAAATTCAGACCCTTGTGAAAATGCTTCTTGTAGTAGTGTCACGCGTGCGAGCATGACAGCGACGGTGCGGGCAAGCGGAGTTAGTAGTTGGGCGAGGGAGCGGTGACTTTACATGGCTGGGAAGCTGGCTGGTTGGAAGGTGTGCGTGGCTGAGAGTTGCTGCACAGTGGGGCGCGGAGGAGAGAAAAAGAGGAGCTGGGCGCTGGCAAGTGGGTCCAAGCAAACAGAGAAACTGATTGGCAGGGCCTGGCTGCAGTGTAACAGATTCCTTCGAGTTTCCCCCATCGAACATACATGCTTCAAAATAGGAAAAAGAGCAAACGAGCTCCAAAAACTCTGAAATTTTGAGGGTTGGTCCCTGGTATTCTAAATCGATTTCTTGGATATCAGACTCCAAATTTGAGTGATTTATTGGGCGTTTAGAATTTTTCTTGTGTACACATGCCTATGGGCAATTATACAATTGTTTAGATTATGTTTGTGCAAATTAAACCTGGTCCATATACAGTAAACATGCTGTAATGCAAATGATCCATGCCATGCTAGTCTTATGCAGAAATCTTGTAATGCGCTTATGAAACCATGAGAGTTACATATACTTCAAAAATAGTAATTTCTGAAATTTAATCTAGTGAAACCTAGGAAATTAATTGTTATGGTGGTATTTTGAAATGTGGAGTGTTACAGCCCTCCCATGGAAAGAAATCTGGTCTTGAAATTTTGGAGAATGTAGAAATGAGTAAAAGAGAGGAAGGATTATTACCGGTTGGGATATGAGTCCCATTAATCTTGATAGTGATCACGGAGGTAATTTTCTTGCTTCCAAGGTGCCTCCTCCACCAAATGATTTGTCAATTGCACTTTATAAAACCGGAGAGTCCGGTTTCGGGTCTCATGTTTCTTCCAATCAAGAATTGTAAAGGGATGCTCAACACAGGAGAGATCAGGTTCTAATTTCTGAAACAAGACTATGGATAGTGAGGTGGGCAATTCCGACGGATAAGCTACTGTTCCACATTTCTCCACAAAATAGGAAATTGATCGATGAATCTATAGCTAATTTTCCTTTAGCCCCAAATCATTTGACCTCTTTCATTGGTGACCCACGTAAGTACACTTGGTCTCCAACTTCACATTCAAGCGGTCAGCAATGTTTGTCCGCATAGATATTTTCCCTTTTTTTACCGGCATGAAGGTTGGATTGTATGAGTTTCACTGGCTCTTCGGCCTCCTTTGGAAGATCCACACCAAATGCAACCTTCTGCTGGACTCGCACAAATTCAATGGAGTACAACTCAGGCAGCCATAGAGAGCTTCGTGAGGAGCCATCTTGATGCTTTACAACATGCTGATTTCCAGATCGATCAATTAGCGACTACACCTGTACTCTGGTGTAATTTTAACAATTATGTATATATGCTGTTCCCACTCCTACTTATAATATAGCGCTGGCACACCATGCTCTCTGGTTCCTTCGGGGAAAAAAATCCGGAACCCTTTAAGTTAAGTCGGTCGACAGGTGCGACGACCCCCGCTACGCTCGATTTGATGGTTTAGTTCACACTTTCATATGCATGGCCACTGACGTAGCACCAGAATCCGAGTGATTGGCTTGGCTCCATCGTCATTTTGCATCGGATCTGGTGAGTCATCGGTGTTGCTCGAATGAAATGTCGACCGACAAAGATAGTGTTGCCGTATAATGCTACAACAAAGCAAAGCGGCCGGTTTCCTCGACAAGCCGGCCAACAAAGAATTTCTCTGTTTTGCGGAGAAGAAACGGATCAATGTTTTACTCTTGGCAAAACAACAAAGGAACAAAGTCAAAAAGAAGGCAAAAGCTATACAATACTAGATTGAAAACAATAGATCCAAACTGGTTATTTTTACGCGCTCTCTTTATTTTTTCGGCCACAAGCTGCCGTGATGTGTATTCAAATATTCTAAGTACCTTCGTATATCCTAACAAAACACGATAAGCACTCTTCTGCTGATTAAAACAAGAATTCTAACAACCTATGTTGTTTAACCCGACCATGACTCTTGCATGCTGGATTGGCATCGAATCCTCACCCATGTACCTTGAAGTCTTTTGGTTCGATCACCTGCGGCATGCAACCAAAGACACGTATCCATTTGTTTAAACAAAAGCATCAAACTTCTACGTGTAAGAGTCCCTTTGCTTCATGTCTTGCATGCATGCAACAATCGGTTCGACAAGAACTCCGTCGATTACCACGTGTTCACGTTGATCTTCGCACCTCATCAAAATTGTTCGCAAGAAATGTTAGAGCAAGGATAATGGAGTAGCCGGTTGCAGACTGTAACTCAATGCCATGTCACTTTAGAGTCAACAGTTTAGCTTTCTTATATAATAGACTAGCTATTAGATTGACTGGAAAGTGATTGAAATAAATGCCATGTTTTTCCTACCCCCAATCGCATGCAGCCACATCGGTAGAGTCACCTCGTAAGTGCTGCTGCGCTGGCTACTATTCTGGCGCCTGCAGCCCTCTCTCTCTTCTTTACTCCCTCATCCACGTAAGCAATATTCTGACGTGGATTCTTTTGAGCCAACTGACTAGGCTCTATTATACCTGCTCTTATGGGCACCACGCAGAGGCGGACTTACAAGGCATGCCAGGTGGATCCTTGCATACACTGGGCTCAGCTACCGTTGATTGCAGCTCAAGTGACGAGGTGACAATTTCTGGAATCCTGTCAGCTGTCAGAGCTGGGTTCGAAGCTTCACTTCTTTTGATTCCACGCATAATAGCAGAATTTAGTGAAGCTGTTGGTGCTACCTTGCGTGGTAGTAGTTGGCACGATAGCTTTAAAGTTCTAAACAATATTGTTCAACTCTCAGTTAATAAACTTGTTGAAACAAAAAAACCAAAAATGCATAAGGCATATGATATGATTTATTTCCTTCTCAAGGCCCTCCTCAACGTTATCTGAGATGAGCTCTTAACCTGTGGCAGCTGGGATGGTGCAACACAATAGGCAAGAGGCATCCTCTCGATCACGACCATATGCCGCCCCTGACGTAGTAATACAAGTATACAACATTGAGACATCTACATGTACTTTTGAAGTCTTCTAGCTCGATCACCTGTATGCAGCCAAGACACATATCCATTTATTTAAACAAAAGCGTCAAATTAACTTCTACATGCAAGTCCCTTTGCTTCACGTGCGTCTTGAATGCATGCACATCTGTTTGCTTCACTTTTCTTGCATGCATGCATTCTCCAAGTTTTTCAATATTGTACACGTGCGTGTATGCTCTTCGATCGCATATACATATACACGTCACAGTTTTCATGCACCAAACTTCAGATCCTCCACATGCAGAATGACAACCTGCCTCCAGTTGAAAATCCCCATCATTCTTCCATCTATAAATCTTCATGCCAAATTTAATATCCAACAATCCTCAGTTCGACAGGGACTTGGTCTATTGCTGCCACGCGTTCACGTTGATCTTCCGCACCTCGTCAAAATCGTTCGAAGGAAACGTTATGGACACCGTCCAGGGCGGACTTACGGGGCATGCTAGGTGGGCTCTTGCATACCATGAGCCCAGCTACCATTGACGATTGCAGCTCAAGTGACGAGGTTACGATTCCTGGAGTCTTGGCGGCTGTCAGAGCAGGAAATGTTAGAAACACCGCCCAGGGGGACCTACATGGCATGTCAGGTGGGCCCTTGCACACCCTAGGCCCAGCTTCAATTGATTGCAGCTTAAGTGACGAGGTTACGATTCCTGGAATCATGGGGGCTGTCAGCAGGGTTTGATGCTTTGCTTCCTTTTATTCCACGAATAACGGCAGAATTCATTGAAGCTGGTGGTGCTGCCTTACGTGGTAATACTGGGGACGATAGCTTTAAAGTTCCAAACAATATTGTTCAATTCTCAGTTAATATAACTTGTCGAAAGAAAAAAAACCAGAAATGCATAAGCCATATGATATGATTTATTTCGTTCTCAAGTTGGTATTACTTTTAGCAACAGTGCCAAGATAAAGTCGGACGATAGTATAATAAGGTCCGCCACTGTGTGTGACCGGCACCACCATGTCGTCCATGCCTGCACATGGCATCAGAAGGTCGTAACTCATGATGGTGCATTTAACCGGCCATACTTATGCACCTACTCCTCAATTTTATTCAAGATCAATCTCTCTCATATAAGGTGACACACATTTTCGTATAAGGAGAGTCTTAATTATATTTTCCATTATATCCACACCACGTTCAAGCTTGTTTGGGCAATGGAAACCTCTCAGCTAGTGGATCAACACGTCTATGTACTGCATGTCTTGACCCTGCATCCAATCTTGAAAACACGGCTAGCTGATATGGTATATTTGGGTTGAGCGCCGTAACAAGATGATCTTTCAAACAAAAAAAAAAAAAACACGTCACAAAGCCCTCCCAAACCGTCATCTGAGATGAGCTCTTAACCTGTGGCACAACTGTCTGGTGCACAATTGGGGCATCCCCTCGATCACGACCATGTCGCCCCCAACGTATAATACAAGTATACAACGCTAAAATGTCGTTTCCAGATCCTTTGGAGTAATGCCATTAGAGAGGATGTAGCGGGCTGAGCATGCAAGCATCTTGTCTCATGTTCCGAACGGGCATACTCCGTATCACGGCAGGGATACATATTGGAAAGGGACGAGGCTGCCTAATCAGAGCGACTATACAGGAGGAGGCATGAGTAGCAGAGAGGGCATAGTTGGGAGAAGTAGACTTAGACTTCATCATGCCCCTAGGAGGATTCAAAGTTGGAGAGTTAATGGAGGTGAAAGTCGTCCCATCCAATGTATGGTGGTAAGAGGCAATCTTAAATTCAACAGGTGGGTCATGGCAGGGCCTGGAGGCCGAATTTTTGTAGATAAAAGGAAACATTCTGCATCAGCCAGCCTTCACCTCCAATAGGAGGGTACAACCAGTTCATTATAGATAGTGGCTATACCGCTCCCACTGACACACTTAAAGTTCGATACAAAAAGAAATATGGAAGCATACAATTATTGACTTCATTGAATACTAATTCATCAACCGATTACTAATCTCCATCCAAAGTGTGCAAAGACTTGCATGCCCGTCGTTTCCAACCCTAGGCAAGCCTTCACTAACATGCGCATGACAGCTTCATGCTTTTGAAGTGGTGCCCAAGCGCGGAACCAATATGTCCCCCTGAAAAAAACCTGCAAAAAAGTTTTCATACTGCATTTATCAAACACCATATCATTCCTGGAAAGCCAGGGAGCCCATAACATTGCCCAAATCTAAGCTAAAATACTTTTTCTATTCTGAGCCTTAAACTATTACAACTAGGTTCCAAACAAATTGCTATTAGACAGTGAAGTATCAATTTTAAAAGAAACTTGGATAGCCCTCCAAATAAATTTAGCAACATGACAATCATAAAAAAGGTGTTGTATGGTTTCATTATTTGAATAGAATACATATCTTTTATCCCCTTTAGAATTGTGTTTCACTAAATTATCTTTTGTTAAGAGGACTCCCCGTTTCAAATACCACAAGAAAATTCGAATTTATATGGTATTGTAGGATTGAAAATCACGTGAAAAGCTACCAGTGGGGGGTGAATGGTAGATTTAAACTTTTTTAGTGGAAGCAACAAAAAACCCATGGCACAAAATCAACCCGATAAAGAAATCGTGTGTTCAAGTATTTCCAACGTGTTCAAACGTGACAAATCAGTGTAGATTGAAGAGAATAAAGTTACAAAAGCACGATAAGAGAGAACATCGAGTAAGACTCAAGTTAGACTGAAACCCTGAGCAAAGGTCAATCCATTCTAAGAGAGAGCAAACAGATCTGCCACGCTGCAATGAAACTAGTGTAACTCAGAACCCGCTAAACCAATGACCGTGAAATTCTCATAGATGGTAGATAATTTAGTTGTGAAGAAAATGCAAAAAGAATCACGCCAATTGGAGTAGTAAAAGGCGAGTTATGATCAAAAGTCCTAAGAAAGGTCGGGCAGTGCAGAAACTCGACGAGTAAGACTTAACGAAAACAAGTCGGACGAATAAGACACAAAAGCCCCTCTAAACTAGAAATCTTATTGATCAAAACACAAGAGGAACAGCCCCAAAGTCTTGTACCACGAGCGCTGGCCTCCCTTGCTTACATAACCAGCCCTAAGGCCAACCCAATCAAAACTAGGATTCTAATCCTACTTGAACTCTAACTCAAACTTACAATAACTGCTTAAGACTCTTCTATACGCACATAGAAACAATCTTAAGACTTCCAAACACCTTAGGAATGTACCAAACATTCCTAAAACAACTAAACTTCATGCTCACCACGAAATATAACCAAAACAAACTCTAAACCTTCCATAAACAAACCATAACCACCTCAGTCGCAGTTTGAGGCTTATACCAGCTGGTTGGACCTTTTCGGCCACATCTTCACGTCCACTTCTCTTCATCACGTCTTAGAACCATGTTGCCACGTCCATTAACTCCTTGCACACGTGCAAAAACCTTTCAACAACATCCACGATACCTTCATATGCATTGTTGTTGACCCAAACATGTCGTGCAACCACCCAATCAACTCAACCACAATTCTTCCCGACTTGGTTGTTGAACCTCATCTTCTCCCTAAGGCTAGTTCAATGGATCCTGTTGGTACCCTCCGTACCGGATACCCCTTGGATTGCAAAGATCACAAAGAAACTCCATCTACCAGATTTGAAGACCTCCGAAGGCCCTACATGTCAGGTGTAACCGGACCTGCTTCCTTGACATGGTTAGTCCCAAGGCCGCCACGTGTATCATAAGACCGGAGCTATCGCCCACACATGGGAAAGCTCCGAACTAGATACCGGTATGGCATCCCCGGACCTAACCCCAGACAGAGGGAAACTCCAGTACTAACACGTGTCCAACAGCACCGGACCTACCCGTCCACGACGGTAAGCTTCAGAGCTGCCACGTTGCGACCGCCGGACCTTCAACTTCAACAATCAGACTGGTGGACCCCCCAATTGCTCCGGACCTTCAAGGAGCAATCAAAGACTTCAAGACCCGATTAAGTGTCCTTAGTGCCATATTAATGACACACAATCAGATGACCCTTAATACTGGTAACGGCATTGTTAAGGCCCATTACCAGGCTATTAAGGGTAATTAACCTCATTAATTGTGTACCAAGCATGTATAACCACCGGGGCCACATGTCGGTGTAACGACCAATCCTTGTACTATAAAAGTACTGGTTGACGATACACAAGGGACGGCTCCAGACCACTACTGGACTCCATGACCTAGACGAGCTTCTTCTTCTGGAGCTTCTTCTAGACTCACACGCTTAATACAACACCAACACACCCCATGGAGTAGGGTATTACACTTAGGCGGCCCGAACCACGTAAATCTCTGTGTCCACTGGTCATTCACCTTCTTGAATCTCTGTGCGCCCACTACCGAACTACAACTCCTCGATCTACCAACGGTAGTGTCGGGAGATCTGCTGGATCCAAACACCGACAGTTGGCGTGCTAGGTAGGGGCGCCCGAGATTTCAAGTATGGTGAACTCAGCTGCTGGATCATCCAACGGCAACCCTGTTGTTCAACCCGTTGGGGGCAATCCCTCCATCATGCAGCAACCAGCAGGTGTCGTGGCTCCAGCAGGAGTCATGCCTCCACCGCCACTGCCTGCACCAGCACGTCAATATGGGCAGCGTGACGGTGCATCGGCGTCGGTCACCGCATCGGCAAATAACAACAACCCTGAACACGCGCTCCATGCAGCGCGTGCTCTCCTTCAACGTCCACCACCTCCAGGTGCATCCCAGGGTGCAATGGAGCAGTGCAGGGCTAATGTGGAACATCTGGTTGCAGCAGCAGCTGACCGCATCAGCAACCAAGGTCCTCCCCCTTCGGGGCGGGCCCCATCGCAGCGCCAGACTGTGTCAGGCATACTTGGTCCGCACGCTTCCCAAAACATGAGGCGTGCTGCATCTCAGCAAGTTACGTCGTTACCTTCCGGGGCGCAACGCACTCATACGGTAACCAGGCTTTCAACTCATGACCTTCGAGCAGAGCTTGATCGCCGTTACCGTCAACAGGATGGTCGTGTCCATATCGAGCGTGCTTGCGAAATGCAAGAGGCTCGAGACAGTCCTGCTCCCGAGGGAGTAGGAGGAGGCTGTTCAGCCCTGGCCATGCACCTACGCATGGTCAGATGGCCACAAAAGTTCTGGCCTCACCGGCCAGAGAAATTTGAAGGGACTGCTAATCCCACTGAGTTTCTCCAAATTTACTCCACCGCAATTCTTGTGGCCGGAGGTAACGAGGTCGTAATGGCCAACTACTTCCAAGTGGCCTTGACTAGGACCGCCAGGTCCTGGTTCATGAGCCTTCCTCACAACTCCATCAATAGTTGGGAGGAATTGTGCCAACAGTTCACCGCCAATTTCGGGAGTTCATACACCCGACCAGGCACCGAACTTGACCTTTTTGCATTTGTGCAGAAAGGGGGAGAATCCCTGCACTCATTCATCCAGAGATTCTCCCAAGTACGAAACACCATTCCTTCTATCTCCAGCGCCTCTGTTGTCGTGGCATTTAGACAAGGCGTACGAGATAAGAAGATGCTAGAGAAGCTGGCGATCAAGGAGATCACCAGTGTCACAGAGCTCTTCAGCTTGGTAGACAAGTGTGTCAAAGCTGCAGAGGGTCATGAAATGCACTCCAAAACACCTCCGGAGGATGGTAAAAAATCCTCCAAAGGCGAAGCCACTACCCCCGGGAGTGGCAAAAAGAAGAAAAAGTCCAACGACAAGAAGAAGCCGTCGGCCGGCACATCTACCGCTGCAGCTGCTGTAGCTCCGGGGGCCACGCCCCGAGAAACGACCTCGTTCGTCCTCTGAAGATGGTGGCAACTCCAAAGTGTGGTGTCCTATCCACAAGTCAAACAAACACAACTTGGAGGACTGTTGGGAGGTCCAAAACCTTGCCGAGCGCCACAACAAGCGCCGGGAAGAAGTTCCTTTCCGTCAGCGGGAAGGAAAACATAAGGTCGATGAAGCTCCGGCTGAAAAGGAGTTAGGCTTTCAGGACCTGAAAAGGTCCTGAAGGCTGTTTACACCTCCGTCGACGATGACTCCGACGCCTCCGACAATGAGCATCGGAAGACCATGAACACCATCTTTGGTGGTTCGTGGGACATCACCTCCCGCCGTGTCCTCAAGACCATGTGGTCGGACATGGACTCAGTAGCTCCTACAGCCAGGGCGGATCCTCATCGAAAGTGGATGGACACCACCATCACTTTTGTTGCTTTGGACTGCCCTCGGAACATGATCGAAGCTGGTCAACTACCTTTGATGGTATCATCTACCATCAAAAACATTCAAAGCCACCATGTAATGGTGGACGGAGGTTCGGCGCTGAACCTCATAAGCTTCGAAGCTTTCGTCAAGCTTCAGCTCTGACCTTCGGACCTTCGCCCCTCCCAACCTTTCTCCAGAGTAGGTCCGGGGGCCATAACCCCACTCGGTGCCATTACTCTCCTCGTGACCTTCGGGACTAGGGAGAATTATCGCACTGAAAAGTTGGTCTTCAACGTTGCCTAGATCAACTTCCCTTTCAACGCCATTCTGGGCAGGCCCGCCTTGTACAAGTTCATGACTGCAGCTCATTATGGCTACCTGGTGTTGAAGATGCCAACACCAGCTGGTGTTCTCCGAATCCGCGGAGACCGCACTGCCGGAGTGACTGCTCTGGAAGAACCTCATGCGCTTGCTACAGCACAAGGGGAAGAGTCCAGGCAGGAAGAAGCTCCAAAACCCCCGAGCATTCGTCAATGAGGCTCAACCTCCGCACCTCGTGTGCAACCAAGTGGCGACGCCAACATCCCCGTCAAAGTCGTCCAAATCGGTTCCGATGCTGCTCAGACCACCCGTATATCGGGAGGTCTGAATGACAAATAGGAACTCACGCTCACTACTTTCATCCGAGCTAATGTTGACGTGTTTGCCTGGCAACTGTCGCAAATGCCTGGGATCCCTAGGGAAGTGATCGAGCATAATCTGAAGATCCATCCTGATGCTCGGCCTATGCACCAGAAGCCTCGGAAGCAATCAGTAGAGCAACAAAACTTCATACGACAAGAAGTGAAGAAGTTGCTCGAAGCTGGATTTATCCGAGAAGTCTTCCATCCAAAATGGCTGGCAAACCCAGTCGTTGTACCCAAGGCTGGTGGGAAGCTTCGGATGTGTATCGACTACACAAAACTGAATAAGGCATGCCCAAAAGATCCATTCCCACTACCTAGAATAGATCAGATAGTGGATTCCACATCCGGGTGTGAATTACTGTGTTTCCTAGACGCATATTCTGGGACCATCAAATCAGAATGTCTAGGGAAGATGAAGAACATACTTCTTTTATCAAAGTAGATGGATTGTATTGTTATACTGCCATGCCATTTGGTCTCAAGAATGCAGCCTCAACATTTGTACGAGCTATGTACAAAACCTTTGGAGAGCTCATCAGAGACGTAGGGGAAGTGTATGCTGATGACATCGTCATCAAGATCAAAGACAAGGAGTCACTCCTTGACACCTTGCAAGCTGTCTTCGAAAAGCTACAGGTCACCCGCACGAAGCTGAACCCAGACAAGTGCGTCTTCGGGGGTAGCTCCGGAAAGCTTCTTGGTTTCCTGGTAAACCACCGGGGCATAGAGGCAAATCCTGCGAAGATTAAAGCCATTGAGGATATGCGGCCACTAGCCCGCATCAAGGACGTCTAGAAACTGACTAGGTGTCTAGCTGCCCTCAGTCAGTTCATCTCAAGACTGGCGGAACGGGCGCTACTCTTCTTCAAGCTATTGAGGAAGTCCGGACCACTCTACCAACCTTGGTAGCTCTGAACCCTGGTGAGCCCTTACTGCTTTACATTTCAGCAACCGACGAGGTTGTCAGCATGGTCTTGGTTGTGGAGAGACCAGAACCATCCCAAGCTCAGGAATCTAGACCCCTCTGGGAGGGTCCAGAGGTTCGTGAAGGTGAGTCTGGGTCCCATCCCCCAGACTTGGATCTACAGGGAGTTATTCCAGAAGATATGGACACCTCTGGGAGGGTCCGGGTCGCTCCAGTAGAAGCTTTGGGTTCCTCCAGCAAGGACCCGGAGGTCCCCGAAGCAGGTCTAGACCCCTCTGGGAGGGTCCGGGTCGATGTGGAGGAAGTTCTGGGCCCCTCCTGGAGGGTCCGGACAGTCCAGCGCCCAGTGTACTTCATCAGCGAAGTACTACATGATGCCAAGACTCGATACCTAGAGGTGCACAAGCTTCTTTACGCAGTTCTCATTGCCTCCAGGAAGCTTCACCATTACTTCTAAGCTCACAAGATCTCAGTGGTGACTTCTTATCCACTGCGTGCGATCTTGCATAATCCCAACTCTACCGGGAACATTGCAAAGTAGGCAGCGGAATTGGCCGAATTCGATCTTGAATTCATCCCAAGATAAGCGATCAAGAGTCAAGCATTGGCAGAGTTCGTGGCAGAATGGACCCCCTCTCCATCAAACCCTGGGGGCCCTAGTGAGCATAAGCCAGAACTCAAGGCTTCGGTCTTCACCGAGCCTCATTGGACCCTCTACTTCGACGGCTCCATGCAAAAGAAGGCAGCCGGAGCTAGAGTCCTTCTCCTCGCTCCAACCGGGGAGAAGGTAAAATACATGGTCCACCTTGACTTTAAGGCGACCGACAACATGGCGGAGTATGAAGCACTCATTTATGGACTAAAGGTGGCAGTATCATATGGTGTCAAGCTGCTGTTGGTCAAGGGAGATTCGTAGCTCATCATTAAACAGGTGAAGGGTGAATGCTCCTGTAACAATCCTGAACTAGCTGCTTAACTCCTTGAAGTCCAGAGGCTTTAGAAGGACTTCGAAGTCCTGGATCTCCACCATGTCCAGCGTGTCCATAACGCTGAAGCCGACGAACTCTCGACGAAAGCGTCAACCGGATCTCCGGCTCCTGATGGAACCTTCGTCTGAAGGTTGTCAAAACCCACAGCTCAGCCTGTCGAACTGAGCGAAGGGGGCGAGACCAGCATCCCAAAGCTGGCGGTCCCGATGGCCCTGTTACCATGGTAGCCATCAAGGGTCGTAAGTGCTGCCGAAAGCTCCAAGCAACCCAGCATGCAAGACTCAAATGCTCAAGCAAGCTCCGATGCATGGATCCCGAAGATCCGAAGCTACTTGAAAGACAATATCCTTCCAGACGATGATGTATTCGCTGACCGGATTGTCAGATTGGCTAAAAGATACACGCTGGTAGAAGGGGATCTCTACCGGCGCGGTGCCAACGGCATCCTAATGCGGTGCATCACAAGGGAAGAAGGCGGTGAGCTCCTCGCAGAAATCCATGGAGGCGAGTGTGGGAACCACACGTCTTCCCGCACGCTGGTCGGTAAAGCCTTCCGGCATGGCTTCTACTGGCCTACAGCGCTCGAGGATGCAACTGAGCTAGTGAAGAAATGCGAAGCATGCCAGTTCAATGCAAAGCAAATTCATACACCGGCTCATCCTCTACAAATGATACCTCCTACATGGCCCTTCGCTGTGTGGGGAATGGACATATTGGGACCTTTCCCAAGAGCCGTCGGAGGTTACAAGTTCCTGTATGTTGTCATTGACAAGTTCACTAAATGGCCGGAAGCAACTCCAGTTGTGACAATAAACAAGCAATCAGCTATCAACTTCTTGCAGTCACATCGTATGCAGATTTGGAGTCCCGGACAAAATCATAACAGATAATGGGACCCAATTCACAAGCTCTGCTTTCCAAGGATACTGCGAAGATCTCAGCATCCAAGTCAGCTACGCCTCTGTAGCTCACCCGGCAAGCAATGGCCAAGCCGAGAGAGCAAATGCAGGAATCCTGAAAGGACTCAACACGCGCACATATAAGCGCCTGAAAAAACATGGAGCCAACTGGATCGAAGAGCTTCCGCCCACTCTATGGGCCAACGGGACAACTCCAAACCGGTCAACTCGAGAGACACCCTTCTTCCTGGTGTACAGAGCTGAAGCAGTCCTTCCTCCAGAAATCACCTTGGGGTCGCTCCGGGTCCGGACCTCCAATGAAGCCACGCAGGACCAGCTCTGGCGTGAAGACCTTGAACTCTTTGAAGAGGGAAGGTGTCGAGCAGCTATTTGGAATGCTCGATACCGCCAAGCTCTTTGGCGCTATTACCAACGGCATGTACACAGCCGACAGCTCGAGGAAGGCGATCTGGTGCTACGGAGAATACAATCCAGAGAAGGGTTAAACAAACTCTCCTCCAGCTGGGAGGGACCCTTCCGAGTGATCAAAGTATCCCGTCCCGGATGCGTTCGCTTGGCAACCGAGGATGGGACACCTCTCCCAAATCCTTGGAACATTGAGCACCTCCGTAAGTTCTACGCTTAATATCACGGAGGTGAGTCTGTAATTACATGTGATGTATGTTATAGAGTCATTGTACAGAGTCAGATAGCTCCTCCGGGAGAGCAGTCGGACCTACTCCATTAGGTCCACAACGTCCATGCAATACTTGTCACAGTCTCAGAACTAAAAGTGTAGCTAGCTACCTTGGGTCAAACGAGAAACGAACACACTTAGCCTGGTTTCGTACCCTAAGAGTGTACTTGTTTCCCCTGTACCCCGGACCTATAATAAAAGACATCATTGTGTGAAAATAGACTCCACGTGCATTTACTTTGTACAGGCTCAATATTTTTTATTTTTCTCTTTCTTGTCTATAACAAAGTTGTGCAGTTCTTAAGAAACTTTAGCTCGACCAGTTCATGTACAATTCGAGTTGCATTGTCTATCCTTCCGGATTCAAACATTGTTGATGTTCTACTCGTCTGAAAGCCGCCAAGCCAATCTAGGACCGGAGTGTGCTATCGACTTAGCCTGGTCATGAACTCTAAGTATGCCACTCTACCTACACCCCGGAAGGCTGAAGTAAGGCGAGTCCAGAAACAATCAGACCTGAAGGAAACAAGACGGTGCTCTTGATTGTATTTAGAATTGTGTTCGACCTAAAACTTTCTCGGGAATAGTAAGCCGCAATGAAGTTATAGATAGGAAACGGATTTTACTGTTTTTCTTGACTTCAGTGTGCAGGAAAAATAAGTATTTCATGATGATGGTGAATGAAGTCGGAGCTGCCAAAGCTCTGACATCCTCTAGGCGGCTTACGGTCGATGTTCAAACATTGACATTGAGCATCGCTGGAGATACTCAGCTCCGATAAAACTAGGGGGCAAGCCGTCAACGTGAAGAAAAGATGGTGGAAAGACTCTGTAGAGGAGTCCGCTGTCGATACTCCACGTGTCGACAGAGGTCACTGCCGGAGCTACCAAGCTCCAACACCCCAGAGGGCTGACCATCGATTCTTTACGTGTTGATGGAGACTACTGTCGGAGCTACTAAGCTCCAGCGATGGTCAATGCTAGAGCCACTAAGCTCCGACAGCCTCAGGGGCCTACACTATCGAAGACTTCGGACCTACATTCTACAAGTTCGAAGCATGCAAGTCTTCAACTGTTACATCCTCTTGGTACACGTTCACAATCAAATTGTGTACATCTACCAGTGGGCCAAGTGATACAAAGGTGTTGAAGACAAAAAAATGAAACTCATAAAAAAAATTTGGATTTCATTCATCTGGAGACAAGAGATTACAAAATTGGAGAAGAAGAAGAGAGAATACAAGCGGGAGCTATAGAGAGATGGTCTTAGACCCTATGGAAGAACTGGGCGACCTCCGACACGCTGGCTCGGGCAGCTTCACCCTCTCCTTCGATGGGGCCTTCAAGCACCGGGCCCAGAGGGAATCGAGGGTCCCAGCTGGTGTAGCACGTCAGCACGAACTCTGCGACATTCTTCGCCAGGGACTGTCCCTCAGTTTCCAATTGTTCCGCGATGACATCACCCATCTTGGTGAGCTTGTTGCCTGTTGAACCCAGCGCCTCCAACGCCTTGTCCAGCTTCGGCTCTGGATCATCCGAATGCACGGGACTGAAGCCCATTGGCGTCAGCGCATCGTTGTCCTTGCCCAAGAAGTCCCAAACTTGTTGGGACTCTGCAACCCTTGCGCTACACATCACCGCCAAGGATCTTCTGGCCGCCGCAAGCTCCGAGCTCTCCCGAGCAAGAAGCTCCACCTCTTTGGCATTCTGCTGAATCTTTTCAGCAACCTGCCTTTCAAGTTTGCTGAGCTCTTCCTCCCGGAGGTGGATCTCATTCCGGCGGTTGACCAGATCCTTCTCTCGGCCCCGCACTTTCTTCTCCCTGGCGGCGATGGCATTCTCTTGCTTATAGAGATCTTGCCCTCGCTCCCAGGCCTTCTTCTCCTCCTCCTCGCAACGCTCCTCCATCTTCTTGGTGCGTTCTTCAAGGCTCTTGTCAGCCAGAGCTGTCTCTTGGACAAGCTCTTCCTCCCTCTTCACGAGGTCGTCCCATAGCTCCAGGAATTTTTGCTCTTCATCCTCGAGCCTTCTCTCCTGAGCTTCAAGAGCCTCCCGGCGCTTGACGAGACTATCGTGGATGGCGGCAAGCCTCTCCTGGCGGTCATCCGCTGTGCTATTAGCAGCTTTGGCCTGCTCGTAGATGGCCCGGGACTAGTTGTCAAGGGAACGCATCATGCTTTCCCTCTCATCGAACAGCTTACCCCAGTACTCCAGGCGAACCTTCTCTCTCTGCACCCACTCCTTGTCGTCAGCCAGCCTCGACTGCGCCAGCTTGGTCTCGAAATGGAGTCGGTTGCGCCACCTCCTAAGAGTTTGGCGCTCCTCCTCGAGGGCCTTGCTGTCGTGGTAGAAAGCCAGCTGGACCTGGTGAAGACTGGAGCAGGCGTTGTCAATAGAAAACGATAGGGGGATTGGGTCCGAACCTGCCGGGGTCCTCTCCGCTGACTCCAGCGGATCTTCAGTGACAAAAATTGGGTCCCACTCTACAAGAGCAGTCTCCTAAGCCTCCACGGCACTAGGGCCGTCCTCCAAGATAGCCTTGGCCTCCGCCAAGGAAGTACTTGCAGCAAAAGTTCCGATCTCCAGAATTGACTCTGAAGGTCCCGCCGCTAGGTCATCAACAACTGGCCCCTCAAGCGGGGGGCCAACAGCTTCATCTTGGCACATTGGCTTAGCAGCGGGTGCCTCAAGGATCACTACTTCCGGAACAGGTATTGAGGGTTCAGTCGGAGTAGGAGTTACTTCCGGCTCCGGCGCAGGCGCCTCCTCCGCCGCTGGCTTAGGTGCAGGCGCTTCGACCACCATGGGATCTGGCGCTGGCGCTTCGACCGCCATAGGCTCAGGCGCAGACACCTCCGTAGTAACTGGCTCGGACGCCAGAACCTCTTCAACGACCGGCTCCACAGCCAAAACTTCTGCAGCAACCGGCTCTACCGTCGGAGCTTCCTCGACAACCGGCTCAAGTGCTGGAGCTTCATAAACACCTGGCTCTACAGCCAGGACCTCATCAACCACCAGCTCGACTGACGGGGCTTCAACAACATCCGGCTCTAGGGCCGGAATTGCAGCTACCTCTGGCTCTACGGCCGGAGCGTCCAACATCTCAACACAAGCCCGGAGCTTCAACCTTCAGGGCTGGTGCTGCTGGTACATCTTCATTCTCGTGGTCTGGCGCTACCACGGGAACTTCTGGGGATGAGTCGAGGTCCAAGACCACGACAGCCAGCGCCGGAGCTGCCGTAGGCTCAGCCACCTCTTGGGGCGGCGCTAGAATCAGAGCCGGAGCTTCAGCCTACACAACCTCAATTGCTGCTGTAGGGACCGGAGCTTCAGCCCTTTTCTTAGGCATGCTATGTATGAAGGACGAAGAAACTTAAAATACAGTTAACAATAAAACAATTGATTGAGGTAAAAAATCAAAAATTACCTCGGAAGGCTTCCGCAACAGTTAGCACGGAACCTCTTCTTCGGATGCTCCGGACTGGCCCCAGCCGCCACTGGCGTGGTAGTCCCGGAGGGTCCCCCGGAACTTGCTGCTGCAATCGGCGTTGCCATGGTCGAGGCCCCCCTTGACTGGGAAGGACCTCCGGACCCAGTGCCCTCAGCTAGCCCTGGTACTGGAGTCACATGGCCGGAGCTAGCACCCCGGGAAGATGCCGCTGCTGGAGTAGATGTCGCCGTTGTAGACCTTCCCCTCCGGGGAGAAGGAGCCGCCGCAGAAGAAGTAGGCCTGACGGACCTTCTGTCAGCATGCTTCCTCTTACGGCTCGAGGGCTCGACCAATTCCTTGCCCTTGCTGACGACTTCGGTTCTTGGCTTAGGGGCGGGAACGGAGCCACCTTCAGGAGCTTCGGAGATCGCCAACCCGGTGGTCGAACGCCTCTCAACGATGCCAAGGTCGTCAAGCACCGACATCGTCCGCCGGAGCTCCCTACTAAACTCCGCCTCCATGTTCAGAGGGAGGAAAGCTGCCGGTGGAGCCAAGTCGTCACCCTCAACGTTGATACCATGCTGGAACTTCTTGAGGTGGAACTCCAAAGTTGCACCCTCCATGTTGGACTTCGAACCGGTCTCGATCTGGTCGTCGTGCAGCATACTGCTGAGGGCCCAAGCAAGCTTCTCCCTCCTCTTCAGCGGAGCCCACCTGTTGGTCAGGAAGTTACAAAACACCGCCTGAGGAGTCACCCCTCCTTCCACGCACAGGCGGATCTTGGTCAGAGCAGGGTTGAAGGCGTCCGACAACACCGGAGCTTCACTTCAAACTGCAGTGTCGATGTTGGGGAGGCCTTCCGACAGCTCCAGCTTCTCGTGCTCTTCCACCCTGATGACAATCCAATACTTCTTCCAGTCGTCCCACTTCCCAGAAGGGAACAACCGCAAGTACTTGTACGGGCACTTCTTGCGCTTCACAAAATAGTAGAAGCCAAGGTACTCGTCACTCCTCCCCGTAGTTTGGACAGTGAAGAAGGTGCGAAAGAGCTCAATGCATGGGGGAATGCCCACCCCCATCTCGCAGAAGTGGACAAAGATTGATACCAGGAGAATGGAGTGGGAGCCAAGGTGGTACATCTGCAGACCATAGAAGTCTAGCAGCATCAAGAAGAAAGAGGAGAAAGGTGGGATCAGCCCCACCTTGGCGTATGCAGAGAAGTACACCATGTCGCCGGCATGTTCCTTCTCGACCGGAAGCTTGCCGCCGCGGACCAAGTGGTTGAAGAAGTCAGGGGACCATCCCATGAGGGCCCGAACCTTCTTCAAATCATCATCGGTCTTCAGTCGGCTCTGGCAGAGACCCGACTCCATCGTGGCACAGTGAGGCAAGAGAGGAAAGGCAAGCGAAAGTTTGGAAGGTTTGAGCGCAATTTCGAATGGAAGGCGTAAAGAACCCCAAATGGTGCATGCTTTCCTTCTTAAGTAAGCCCCCACAATGCTTGGATTGAAACCGCAGAGGAGCCGACGATACCAGTCAAAAACTTTGCCCCGCCAATGACAAGCGGGCCCGGGGACACCCCGAAGATCAAGTCAAGGTTCTTACCCCAGGCGAACGGTTGACATAATGAAAGGCGGGAAACCCGAAGGCAGCGGCCTGACAGGGCGCGCGGAACCGATGCGATTTTCGTATCGGGAACCAGCGACCTTCAATTGTGTGAGATCCGCACGCTGAGATCTCACCTGCCGCCTCCTGGATATGCCACACAGTGGAGGTTTAACTGCGAACTATTGCCAACAGCACGTTCAAAGACCCTTGAAGACACGGCTCAAAAACCGAAGAATGGACCCACCTCCGGCGGAATGACTTCATCCAAAAGGTCTCTCCTGGAGGTGGACCCAGGGGGCCACTGTCGGTACCCTCCGTACCGGATACCCCTTGGGATTGCAAAGATCACAAGGAAACTCCATCTACCAGATTTGAAGACCTCCGAAGGCCCCACATGTCAGGTGTAACCGGACCTGCTTCCCCGACATGGTTAGTACCAGGGCCGCCACGTGTATCATAAGACTGGAGCTATCGCACACACATGGGAAAGCTCCGGACTAGATACTGGTATGGCATCCCCGGACCTAACCCCAGACAGAGGGAAGCTCCGGTACTGACACATGTCCAACAGCACCAGACCTACCCGTCCACGACGGTAAGCTCCAGAGCTGCCATGTGGCGACCATCGGACCTTCAACTTAACAATCAGACTGGTGGACCCCCCAACGGCTCCGGACCTTCAAGGAGCAATAAAGACTTCAAGACCTAATTAAGTGTCATTAATGTCATATTAATGACACACGATCGGATGGCCCTTAATACTGGTAACGACATTGTTAAGGCCCGTTACCAGGCTATTAAGGGTAATTAACCTCATTAATTGTGTATCAAGCATGTGTAACCGCCGAGGCCACATGTCGGGCCAGGCTAACGGTGTACCAACCAGTCCTTGTACTATAAAGGACTAGTCGACGATACACAAGGGACGACTCCAGACCACTACTGGACTCCCTGACCTAGATGAGCTTCTTCTTCTGGAAATTCTTCTAGACTCACACGCTTAATACAACACCAACACACCCCATGGGGTAGGGTATTACGCTCAGGCAGCCCGAACCACGTAAATCTATGTGTCCACTGGTCATTCACCTTCTTGAATCTCTACGTGCCCACTACCGAACTACAACTCCTCGATCTACCAACGGTAGTGTCGGGAGATCTGCCGGATCCAAACACCAACAGATCCCAACACAAGCCATGTATTGACCTCAAGCAATACCTGCACATGAACAAACCATCAATCTTTGCAAGCCCAAGTCCTCGACTTGACTCTCGTTAGTCCAAAAAACACAACACCTTGAGTGAGCACGTCACATTAGTATGTTGCAAACCATAGCAATGTTTAACACTTATAATGAGCCAGAACACATCAAAAATATGGTAAATGAATACTAAGCAAACCTTCCCATCAACAAAAAGCATGTTCGAAACATTGCGAGTTAAAACAGAGCAAAACAAAGCAAAACAGAGCATTCGAACTCAATATGAAAACTATGCGCAGTAATTGTTAATCTTGATATGCATTAAGAAAGTTCAGACAGTCCTAAACCATCGAGGTAACGTTACTCCTAAAAATACTTTTATAAAGATCAACCTGTGTTGACTCACGTGCATCTCATGTGTGTGAAAGTTCGGACAATCCTAAGTGTCAAACATGTGCAAGTCACGTGAGAAAACTTCGTACAATCTGAAGTGAGAAAACACGTGCAACTCACATTAAGTTCGGACAGTGCAAAACGGATTCCCGCAAGTCCGGACAGTCTGAAGTGAGCTTTTCGGCAACACTCAAAACTTTGGATGTGAAGCCTCGCTTGTATTTAAATTGCCAATGTACTCAGCAAACATAGGTCTCACAATCTCCCCTTGATGAATGCATTGGCAACACTACTTAAAATCCGAACATTGGCTCATTCACTTGAAAAGTTTTGAAAATCAATTTTCTCTTCCTTTTGAAAATCAAATGAGAAAGTAATTTCAAAAATAAATTGTCCCCCTGAGAAGAACGTGTAAAAACTCATGAATGTGCAATGTGTGACATATTTCTCCCCCTTTGACAATGTATTCAACAAGGTTCAAAAGAGAAATTCCAATTGTTATGAGCATATTATAACATATACATATAAAACAAAGCACATCCAAGTCATACTATCAAGTAACTTACACTATCACATCAATGAGATACATAAAGTAATGTAAGCCATGCTAGAGATCAAATGTAATTTTTCAATTTAAGCAAGTCATGATGTCACAAACTTAACTATTTCAAGAGCTAAAAGTATGACACATGTTGCTGCATTTTTATTATTTTTAAAGCACATATTTGGATCATATGATATTTGCAACAGATTATATGCTGCATCAGCCTTATTCTAACCAACCAAGCCAAACCTATGTCATTTAAGAATCAGAAGCTTAAGGACATGGTTTTAGTCGTACACAACTTCTTCCAAGTTCATATCTAAGTGCAATGATAAGCCATCTTAAAAGAAGAAGTGTGATGCATGCATATTCTCTTGATCTTTTCTCATTTTTTATTTGATCATAAAAGCTCAACATGTGGATACTTGATTGATCAAGACCAGATTTAGTGTAAGTAATCATTCGAATTACTAGTCATGGCAAAAACCACAAAATTTATAACACGAGTAATGTAGTAAGAACTTTCTGTAGGTAAAAGGAATCACAAAGTCATATTTGTATGAAGTACTTTGCTCATATTATTTTAAATTCATATTAACACATATGCTTCCCAAGTCTCGAAACTCCCCTTCAATTTAAGCCATGAGGATGCATAACCCCTATTTCACTACGAATGAAACAAAAATGAGTGAAATCCAAAAATTTTGTAAAAATGTCAGGCAATTGTTGTTCGGTATCTAAGCACAGTGTTTCCTTTTTTTACATTATCACGGAGAAAGGGATACCTAATGTTATGTGCTTTGTTTTAGAATGTTGCACATGATTTTTAGCAATGCAAATGGCACTAGTATTATCACAAAATAGTGGAACACTATTTAGATCAACCCCATAGCCCTTAAGTGTTTAAACAATCCAAAAAATTTTGTGAACAAGCACTACAATAGCTACATATTCAGATCCTGTCGTGGATTGTGCAACTGGATTTTGTTTTCTAGAGGATCAAGCAACAAGTGAATTACCAAGAAAATGATAAGCACCTGAAGTACTTTTCCTATCAATCCTACAACCCCCCAAATCAGCATCTGAAAAAGCTTTCAAAGTAATGGTTGATAAAGAAGGAAGAAAAATGTCAAATTCTTGAGTTCCATGTAAGTACCTGAGAATTCTTTTGACAGCTTCACGATGTGAACCACGTGGGGAATCTTGAAATCGTGCACAAAGACATACGCTGAATTGTATGTTCGGTCTTGATGTCGTGAGGTATAAAAGTGACCCGATCATGCTTCGATATTCTTTTTGATCCACGGGTTCACCATATTCATCAAGTTCAAGCGTCATTGTTGTTCCCATTGGTGTCCGAAGAGGCTTTCTTTTGTCCATGTTGAAGTGCTTAAGAAGGTCTTTTGTATTCTTTGTTTGATGCACAAAAGTACCCTCCTTGGTTTGCTTGATTTGCAGTCCCAAAAAGGACGTGAGTTCTCCCATCATACTCATCTCAAATTATGAACTCATCATAGGTGAAAACTTGGACACAAGATCATGAGAACCACAACCAAAGATAATATCATCGACATCCACTTGAATGAATATTGAGTCATTGGCATGCTTAAGCACAAAAAGAGGTTTATCAACCTTGCCCATGCTAAACCCATTTTCAAGTAAAAATGTTTTTAACCTATCATACTATGCTTTAGGGGCTTGTTTGAGACCGTACAAGGCTTTGGACAGTTTGTAAACATGATTAGAAAAATCAGGATTTTCAAAACCCGGTGGTTGCTTGACATAAACCTCCTCATCTACGTAGCCATTAAGAAAAGCACTTTTAGCATGCATTTGATATAACTTGAATCCTTTAGATGCAGCAAAAGCTAACATAATTCTTATGGCTTCTAATCTAGCAACAGAAGCAAAAGTTTCATCAAAATCTAGACCTTCAACTTGTGTGAAACCTTTAGCAACCAATCTAGCCTTATTCCTAACCACAACCCCATCCTCCTTCGTTTATTTTTAAACACCTGTTTAGTTCCAATTAAAGTGTGACCTTGAGGTGGAGGTACAAGTTTCCAAACATTATTTCTTTCAAAATTTTCTAACTCTTCTTGCATGGCAATAATCCAAGATTAATTACTGAGTGCGTGTGATATATCTTTGGGTTCAAAAGAAGCAACAAAATCACAATGAGCATGAGAGTTTGGATCGCAAAACCTAGTCTTTGTGACTCGTTCGTGCAAGCTTCCAATGATTTGTTGTGGAGGATGACTTGTGAGGACGCGGAGGGGAGTAGACACTTCACAAGCTCTGATAGGATCTTGGTTCCCGATCTTTCGATGAGAATAGGAGGGTTCGATTTGTGGAGGAGAAGACGTTGGCGATCCGACTACACCGTCCCCAAGATGATGCGCCTTAGCGATTGGTACACCGACTCCGAAGTTGTATTGATCTTGCTGGCGCACAATCAACCTGACCACAAGGGCCTTTGTTCCTGCAAGCAATCGAAGAACACACAAGAACAAGAAGAACAAGCACTTATCTATTGAATCAATCTAAAGTGGGGTTCTGGATACAAGTAGACGGGCGATCTAGTCGACACGCGCGTGTACAACGAAGCAGCAGAAGTTAACTTACGAATAAACAAAAACCCACCAGCTAATGAGGGCGGCTGCTACTATTTATTACCTCCCTAGGGTCGTGAGAAACCCTAATCACGAGTCCCTAATGGACTCCAAACGATACATGGGCCATGGGCCCAATTTTGGTGATGCAGCACCCTGGACAGAAAAAGGTCTTGGTATTAAAATAACTATTGCGGCCGACTCCGAATAGATATGGACATGAGGCTAGATCCGTTTGAAAGTAGACTTGATAATATTTTCAGGAAGTACTTGAACGCCCAGATCGGAGTCCGTATGAAATCGTGGTGGCCGTCACAAGTTGGTGCTGTTCTGCTGTCCAAATCCCGTCCGCGTGAATTCCCTTCCCATTGGCTCCTCTCCATTGTTCCTAAGCAAAACAAGAAAGCACGTAGTTCCCCGGTCTAGATAAGATGGACATAAGGCCAAGAACGAGTTCACCTCATAGTTTAGTTGACGTGCACGAGCGCGAGTGATCGGACCAGAAACCGGTAGCTGAGTTGGTGTGGATGTATCGAGGGTGTTGATGTCCTCATCATCCTCCCCTTCTTGCATTTGAGTCGTCCGCGACTCAAGCTCATCTTCTTCTCCCAAATATGGCTTCAAATCTGCAATGTTAAATGTGGGACTAACCCCAAAATTCGCAGGCAACTCGAGTTTATATGCATTATCATTAATTCTTTCTAACATTTTGAATGGACCATCAGCTCGAGGTAACAATTTAGACTTTCTCAAATCAGGAAACCTATCCTTTTGCAAATGTAACCAAACTAAGTCACCAGGTTCAAAAGTGATAGTTTTCTTTCCCCTACTACCAGCAAGTTTATACTTGGCATTCATGCACTCTATATTCTTCTTAGTGGTTTCATGCAATTTTAAGATCAATTCAGCACGATGTTTAGCATCAAAATTCACTCGTTCCATTGAAGGAAGAGGTAATAAATCAATAGGAGCACGGGGTACAAATCCATAAACAATCTCAAAAGGGCATTTCTTAGTACTAGAATGTAGGGAACGATTATAAACAAACTCAACATGAGGCAAACACTCTTCCCACATTTTTATATTCTTTTTCAAAACAGCCCTAAGCATGGTACATAAACTTCTATTCACAACCTCAGTTTGACCATCAGTTTGGGGATGACAAGTAGTTGAAAATAAAAGCTTAGTCCCCAATTTTGCCCATAACGTTCTCCAAAAATGGCTAAGAAACTTAGCATCACAATCTGAAACTATTGTGTTTGGCACACCATGCAATCTAACAATATCTCGGAAAAACAAATCAGCAACATGTGTAGCATCATCACTTTTACGACAAGGTATGAAGTGTGCCATTTTAGAAAATCTATCCACAAAAACAAAGATGCTATCCCTCCCCTTCTTTGTTCTAGGCAGTCCTAAAACAAAGTCCATAGAAATATCCTCCCAAGGCATGCTAGGAACAGGAAGAGGCATGTACAAACCATGTGGATTAAGTCGTGACTTAGCTTTTTGACATGTCGTGCAGCGAGCAACAAAGCGCTCCACGTCTCGCCTCATCCTTGGCCAAAAGAAATGACCAGCAAGTATATCCTCCGTCTTTTTCACTCCAAAGTGCCCCACCAGCCCGCCTCCATGCGCTTCCTGTAACAACAACAAACGAACGGAGCTAGCTGGAATGCATAACTTGTTAGCTCTAAACACATAGCCATCATTGAGGACAAATTTATTCAATGTTTTTCCGTATTTACATTTCAGCAATACATCTTTGAAATCAGCATCATGTTCATATTGATCTTTAATCGTTTCTAATCCAAAAATTCTAAAGTCAAGTTGAGATAGAAGAGTATAACGTCTAGATAAAGCATCAGCAATAACATTATCCTTTCCCTTTTTGTGTTTAATGACATAAGGAAAAGACTCAATAAATTCCATCCACTTAGCATGCCTATGGTTTAGTTTCCCTTGACTCCTAATATGCTTTAGTGATTCATGATCAGAATGGATAACAAATTATTTGGGCCACAAATAATGCTGCCATGTTTCTAAAGTTCGTACAAGAGCATATAATTCCTTATCATAGGTAGAATAATTTAGAACAGGCCCACTCATTTTCTCACTAAAATATGCAACAGGTTTTCCTTCTTGTAACAAAACACCACCCAATCCAATCCCACTAGCATCACATTCAAGCTCAAAAGTCTTAGAAAAATCAGGAAGTTGGAGAAGAGGTGCATGCGTCAACTTATCTTTTAGTATGGTAAAGGCGTTATCTTGTGTGGTGCCCCAAGAAAAAGGCACCCCC
This sequence comes from Tuctoria greenei, assembly GCA_036927565.1. NCBI lineage: Eukaryota > Viridiplantae > Streptophyta > Magnoliopsida > Poales > Poaceae > Tuctoria > Tuctoria greenei. The sequence goes on from JAYESD010000009.1 coordinate 49,154,734, forward strand.
TTCTTCGTAAGGTCATTCAATGGAGCAGCAATGGTGCTGAAATCCTTCACAAAGCGACGATAGAACCCAGCCAGCCCTAGAAAGCCCCGCACCTGTGTGATGGTCTTTGGTACAGGCCACCCCTGAATAGCCTCTACCTTGGCTTGATCAACTTCAATTCCCTGTGGAGTAACAACATAACCAAGGAAAGAGACTCGATCCGTGCAAAAGGTGCACTTCTCAAGATTACCAAATAATCGTGCCTCACGCAAAGCATTAAAAACAGCACGTAAGTGATCAAGATGTTCATCCATGGATTTGCTATAAATCAATATATCATCAAAATACACAACAACAAATTTTCCAATGAATGCACGCAAAACCTCGTTCATTAATCTCATGAAGGTGCTAGGTGCATTAGTTAACCCAAAAGGCATGACTAACCACTCATATAAACCGAACTTAGTTTTGAAAGCAGTTTTACATTCATCTCCTAGTTTCATGCGAATTTGGTGATAACCTACGCAAATCAACTTTTGAGAACACAACAGCACCACTCAATTCATCAAGCATATCATCTAAGCGTGGAATAGGATGACGATATCGAATGGTTATATTGTTGATTGCTCTACAATCCACACACATACGCCATGATCCATCCTTTTTAGATACTAGAATAACTGGAACAGCACAAGGACTAAGAGACTCACATACATAACCTTTGCCAAGTAGTTCTTGTACTTGGCGCTGAATCTCCTATGTTTCTTCTGGATTTGTCCTATATGGTGCACGGTTGGGCAATGAAGCACCGGGAATGAGGTCAATCTGGTGCTCAATCCCTTGAAGTGGTGGTAGTCCTGGTGGTATTTCACTTGGAAACACATCAGAATATTCCTGCAAAATGTTAGCAATAGCAGGAGGCAAAGAAGGTTGCACGTCGTAAAGGGAAATCAAAGAATCTTTGCATACCAAAGCATAGGCAACAGAGGTGGAAGCAATCAGTTCATTAATATCAGATTTCGTAGCAAACAAGCATTTTTCCCTTCAGAGATATCTCATTTTTCTTATCAAACACAGATTTGGCATTGTTATTGTTCTCAATGTTAGCATGGTCCTGATATTTAGTTTTCCTAGCTCTAGCAACATCATCTTGCACAATAGCTTCAGGAGACATAGGATGCAACACAATTTTTTTATCGTGGTAAAGAAAAGAATACTAATTTGATCTACCATTATGCATAGAATCTCTATCAAATTGCCAAGGTCTTCCTAGCAGAATATTACAAGCTTGCATAGGCACAACATCACATTCAACGACATCCTTATATGATCCAATAGTAAAATTGATTCGCACAAGTCTAGTTACCTTTGCCTTACCGCTGTTGTTTAACCATTGAATGTAATAGGGATGTGGGTGCGGTTTGGTGCTTAGTGCCAGCTTGGTCACCATGTCACTGCTAGCCAAGTTGTTGCAGCTACCTCCATCAATGATCATGCGGCAAGATCGCTCTTTGACGACACACTTTGTTTGGAATAATGTGTGCCTTTGATTTTGTTCTGCTTTCTCCATTTGTGCACTAAGCACACGCTGCACAATGAGACTATCATAGTGCGCTGCATCTTCTGCACCAATATGCTCTTCTTGATGTTCATCGCTACCTGCATAGTCAGCTGCAAGCAAAACACATGTATCGTCATCAAAATTGCTAGCAGATGAGTACTCACCGTCATCTTTAACAATTAGAACATGTTTGCTTGGACAGTCACGCTGCACATGGCCAAAACCCTTGCACTTGTGACATTGAACGTCTCTAGATCGTCCGGTAGATGCTACGAAAGAAGCACTCTCGGTGGGCTTTTGGGTGGTCTTTACTGCTGAGCTAGTGGAAGAAGCACGTGGCTTGTTGCTGGAAGAAGAAGGTGCTGCCCGACTTTGTGAAGAAGATGGCGGAGAAGCACGCCCAGTCGAAGGAGTAGTCGTGCGTGGTTGCCATGAGCTAGTCTTTCCTGCAGAAATATTAGTTCTAGAGCTAGCTCGTCATCCCTGCACTTCCCTTTCAGCTTTACAAGCAAGATGAAACAAACGGGTAACATTATTGTAATCTTTATAAGCAAGTATGTCCTGAATTTCACGGTTTAAACCACCCAAAAATCTAGCCATAGCTGGTTCCTCATCCTCGTCTAAATTACAACGCAACATACCCATTTGTAATTCCTGAAAATACTCTTCTACACTTTTAGCTCCCTGTCTCAATTGTTGTAACTTATTTAACAGATCATGTGCATAGTAAGAAGGAACAAATCTAGCCTGCATGAGCCGTTTCAAAGCATCCCAAGTTTGTGGTATGTTATTAGGATTTTTCTTGCCATGTTCTATCCACGAAACAGAAGCAAAATCAGTAAACTCACTAGTGGCTGCTCTAACTCTTGCGTTTTCAGGAAACTCATGACATGCAAATTTTTGATCAACAGAAATCTCCCAAGTAATATATGCATCAGGGTCATATTTACCATCAAAATGAGGTATCTTAAATTTGATCTTGTTAAAAGTATCTTAATGATTGCGTACCTCACGCCGACGATGTCCACCTATGCCTTGACGGTTGCGTTGTAGCCGGCGCCGTGGCCTAGCTTCCTCATCTTCCCCAATCTCCGTATCTGCAGAATAGTCATCTTCATTGTCCCGTACAATACTAGGAGCATTGCTCACCTGTCCATCTGCGGTGCGTCCACGATCCCTCTCCTCAAGGCGCTGCAGGATGGCTCCAATAGAGGTGTTCAATGTTTGAATGGAACTCTCCAACGTGCTGATTTTGGTGTTGGTGTCGATCTGCATATTTTCCAATTGACCAAGGCGGTCACTGGTAACTCGAAAATCCTCATCAAGTGCTTCTGTGTGTAGCCGCACTTGGCGTTCGAAGTGTTGTATAATTCCCCGTGTGCGAGGTGAATGCACGTCTTCATTTGTATTTGCTCCTCCTGCCATGGTTAGTAGAAAAAAAATCCAATATGAAAGGGCAACGTTATCCCTAGCTACAAAGGTGCTGGTGGAGATAACTCGCTCACTCTCAACCTATTCAATCAAGCTCTTAACTGTTCTTACAAAGCTCAGCAAGAAGGTGATGGCAACCAGCAAGTAATGAACAACTTCAAGAGCAGGTGTCAATCTATGGCTTTAGGTGGCTGAACTATCACAAGGAGCAAACTTTCACCACGTTAATCACAACAAGCTGAATAAATATTCTACGACAGTACTGTGCTGATCTTAGTCTAGACCGTACTAGAGACGCGAGCCGAGACACCAATGTCGTCACCAAAAACACCCCAAACAACAATCTGATTTTTTTCTTTTTTTTTGTTTTTTTTTTGTTGGGGTGGTCACCCAAACTCTCTCTAGATGGAATCAGGAGACCCTAGAACAAAATTTGCACATGCGGCTTTTGATCTTGCACTTGCCCTTTTTTTTCTTCTCTAATTGCTTGTGGCTTTTGTGCGGCTTTTGATTTTGCACTTGCCTTTTTTTTTTCTTCTCTAATTGCTTGTGGCTTTTGTGCGGCTTTTGATTTTGCACTTGCCTTTTTCTTGTTGTCAAACTCAAATTACTAATCTGACTCAAACTCGAAGTAGCAATCTGATTCGAACTCAAACTAGTAATCAGACTCAAACTCGATCTAGCAATCCGACTCAAACTCGAAGTAGCAATCTGATTTGAACTCGTAATCTGACTCAAACTCGAACTAGCAATCCGACTCAAACTCAAAGTAGAAATATGATTTGAACTTGTAATCCGACTCAAACTCGAACTAGTAATACGACTCAAACTTGAAGTAGCAATCTGATTCAAACTCAAACTAGTAATCCGACTCAAACTCGAACTACGAATCTGACTCGAACTAGGTGACCGAATGTGACACGAACTCAAAACTCTAGTGGTGCAAAACTAAAGACCAGCAACTTGACTCGTCGAAGCAACCATGAACTCAACAAGTCTTGACTAAGTGGAGAAAGCAAAAGGCACAATGGTCTAGGAATAATGGAAAAAAATAGATCTGGTATTTTTTTTTGGGCTTTTTCTGGACTATAGGATGATAACAGCGGAAAGAAAAGTAATGGTAGCACTCTCACCGATTAACCTTGCTCTGATTACCACTTGATAGGATCTTGGTTCCCGATCTTTCGATGAGAATAGGAGGGTTCGATTTGTGGAGGAGAAGACGTTGGCGATCCGACTACACCATCCCCAAGACGATGCGCCTTAGCGATCGGTACACCGACTCCGAAGTTGTATTGATCTTGCTGGTGCACAATCAACCTGACCACAAGGGCCTTTGTTCCTGCAAGCAATCGAAGAACACGCAAGAACAAGAAGAACAAGCACTTATCTGTTGAATCAATCTAAAGTGGGGTTCTGGATACAAGTAGACGGGCGATCTAGTCGACACGCGCGTGTACAAGGAAGCAGCAGAAGCTAACTTACAAATAAACAAAAACCCACCAGCTAATGAGGGCGGCTGCTACTATTTATTACCTCCCTAGGGTCGTGAGAAACCCTAATCACGAGTCCCTAATGGACTCCAAACGATACATGGGCCATGGGCCCAATTTTGGTGATGCAGCACCCTGGACAGAAAAAGGTCTTGGTATTAAAATAACTATTGCGGCCAACTCCGAATAGATATGGACATGAGGCCAGATCCGTTTGAAAGTAGACTTGATAATCTTTCTAGGAAGTACTTGAACGCCCAGATCGGAGTCCGTATGAAATCGTGGTGGCCATCACAAGTTGGTGCTGTTCTGCTGTCCAAATCCCGTCCGCGCGAATTCCCTTCCCATTGGCTCCTCTCCATTGTTCCTAAGCAAAACAAGAAAGCACGTAGTTCCCCAGTCTAGATAAGATGGACATAAGGCCAAGAACGAGTTCACCTCATAGTTTAGTTGATGTGCATGAGCGCGAGTGATCGGACCAGAAACCGGTAGCTGAGTTGGTGTGGATGTATCGAGGGTGTTGATGTCCTCATCAGGCTCATTCTTCTTCATTTTCATCACAAATCGAAGAACTTGTGGCTCGAGGAAGATCTGAACCAACAGTAATGGTCGTTTGTGCTAGTTGTGGAGTGGGATCAAGAGCTGAAACATCATTGTTTATTTCTGAAATTTCTGGCACCAGCTCCACTCTTTCTTCATCTTCAATGAAAATACTCTCCCCCGTGGATATAGATCTGGACCTACAATATTAGAGCTAGTAATTGGGCTAGATTCATCAAAAGAAACCTCACAAGTCTGCACGATTTTGCTAGTGTCAAGTAAAAGCACACGGTTGCCTCTAGTATGAGATGGATAACCAAGAAACATGCCAGCAATAGATCTAGCTTCAAATTTATCAAGATTACCATGTTTCTTAACAAAGCATTTGCAACCAATGATCCTAAAGTATGTGACACTAGGCCTATGTCCAAACCGAAGGTTATATGGAGTTTTTCCTAGCTTAGCACGCAAGAAAACACGATTTGAGACATAACAAGCTGTTCCAATTGCATCTGGCCAAAATTTTCTACTAGTTTGATATTCATCAAGCATAGTCCTAGTCATCTCAACTACGGTTATCTTCTTTCTCTGTACAACACCATTTTGTTGAGGTACATATGGTGAAGAAAATTGATGATCTATTCCATTTTCAGTACAAAAGTGATCCAAAGATTGATTTTTAAATTCAGTTCTATTACCACTTCTAATTGCTTTTAAAGATATTGGGTGATCAATTGATAATCTAAGAAATGAAGTTCAAAAGTGACTAAAAGCTTCATTCTTAGATGCCATAAAGTAAACCCAAGAGTGTATATAATAATCATCAACAATCAGAAGCACATACAGTTTACCATCGAAAGACTGAACACGTGAGGGACCTATGGTGTCAAGGTGCCGAAGTTGTTCTGGTTCAGCTGTCATGGTCATTGTGAGAGTAGGATGTGAACCTACAATCATCTTAGCATGTCTACAAGAAGAGCACACAATTTCTTTGTCCCTTTAAGGATAGGCAGCCCACGTATGCTATCAAGACCACTAACACGTGTGAGGCGATTAAAGCCTACATGACTAAGTCTAAGATGCCAAAAATATAAGTCTTTTGAATCATTAGCAACTAGACACCTACGCTTAGATGATGACATATCAAAAATGGCTTTAAAAACTCTTCCAAAACGAGACATGTTAAAAATCAGCCCACTATTTGAATCTACAACATTGTAACAATTTTTTGTGAAAACAATTTCAAGATTTTCATCTAGAAATTGTGAAACAGAAAACAAGTTGTATTTCAAATTTTTAACAACTGTCACATCCTTCGAAGTGTAGTGATTATTTACTATAAATTGAACTCCTAGCAATTATAGGAGTTGAAGAATTATCGGCGGAAGTAACATTCTTTACTCGTGAAACGAAAGAGAGGGAGGAGAACCAGTCTTGGTTACCGGTCATGTGGCATGAGCAAACATAATCCATAATCCAAATGTTCTCCTTCCTCAAGCGTGTAACCTACATAGAAGCACAACAAGTTGATGACTCAATATTGGGGTTAGTCAAAAGGCATTTAGGAATCAAGTACTTAGTCACACGATGTCCAGCAAGAATAACACATAAGTTGAGATAAAACAGCAGGTTTATGAGCCAAAGTTTAAGGATTTTTGTACCCAACTACTAACCTACGAGGTGTTACATGTGTAGCTCGATAAAGAGTAGGTTTGGGAGCAAACTTTGCATGTTTATGACTCATCAAAGCAAATTGTAAGTTCCTAACATTCGGTTCAGTATGTGTAGCAAATTTTTCATGAGAGTTATGAGATCTAGCTTGCATTCTTTCCTTTTTTCTGTTGTATAGCTAGTCTATAACAAAAATTTGTGACATGACCATCTCTACCAAAGTAGGTACACTAAAATTCAACTTTGTGTTCATGACTAGATGAGCAAGCAATATGTTTATTAGGAATCAAATGAGACAACACTACATAAGAAAGACTCATCCGATACGTGCCTGAGCGAAGAAGGGAGAAGAACAAACTGTGTGTTTCCCTCTTCGCGTCGCGCCATACGGTATCATCAGAGACGTGCGACAGGCACGTCGCCGATCAGACTAAGTGAGAGACAAGCTCAAAGATAGCGCGTCTCCTTTCGCTGTCATAACAGACGGGCTTTACAGGGTACTGGAGACGGGCATCGTGCACGTCACCTATCAGTATACATGCGAGACAAACTCTAATACAGTGCGTTGCATATTTATTAACTGATTCGAGACATGTTTTATGTTAGCCTGTTGCAGATTTGTTGACTAATCAGAGACGTGCTATAAGGAAGCATGTCTCCTTTATTTAGGTAATCCAAGACGATCTCTATTATAGCACGCCACGAATTGTTTACAAGCAGGATCACTGCGACACTAACAGGGAGACGCTCCCTGCTAGACGCACGTCTCCTATTAGGTGCCCCCACCCCTACTTATCCTGGTTACCGGCTGCATCCTGGAGCTAGCCAGGATTTGGCAACTGCATTGACAGTGTCAGCAACATACACATATAGAAACATATGTATAGGCAAATGGAGATCACACACACTGACCAAACAAATATTAACAAATTGTCAATCATGGTTGCCAAGTAACTATTTACACGTAATTCCCCTATTCATCAAGCTTAACAACTAACTAATTACACAAAGAATAATTGTCAGCCAATCCTCTAGTTGGTAATGAATTCTCCCTTTGAATTAATGATTTCAGAAATGACGAACCTGCATAGTACGTCTCTAATTTGCTCGAGGCTACGACCTTCAACATTCCTGAAGACGGGTTCGTAGTCCTGCCACACGATAAAATAAGATTTAACAGAAGATTAGTAATAAAGTAAAATAAATTCACTTACACAAACATTGTAATTAGGCTGCTCTCCAAATAAAGCCATGTGTAAGCAGCATGGAAGTCGCACATGTTGCCCGGAGCTTGTTGTGGGACGTCGAATGTAGTATGATGTTTAAGTTGTCGGCATTTTCCTTTTACTTGTACAAAAGCCCTAAACAAAAACATTCACAGCTAATGTAAAATTATCGTGCAAGGATGAAACAGTCAAAAACAAAAGTGAAGAAGGAACTTACTCGTCAATAAAGGAAGAGATATCATTTCATTTACGGGTTATTCACTCGCCAATTTTTTCATCTCTCGGCCTTGAGGAGTCACAGTACCAGACTTGGTCGTACCTTGTAGAAATTTCTATGGTTACCCATTGGTTACCCAGGTTGAACGGTACGACTAGGAGCTCCTTATAACTGTAGTGTTTCATTGCCTTCACAAAATATTGAACAACATCTTTTCGGCCGCTCGATGTTTGAATATAAGTTCTCACTGGTTGCAGGTCAAGACATGCAGGAGACGTGTTTCCCGTGTTATGACGAGTATGCTGTTGCTGGTGCCTACACACAAAATGCCAAACTTGATACATATAACATATATATTGAGTATATGTATTGAAGAACCTAGTTTTTGAGGACTTACAATGTGAAGCAGCGTATTAGAGAGACATCCAACACGTCGAGGTTGACAAGGTCATAGAGATCGGACCATCCAATGACAAAAGCGCCATCACCCGAAAGAAAGTGTTTATCCTTGAATGCCATTAGTATGGTTTGACACTTTTTGTAATTTTCCATGTAGTATTGATGAAGTTGAACACAAGGTTTACCGACATGGTTGAGTACGCCCGCAGTTAACATCGGCTTTAACATTTCAAACTTTGGGTTTGCATGCGTCATAGCTTTTGGCACCCTCGAGTTAGCTTTCGACTCTTTCATTGGTTTCTTGCAAGCTTCCTTGGACCATAATCGCCGCTGCGGCTAACTCTTGTTCTTCACTCGTACATTCTTTGTCAGCTTTGCCGGCGGCTGATCAGGTGTAGGGAGCAGCGGCAAGGCACTCCGAGTCCAAGGTGGAGACCGACACGGCTCCTCTTGAAGTGGAGACTTCTGCGACAACTCTATAGTTGGAGACAGATGCGGCTTCTCTATAACTAGAGGCAACTGCTCTCCAATTAGAGACTTCTGCTGCTTCTTTATAACTGGAGGAAACGATAGCTCTGGAATTGGAGATAGATCCATCTTCTCTGGATTTGGATCCAGAAGCAGACGTGCCTCTGGAGACATCGAAGCATTAGAGGTCAATGCCAAAGCTGCTGTGTTGGGTCAACAACAATAAGGCTCTGTCTCCACTGAACACTTCTAGTAACTTCATCTCGCATAGTCAACATTGTATCGTCTGGTGGCACTTCGAGCTGCAGGTTTTTTGTATTTTCATGCACCATGTCACCTTGACCACAGCATAGGATGTTGTGTCCACCTGGATAACGTCAAGCATGGTCTGATCGGGATACACTAGCCCTCTCTTGACCTCCATTCGAGCGATTCCTCGAAAAATTAGCAAAAGACTGCATGTTGTTGGCTGAGCCAAGTTATCTATTGTGTCCGGCTCAACTAAAGTTCCAGACGCTGGTGCCTGAAGATCCTCCTGTTGTTGTCCACCCCCAACTGTTGTAGAAGCAAAGCTGCTCCTACGCTCCTCTTCGTTACTTAAGACAAAAAATGCGTTAGGGATTGCTATACCTGCTCCCTCCAACATATGATTCACATCTCCTAGGAGCTCCCTTCTCAGTTGTAGTTTCAGTTCCTCGACATCAACGTGTGATGTCCAAGTCGTTTTTCGCCTCTGATATGTATTTTTGTGTTCCGTAAAACCCTCTCTCTAGGTCAACTTACTGGAAACACCACGAACACATCCTTGTTGCTCCGGTCTTTGCAGGGCCTTGTTGAGGGCATCGTTTTCCCTCTCACCATTTTAGTCTTCGCTGCTCAGGGTCCATGCTCCTTGAGTGACATTTAGTGCTCGTGTTGTAGAAGCTGATACAGCCTGACTCAGACGGCTGTGAATGAGCACACATAAATGGTTTCAGCCGTCTACTGAAACTGTTGTATAGATTCGCAACACCTAGCTCGATCAATGTTTCATCTTGTTCTTCCCAAATCCTTCTTTTCCCGACATAACCGGTGTTGCTAAGGTGGTGGTCAAGCTCGTTCTACGATCAGAGCCACTTCGTATGTTCACTGTTCTTGGCAAAACCTTGTGATTCGCACTTTTCAACAAATCTTGCCTAGTCATCTTCTGACATATGTGGATACGTATGGAAGGGGGTTTCATGCTCCCTCCAAACATTCACAAACTTAGTTTTGTAGGTCCTCTATGCATGAGAGATCATCTTCATAGCTAGCTTCTTCTCCTTCTGTTTCATATGTTCCGGATATTGAACGTATGGTTAGATAGAGCTTTCGAAGAGTTCATCCTTTTCATTTTTGGTCAAGTGATCAAATCTCTACAGGTTTAGTGGCACCATTTCCAGAGCAGCTAGACCACAAACTCTAGATAGTCTCATATTCACATTATGGTCCAGGGGTAAGCTTTCGTTATTGGCCTCATCAACAGTCAAAATGTCTATTTACTAAAAAAAACAGTCAAAACGTTTGTCGGCCATGTCGTCCATGACCTTTTTCTTTCTTGTGTTACCAGACGTAGATGCATCCTCTTCATGAGTCTACTGCTGAGTCAGCTGTTGAGCCTCCTTTTCAATATGTTGTTGATGCTTTGATTGAGACATCTTCAAACCAAAAAAAGTTCACTGAAATCCTGTAAAACATTATAAAATTTTAGACACATTCGCACAAACAGTCACATAAGGGAGCAAATTCTCTCATGGCATTTGTACCTTAATAAGGAAAAGATCTATGTGCGAAGTGTAAGGACAATCCAAGCAAAGCAATCATTAAATAATAGTGTCACAAGTCTATCACAAAAGTAACAGGTGTGCGAGGCCTTCGTAAATATACTAAACATTGACCAGTACTAGCCAAAGCGTAATACTATAAGCATAGGACTCATGAAATATAATATAGCATTGACTGGTGAACCAACAAAGCGAGGACCATTTCGACTCCAACCAATGCAATAATATAAGCATAGTACTTCGAAAATTTACTAAACATTGACTGGTGAACCACCAAAGCACGGACCGTTTTGACTCCAATCAAAGCGTAATACACTAAACGTAGTACTCCAAAAATATACTCAACATTGACCTCTGAACCACCAAAGCACAGACCATTTTGACTTCAACAAAAGCGCAAACAAACCTTATTAGGGTAGTGCCGAGATGGTCGAGGGGGGGTCGAGGGTCGATGGTGGCAGCGCAATAATGATCAAGAGGGCAGTGTCGAGGCGGTGACGAGCTCCTGGGAAGGGGACTGACGCGGCGGCGTGCTCCGGGGAAGGGGACGACGCGGCGGTGGTTTCTAGGGCAAAAAGTGATCAGCGCACGAGAGCTAAAATATCAAAAAGTTTTGTTATGTGTTGGGAGGAGAGTGCAAGAGAGAGCTAAAAGAACCTTAGGGCAACAATCGGCAACGTGCCTCAGAAGAGCCACTGCCGGACGTGTCTCCCTTTCGCTCCAACAAAAGAATAATTGGGTGACACACGTATGTAAGCCCATATCACAGATGCGCTTTGTACGAGCATGTCTCTTTTATTTTGAATTAATGCGAGTCGTTGTCAATAATGCCATTCGCATAGAATTCGAAGCGTCAATATCGGAGACACGCTCTTGAAAAATGTGTCTCCCATTACCTTGTATGAGAGACGCGCCATTGTGAGGCACGTCTCACATCAAGTTTGTCTCCCATTTTCTTGGGCATAGCAAGTGCTATATTCAGTAGTGCTTCCTTAAGAAATAGAACACAAGGCATCAGTACTTCTCCATAAGAAACAGAGCACATATGACCAATGAAAGTCAAATTTTCACTCAAATGGCAATATTTTCACACATTTCAGCATATATCACACAAATATCCAAATGGAAGTCAAATTTTCACTCAATTGACCATATTTTCACATATTTGAGCATATTTACACACAATCAATTTTGTACTTTACGCTGCGGTCTTAATTTTTTGAAAGTCTTGACTTTTTCATGGTGGTCGTTCTGCAAGTAAGGAAGTTTGTTGGCCGATGGTATTATTGGCTTGATCATCAATTTGACAAAAGGTGGAATTTCATCAAACTGGTCAAACTCTTCCTCATCGACGGCGTTCTCGACTCTGACAATTCATCGTTTTCCATGTATAACCACCTTAAGTCTTTTATTTGTTGTGTCTGGAACATAGAACACTTGAGCAACGTTTTCTGCGAACATGTAAGGCTCTGACTCATATCCTTGACGGTTAAGATCAATGCTAGTGAACCTGTACTTGTCTTGTACAACACCTTTGATTCCATCAACCCAGTTGCATCGGAAAAGAGGAATCTTGAATCCATGAAAGTCAAGCTCCCAGATCTCTTTCATTTGCCATAGTACATGTCTTTTTCTTGGCCTGCAGCATTATATGCATCAACATGGACACCACTATTTTGATAGGTACATTTCTTATTTTGTTCTACAGTGTAGAACGTGTATCCATTTATGTCGTACCCTTGATATGTAATAATTGTGAATATAGGACCACGTGCTAACTTTTTTAGGTATTCACTTATTTGAGTATCTAATGAGTGAGAAATCTGATCCCAGAGTTAGCCAATGAATTTTCTCTTGTGTTCATTTGCTAACCATGATTCATTGCAGCCAAGATTGTCTCTAAGAACAACCTCCTTATTCTCATCGAGGTACTCCGACACAATAGAAATGTGTTGCAACAAGTGGAAATGAGCGCAGAAGAATATATGTGAATCTGGAGTTATATCCTTCTTCCCAATGGTCCCTTTTCCTGTGAGCCTCCCCTCATGACAAGACATGGGAACACTAATCGGGTTACTTGAGTCAGTGTAGTTTAGAGCCCACTGTACATCTTTCTCTGTAGAGTATCCTTGTACCATGCTGCCCTTAGGGTAAGCTCGATTTCTAACAAAGGACTTCAGTATGCCGTTGAATCTCTCGTACACATACATTTGGTGAAGGAACAAAGGGCCAAGTAGCTTTATCTCCTTAATAAGATGTGTTGTGAAATGGACGCTGATGTCAAAAAACGCAGGTGGAAAATACATCTCCAGGAAGCATAAAGTTTCATAGTGCCTTTTTTCCAATGACTCAAGATCTTCTTCACATAGTACTTTTTGACCAATTGCAGTGAAGAAAAAGCAAAAGTTCATTATAGCCTCCTAAAAATTGACCGGTAGGATATTCCAAATTCCAACAACAATCATCCGCGTAAGCAATACATGGTAATAATGAGACTTCACACCGGGAGCTACTTTTAGATCTAGAAATGAAATAAGCCTTGAGACGTTCGTCGAGTAGCCGGATGGTATTTTCACATTTTTCAAGAACCCACAAAACTCTTGCTTTTCATTTTTTGAAAGGGTGATGGACGATGTGGGTAGTTTTGTTCCTTTTACTGAGTCATCGACCCACAACTCAGGCCTAATTCCCATTTTCTTTAGATCTGGCCATGTATGTCCATGGTCCCCAATTTTCGCATCCGTGTTAAGCAATGTCCCGAGTAGCTCTTGCACACATTCTTCTCAACGTGCATCACATCAATCAAATGACGGATGTGTAAATCTTTCCAATACGGTCGCTCTCAAAAAATTGATTGCTTCTTCCACGTGTCATCTTCGCCAATATTTTTGCCAGTCCTTTTCTACTTATCGAGGACAACATGGATATCCTTAACCATCTCATAGACTTCATGACCCGTGAGATAAGGTGGAGGATGCCTCCTCTCAGTGTCACCATTAAAATTATCCTTCATACCCTGAAACTGGTGCTTCATCGAATGTAGCATCGATGTCCCATGTACACTATTTTTTGTGACTCGCTCAAATATTGTGAGTCTGTTTCTCTCAAACAATGTTGACATCCGCAACCTACCTTTTTACTCTGTCCGGACAAGTTACGTGTCATTGGAGAATCACTAACAGTCACAAATAAAATGGCTTTTAGATGAAAGTACTCACGCTTGTGGTCATCCCAGACCTCCACCCCGTCGTTGTACCACAACTGCTTCAGATCTTCAACCAAAGGCTTGAGATAAGTTCTCGTCATCACCGTCATCTTTCCTAAGATTGAAATGGTCCGCTCCACAAATAGGGAATTTCTTGAGGTTTTTGTACTCAGGTCCACGATATAAAATGCAATCATTCTTGTACACGTGGTTTTTCTTCACCTCCAAACCTAGTGGATAGACTATCTGTTTTGTCTCATAAACTGTCATAGGGACTATGTTTCCTTGTGGTAACATATCCTTAAGGAGCATAAACAATTCCTTGAAACTACAATCACTCCATCCATTGCTCGCCTTCAACTGGAAAAGTTTCATCATCGCACACAGTCTGGTGTACCTAGCCGCACAACCATGATACAATGGTTTCTTCGAGTCTTCCTGCATCTTCTTGTAATTTGCAAGTTCACCATTACTGTATAGATCATCGTTGCCTTGTCTCTCAACATTGTGTACCATCTCCTCTATGTTATGCACCTGAAACTCAATGTCATCATCGGTGAACCCTGATATATCTGGCATGTTCAGATCATCATCGTGATCTTCTTCGATACTGGTAGGGACCTCCCTCTCTAGATATGAATCTCCCTGCCTCATTGAGCCCCTCCCTCCTCCCACATGTTTGTTCCAACATCGATAATCCACCATGGATCCATGTGTGATCAAATGTGACCTCAACACTTCATTTGTGCCATATCTCTTCTCATTCCTGCAGTGTCTGCAAGGACAACAAGTGGTCCCTCTAATGTTTCCCAACATGTCTTTCTTCGCGAAATCGATAAAGGCATCTACCCCTTGGATATATTCTTTGCAAAGGCGCGACCCATACATCCAACTTTGATCTGACGACATCTACGTATAGAAAATAAGAGCTAAATCAAAGAAATTCGAAGCCACTGATAGTCAAGATCTAAGGGGTAAAAAATAGTAAGGAACATGAGAAGAGGAGGGGACTAACCCTTTGTTTTAAGATCCATTGATGATCACCTCAAGACTTTTAGAAGGGCAACTCTAAAGAGGGAAAGAACGGGCAAGAACAAGGCTGATCTGGCAGCCACTTGTTCTGTCATAGCTGGGAGGTCGTAGAGGGGGAATAGAAAATCGAGACGAACCTATTTAACGCACTTCTTCTATAGAGGGAATGGGAGACGAGCCCACTTCCATGACAAAAGGAGATGTGCCTGACCGATGGGTATGGGAGACGCGCTGGCTTCAATTATGAAAGGAGACGTACTCCAAGGAAAGTATGTCTCAGTTATGAAATAAATATGAGTCGAGCTCAAGTAAAGCGTGTCTCACGTTTGTCAGAGAGGTGGACACGTCTCGGATACCTACTTAACTGAGACGGGTTGTATAGTCACACATCTCCTTGTACGTTCAACCAAGCCATGTCAGATCCTCACTGAAGCGGGCTCGTCTTGCTTAACCTTATCAGAGACGGTTACCTTTGAGCATGTCACCCATCTTTGTCTCCTATTTGGGTTTCTTACGTAGTGCAACACTTCTCTGGATTTGAAAACCACTTCTTCTTGTTTAAGAACTGTTAGAATCAAACCACTTCCTAATAACTTTACAATTTTAGGTGGATGTGCCTTAGCATGAGCATAGGAATCAAAACCTAAACCAGTTTTATCATTGCGATACTTGGAAGAATTCAGCAGCAAGTTTAGGTTTTTATTTGCATTACAAACCGCTCTAGTGTCCTATGCATGTCATCAAGTTTATTAGACAAGTCTTGACAGTTTTCACATGAAGTTTTTCCTTTAAATTTGCAATTAGAACATATTTAACTTCATGAGAACGTAAAGCATTGTTCAAAACAAAAATTTCATTCATAGCGTCATGCAATTTCTTATTGAGATCATCACAGTTAGAACAATGCAAATCAATTGTTGAACAGCTAGCATCTTTCAATTTTTTATCATTAAGTGCAGCAAGCTTTCTGTTATTTTCAATTTCTAACTCATGTTTATCAAGTATTGAGGTGTGTGCATTTATTAGGGAGGACAATTTTTCATATATAAGCTCACATGAGGAACAATAATCATCACTAGGAATTAAAGATTTCAAACGATTAATTTCATATTCTAGTTATTCAATTTTAACAGCATTGTTCCTAGGTTTTTTGTCCTTTTTCTTAAGTATAACAGTGGCATGATAAATAGCACCTCATATTTCTTCTCAAGTCGGACATGCCTCTTCATCACCGCCGTTGTGTTCTTCCTTGTCCGTACTTCATCTTGAGTTGCCCGCCATGAAGCACATATTTGCCAAATTCTCTTCGTCTTTGTCACTTCCAATGTCAACATCGCTCGAGTCAAGATCTTGAAGTACGGAGACAAAATTGTTTACCAATTGGCAACCTGTAAAGCTGGTGTTCTTCTTGTTGTTGTTTGCATAGGAGTGCTTCGTCGTTGTTTGCTTTTCATCGCGGGAAGTAGGACCTGAAAGATTAGGTAAATCCATACGAAAATGACCTGTCTTACCACATTTGAAGCATTGTTGAGCCATGGCACTTCCTCTCCTTCTAGTTCTCACATTTTGCAATACTTTTGAGAACTGAGTAGAGAGGAGTGCAAGTTCCTCCTCTGGAAACTCTTCAATCTGTTCAAAAGTTAGAGAGGAAAGCAAAGCAAGTGTACCACAAGATGAAGTTTGGCTAGAGCTAGGCATGTCACGTTGTAAAACAAATGAAAGAGACTTGTTGGGATTTGTACGTGATATTATATCAAGTTCATGAGTTTTTAATTTATAATATAGAACATCTAAAGTAAGTGCACTCATGACAGTAGATTCCCGAATAAATGTAACTTTCATCTCCCAAATTGACATTTCTAATGCACTTAACAATTGCCTAGCATTCTCAGCATCTGAAAAATTAACATTAACACTCTGCATGTTGCTGAGAATTTTATTAAGGCGAGCAAAGAAGTCATCGATCGACTCACCTGGTTGCATATAAAAGGGCATGTACTCCTTTTTGAACATGTCTTGCCTTACCTCCTTCATTGTGTTGGATCCTTCGTGGTAGTCACATAAAGCTTTCCACATGCCGTATGCTGATCGGAGATGTGCAACACGATCGAAGTCGCTTTGAGTCAATCCTTGTACGATCAAGTTCCGCACCTTGTTATTGTTGTTGACATCTCTCATGTTTGCAGCTATAACTTTGTCATTTGAAGGAATGACAAAGCGCTTGAAGACCTTTTCCCATATGGCGAAGCCTTGCGTCTGTATGTAAGCCTCCATACGTGCATTCCAAACCTGAAAATCAATACTATTGAACACACAAGGTTTTGCGGAGTGTTTCTCTATGACGATTAGTCAAGACACGTGAAAATCAATGAGATTAGAGCACCGTGGTTCTGATACCAATTGTAGGATCAAAGAGCACATGAAAAGCTACCAAAAGGAGGGTGAATGGTAGATTTAAACTTTTTAGTGGAAGCAACAAAAACCCCTTGGCAGAAAATCAACCCGATAAAGAAACCATGTGTGAAATTGTTTCCAACATGTTCAAACATGAGAAATTAGTGTATATTGAAGATATTCAAATCACAAAAGCACAAAAATAAGAAACACGATAAAACATTGAGTAAAACTTAAGTTATGACCGAAACCCTGAGCAAAGGTCAATCTGTTCTAACAGAGAGCAAACAGATCTGCTACACTGCAAAGAAACTAGTGTAACTCAAAACCTGCTAAATCAATGACCATGAAATTTTCAAATATGATTTATAATTGAGTTGTGAAGACAACGCAAGAAGAATCACATCAATTGGAGTAGTAAAACGCGAGTTACAATCAAAACACCGAAGAAAGGTCGGGCAGCGCAGAAACTCGATGAGTAAGACATGACGAAAACATGTCGGAAAAAAAAGGCACAAAAGCTCCTCGTAAATACGGATTTTATGGATCAAACATAAGAGGAACAGCCTCAAAGTCGTGCACCACAAGCTCTGGCCTCACTTGCTTATATAACCAGCCCTAAGGCCAACTCAATCCAAACTAGGATTCTAATCCTACTTGGACTCTAACTCAAACTTACCATAACTTCTTAAGACTCTTATATACGCAGATAGAAGCAATCTTAAAATTTAAAAACACCTTAGGAACATACCAAACATTTCTAAAACAACTCAACCTTGTGCTCACCACGAAATCTAACCAAAACAATCTCTAAACCTTCCATAACAGAACCATAATCACCCGAGCCGCAGCCTGAGGAATAGACCAGACGATTGGACCTTTTCGGCCACATCTTCACGTTCGCTTCTCTTCATCACATCTTGGAACCATGTTGCCACATCCATGAACTCCTTGCACACTTGCAAACACCTTCCAACAACGTCCACAATACCTTCATATGCATTATTCTTGACCCAAACATGTTTCGCGACCTCCCGATCAACTCAACCACAATCCCTCCCGAACTTGGTTGTTGAACCTCATCTTCTCCCTAAGACTAGTTCAATGGATCCCATCACAAGCCATGTATTGACCTCAAGCAACACCTGTACATGAACAAACAACCAATCTTTATGAGCCCAAGTCCTCGACTTGACTCTCGTTAGTCCAAAAAACACAACACCTTACGTGAGCACGTCACGTTAGCATGTTGCAAACCATAGCAATGTTTAAGCACCATAATCAGCCATAACACATTAAAAATAAAATGAATACTAAGCAAACCTTCCCATAAGTCAAAAGCAAGTTCAAAACATTGTGAGTTCAAACAATGCATAAAAGAGCAAAATAGAACAACCGAACTCAATATGAAAACTCTGTACAGTAACTGTTACTCTCGATATGCATTGAGAAAGTTCGGATAGTCCTAAACCCTCGAGGGTAACGTTACTCCTAAAAACACATTTGTAAGTATCGACCTGTGTTGACTCACATGCATCTCACGTGTGTGAAAGTTCGGACAATCCTAAGTGTCGAACATGTGCAAGTCACATGAGAAAAGTTCAAATAATCTGAAACGAGAAAACACGTGCACTGAAGTTCGGACTGATGAGGACATCACAACAGCAGAGACGCGCATTGAACTGCAAGGACCAATCACAAGAGCACGGGCACGGTTATTAAATCAGCAGGTGAATTCGTTCTTAACTTCTTTTGCATGTGAGTTTGAGAATAGATTGCTATGTGATGATTTAATTGTTATTAGGAATAATGGAAAAGATCAACAAGTGAAGGAAGGAGGCCTTGGGAGCGTGGAGAACCACCTGGGACGTCCACAAGTAGATGGAAACAGTTTACAACTCGGACTCGAGTTCAACTCGGAGTCCAGGAGCAGTCCACCTTAAAACAGACGCCCAGGAGGCATACGGACTCCGTTTTTGACGTTCTACATATGCACGGAAAGAGGAGAAGATAAACTTTCCAATGGTTCTGGTCCCACCTCAAAATTCCTCCGGAGTCATTGGGAATCGTCGAAACAAGTCGAGTCCAGATTTCTGTCCGGTGCTGCGCCACCGAATCGGGCCTTTGGGCCTTGTATCCCGTAAGAGTCCATTAGGGACGCGTCTAATCGTGTTTTGGTCGAACCCTAGCCTATAAATACTGCAGCCGCCGTTCATATTCGGTGGGTTTTGCTTAGATCAATAATATCGCCGTTCTACGGTTTGTGAGACCCCAATTTCGCGATTTCCGATTGTGTCTTCTACGTTCTTGCTCGTGTTCTCGATTGCACTTGCAGGGATTAGCCTTCTTGGTGAGGTCAAGCGTGTGCAGCACGGTTGATAACCAACGGAGCCGTGGTGTAGTGATTGCAGGGGTACTCGAACCGTTCGAGTGCCGTGGATCATCAACGTCGAGTTCTCCACCCCAATCGACATACCTTTCGGAAGATCGGGCCTAAACCTACTCATCAATTGGTATCAGATTTCCAGGTTGCCCGTGAGGTATCTTTGTTGTCCTTCCTTCCATTAGATCGATTTTGTTTCGTACCTAGAGTCCACAAAAAAGCCACAAAAAAAATAAGATCGTTTTTACCGCTTCCCAGACTATAGTGCCTGCAGTTTTGTTTTTCAGTTTGCATTGTTGAGTTTGCATTCGTGTGGTTGAGTCTTGTTGCTGGTTTAGCTCTGTGTTTTTTGGTCCTAGTTATCGTGTTTCGTCCTTGTTTTCTTGCTATTCGACACCTATTCCACAATCCCTAAATAACAAACCGATCCGCCACGTTCATCGGTTTGCCCTAGCTAGCCGCCTTGCGTGAACTCCCGCATCGCCAGCCCTAGATTAGGTGACAAATCTTTGTGCCATTCATCCTTGAATCATCACACACCACCCCATTAGTTGCTGTGCAAATTCCCGATCGTTTTCGTATCCGTTTGCGAGTTCTGTTCTCAAACCGAGTTGGAATCAACATCCAAAAAAACGTAACTCGGACAGCCTACCTTAAAACGGCCATAACTTTCGCATACGAACTCGAAATCGGGCGAATTTTTTTTTCAAGTTCATCTACGCGAAATTTCGCATCTGATTTTCCGCCGCGTAGCCGCGTTCGGCGAAATTAGATTTCCCAAATTCCTCTCGGAAGATAGGCTATCCGGTCTCCGAAGTTTCAGCACGAATTTTAAAGAACCTTCTTGATTTTCTATAGGCCACATATTACATCCAATTGAGCTGCAAATTTGTGTGCTTCCTATATTTGTGCTACTGAGTAAAGAAAAAATATTAAAAAAATATTACAAAAAAGAAAAAAAATAGTGAAGAGCACGCATATTAAAGCAATTGGCCTATACCACTTGGTGCTGTTTGTTTGGTTATATCATTCTGTCTTTCTTTTACCTTGATACTTCCTTGTGTTGTGCTAGGCTCTAGGGCACTCAGTTGACCAGCAACAGTTTCCTACATTGAATACTTATTCAACTTTGTTTAGCTGTTAACGATTTTCTGCTTATTAGCCACCATATTGTGCCATCCAAGTTTCACCTTTCTCTTGAGCATAACAGGTACCTTTGAAATCACCCCACGCTTCATTGGTTCATCTCACCGTCCACACCACCTGCTGTGTAGGTAAGAACACTTGTAAGAGCGTGGTAAGACGCTTGAGCGAGAGAGATTGTTTTCTTCCACCTTCCACATTGTCACTGTAGTTGATAGGGATAACATTTTTTTGTTGTCTTTTGTTTCCTACTAACAATGGCAGGAGAAGAAAATAATGATGAATGTGTTCAACATGTTGGTTACGTGATATGTTCGCCAAATACAACGCATCAACGGAGGAGTCATTGGCGAACTTGACTCACAAACTGGATGACCTTGCTCTTTGGATGAATACTTTTGAGGCTCGGTTGCCTCTCGCTGGAAGACAAGAAGACAATGCTTATGATGAACTGGAAGATCACAGTAATCAGCCAAGACTGCCACTTTATCGTCGAGGTATGGGAGGTAATAATCATAACAATTATAACCGCCCTCCTGATGATCCTTTTGCTAAAGTGAAATTTACTATACCCTCTTTTTCTGGTGCTTATGATGCTGAGGCTTATCTTGATTGGGAGATGACAGTAGAGCAAAAATTTAATTCCCATCTTGTTCCTGAACAACATAGAGTTCGTCAAGCCACTAGTGAGTTTAAGGACTTTGCTATCATATGGTGGAATGAACTTGTTAAAACTAGAACTGATCCTCCAACATGGGATAGATTAAAGGAAGCTATGCGTGTTCGATTTGTTCCTCCATCTTTTCAGCGGGACCTTCGCAAAAAATTGCAGCGTTTAGACCAAGGTAACATGTCCGTAGAGGAGTATTATCAAGAGTTACAAAAGGGTATGCTGCGTTGTGGGTAGTAGAGGACATGGATGATAAAATAGCTCGTTTTT
The DNA here is from genome assembly GCA_036927565.1 of Tuctoria greenei. Classification (NCBI taxonomy): domain Eukaryota; kingdom Viridiplantae; phylum Streptophyta; class Magnoliopsida; order Poales; family Poaceae; genus Tuctoria; species Tuctoria greenei. The sequence goes on from JAYESD010000009.1 coordinate 49,176,618, forward strand.
ATGGGGGGTTGAGGCGTGAAATTCAGGACATTGTTGATTACAAAGAATATGATACTGTTAACAGATTGTTTCAGCTTGCTATGTTGGTAGAAAAAGAATTGCAGGGCCGACAACAACAGCAACAACGTACGAGGAGCAACTTCACGCCGCTTGCAGCAACTACACCATCCAAAACAGCACCATCTTCGGCCCCCCGTGCAGCGACTACACCACCCAATGGCGGCCAACGAACTATACCTGCTGCTCCACCTTCTCGCGTGCCGGAAGGCAGCAAGGCGACATCATTCAAGCCTTCGTCGTCCACTCCTTCTACGGGTCGTACTTCCGACATTAAGTGTCACCGCTGCCAGGGACTTGGTCATATGATGAGAGATTGCCCGAGCAAACGAGCATACATAGCACGCGACGATGGCGGGTATGATAGTACTTCGGATGTTGAAGATGAATATTCTCTTGCTACTGACTTTACAGATCCAAATGACGAACACACCGAAGAAGAGGTACTTGGTACAACGGCGACGGAGAACTATAGGAGCATCATTGTGCAGCGTGCCTTGAGCTCCAAAGTGGAGACCGACGACAAGCTACAACGACACAACCTCTTCCACATGTTTCTCGTCGTCAAGGACTGCCGTGTACACACTATAATTGATGGAGGTAGCTGCAATAACTTGGTAAACACGGACGTCGTCAAGAAACTCGGTTTGACAACAAGAGCACACCCTCATCCGTACCACATTCAATGGTTCAACAACAGCGGTAAGGTTCGGGTAACACAAACAGCGAGAATCCATTTTTCAATTGGTTCATACCATGATTTTGCTGATTTTGATGTTGTTCCTATGGATGCTTGTTCTCTTTTATTGGGTCGTCCTTGGGAATTTGATACAGATGCTATTCATCATGGTAGAACCAATAAATATACTCTCATGCATAAGGGAAAGAAAATCACTTTGCTCCCCATGACTCCTGCTGAAATTGTGCATTTTGAGAAGAGTAAAATTCGTGAGGGCAAAGCAACTAAATTAGAATATGAAAAACAGCAAGTTATTAAGTTAAAATCACCATCATTGCTCGCAACTAAATCTGAACTTGCTGATTTATTCGATGCTAAGGGGATGTGCTATGCTTTAGTTTGCAAAGAAGCCATGTTTTCACTTCATGAATTGTCTATTGCATTGCCCCCTGCTGTTGCTAACCTTTTGCAGGAGTTTGAGGATGTGTTTCCCTCTGAGATACCCCCTGGTTTACCACCGATGAGAGGCATTGAACACAAGATCGATTTGATTCCAGGAGCAAGTTTGCCAAATCGTGCAGCATACAGGGCGAATCCACAAGAAACTAAGGAAATTCAGCGACAAGTCCAAGATCTTTTGGACCGCGGGTACATTCATGAAAGCCTTATCCCTTGTTCCGTTCCTATTCTTTTGGTTCCTAAGAAAGATGGTAGTTGGCGCATGTGTGTTGATTGTCGAGCGATTAATAACATCACCATTCGATATCGTTATCCTATTCCTCGATTAGATGACATGCTTGATGAATTGAGTGGTGCTATAATCTTCACAAAAATTGACTTGCGTAGTGGTTACCACCAAATTAGAATGGCACTAGGAGATGAATGGAAAACTGCATTTAAAACCAAGTTTGGACATTATGAGTGGTTAGTCATGCCTTTTGGTTTAACTAATGCACCCAGCACCTTTATGCGATTAATGAACGAGGTTTTACGTGCTTTCATTGGACAATTTGTGGTGGTTTACTTTGATGATATCCTCATTTACAGCAAGTCATATGATGAACATCTTGATCATTTACGTGCTGTTTTTACTGTTTTGAGAGATGCACGTTTGTTTGGTAACCTCGAAAAGTGCGTTTTTTGCACCAATCGAGTCTCGTTTCTTGGCTATGTCGTTTCCTCGCAGGGAATTGAGATGGATGAGGCAAAAATTGAAGCAATCACCAGCTGGCCAGCCCCAACTACCGTCACATAGGTTCGTAGTTTTCTTGGTCTTGCAGGATTTTATCGGCGCTTTGTGCGGGATTTCAGCACCATTGCAGCACCTCTACATGAGCTAACGAAGAAGGGAGTTCCATTTCGATGGGGCGAACAGCAGCAACAAGCTTTTGATGCTCTCAAATCGAAGCTTACACAAGCACCATTACTACAACTTCCTGATTTTGACAAGACCTTTGAGCTAGAATGCGATGCAAGCGGCATTGGTATTGGAGGCGTTCTCATACAAGGAGGCAAACCCATTGCTTTCTTTAGTGAAAAACTTCATGGTCCTTCTATGAATTACTCCACTTATGATAAGGAATTGTATGCCTTAGTCCGTGTATTACAAACTTGGCAACATTATCTTTGGTCTAAGGAGTTTGTCATACATTCCGATCATGAATCATTGAAGTATCTTAAGTGTCAAACCAATCTGAATAAACGACATGCTAAATGGATTGAGTTCATAGAGTCGTTTCCATACATCATTAAGCATAAGAAACGGAAGGAAAATATCATTGCCGATGCATTATCTAGGCGTTATACCATGCTGTCCCAACTTGATCATAAAATCTTTGGTTTCGAAACAATTAAAGCATTATATCCTACTGATTTGGACTTCAAAGTTGCTTTTGAAAATTTTAAAGAAGGAAGAACTTGGAATAAATATGTGCTGCGAGAGGGTCTCCTCTATCGTGCTAACAAGCTATGCGTTCCAGCTAGCTCCGTTCGTCTATTGCTTTTGCAGGAAGCACATGGAGGAGGTTTGATGGGACATTTTGGAGTGAAGAAAACTGAAGACGTGCTGTCCACACACTTCTTTTGGCCAAAGATGAGGCGTGATGTCGAGCGCTACGTGTCACGATGCACTACTTGCAACAAAGCTAAGTCTCGTCTTAACCCACATGGTCTTTATATGCCTCTTCCTGTTCCTAGTGTACCTTGGGAGGATATTTCTATGGACTTTGTTTTGGGATTGCCTAGGACTAGGAGGGGGAGGGATAGTATTTTTGTAGTTGTTGATCGTTTTTCCAAAATGGCACACTTTATACCTTGTCATAAGAATGATAATGCCTCACACATTGCTGATTTATTTATGACGGAAATTGTTCGCTTACATGGTGTGCCAAATACCATTGTTTCTGATCGTGATGCAAAATTTTTAAGTCATTTTTGGAGATCTTTGTGGTATAAATTGGGAACCAAGTTGCTGTTTTCAACTACATGTCACCCACAAACGGATGGACAGACCGAGGTAGTTAATCGTACTTTATCCACTATGTTACGGGCTGTCTTGAAAACAAATTTGAAGTTGTGGGAGGAGTGTTTACCACATATAGAATTTGCTTACAACAGATCCGTTCACTCCACGACAAAGGTAAGTCCATTCCAGGTAGTGTATGGTTTCAATCCCCGTGCTCCTATTGATTTACTACCTTTGCCTGCTTCTGAAACTATAAATTTGGATGCTACACAACGATCTGAATTCGTTCTTAAGATGCATGAAACTACAAAGAAAAATATTGAAATGATGAATGAGAAGTATAGGATTGCAGGTAGTAAAGGTAGAAAAGAAGTAAAACTTGAACCGGGCGATTTGGTGTGGTTACATTTGAGAAAAGAGCGATTTCCCGACTTGAGAAAATCTAAACTTATGCCACGAGCTGCTGGTCCTTTTAAGATCGTTGAAAAGATTAATGATAATGCATAAAAGAGCAAAATAGAACAACCGAACTCAATATGAAAACACTGTACAGTAACTGTTACTCTCGATATGCATTGAGAAAGTTCGGATAGTCCTAAACCCTCGAGGGTAACGTTACTCCTAAAAACACATTTGTAAGTATCGACCTGTGTTGACTCACATGCATCTCACGTGTGTGAAAGTTCGGACAATCCTAAGTGTCGAACATGTGCAAGTCACATGAGAAAAGTTCAAATAATCTGAAACGAGAAAACACGTGCACTGAAGTTTGGACAGTGCAAAACAGATTCTTGCAAGTTCAGACAATCTGAAGTGAGCTTGTCAGCAATACTCAAAACTTTGCATGTGAACCCTCGCTTTTGTTTAAATTGCCAATATATTCAGCACCAATAGGTCTCACAGGTATCTTCGTATTCCAAATTAATCTATCATTATACACATTTGTGGAGGTAGGGGGCCGAATGGCGGCAAAGAATGCCCTTGCCGGAGGCGAGAGTGGGCAGGGGGCGCCGCTTGCAAAAGAGGAGCTGGATGTGTGGGGAGGAGTTTGAACCACTCAGTGCCAGAGGGTTGGACAGGGCATTTGAAGCTGCTGAAGTAAATGACCCAAGAGGCAGTTTCCTCTCTATGCCAAGAGCGTATATATATATTGTTCATTAATGAAATTTAACATATATGGGTGCATATAGTTATTAACTTCAAAGAACATTATAAAACAAGAATAGAAAACAACAAATAGAATGGATGAAGAACATCGAGTTCATTAAGTTAAGTCAACATTACAAAACAAGAAAAGAAAAACACCATCAACTAAAAACAACATTAGAAATTAAATTACTACGACTCCTGCTCCTCCTCCTCCTCCTCCTCCTCGACGGGCCCCTCGGGCGCCTCCAATGAAACTAGAAAACCTAGATTACTGGCCGTCGCCGCCACCCGATTCTGACAGCCATCGACTCCAAGCTCCTGGGCCATCCTCTCCCACAACACGTCGAGACGACCGACCACTTTTGTTAACCTACACAAATAGTGGCCTACGCTGCCCATTCCAGTATGTTCTGGATGGACACTAAGACCGAGGAGCTGCATGGAGCGAGATGTGCTGGTAAATACATCTTGCACCATATAAAGGCGCAAATCCTCCAAAGCTCTCGCTGAGCTCACCGAGGAGGGAGGGTGGTCGCGACCGCTTCACCTCTGGCTCCTTCCGTGGGCTTGCCGGCGGCTGGTTGTCATCCATGGTGCGGAGAAAAAGAGGATGATGCACATCGCTGAAAGAAGAGGGAGACTATTGTAGTGTGGGGAGGAAGACGTTGTGCGGAGAAGAGGAACGCGTGTGTGTCATTATATCCTGGTCTAGCCGGCGGTTCGCCTTAGGAAGTTTTGATTAAATTTATGTGCGTTCATCGGTAACCGCAAAGGAATATGATATGGTTCATTTCTTGTTGAAAAAAAAACCAAAAATGCATAAGGCCTGTTATTTTTTCCTACACATATTGTTTGGAATGGAGGAATGATGAATTCCTTTGCTAAGGAAAGGTGAGATTTCCTTCATAAAACGTAGGAACCAAAACATGAGGTTACAGCTAAGGAAAATTTTCCTTTGTTTGTCCACCATGTTGGGTGCTAGGGAATTAGTACATAAGCATATTTTTTTAGTACCACAAACATTAGATGAACAAACGAAAATAAAATACATAGTAATTTTGAAAAGGATGTGAATAATTAATAAACTAAATATTATTGAATTACTTTGCGTGTTTAACTAATTGATAATATGATTATTAATTTTTTAATTAAGTATATATTTTTGTTCCTATGTTGTACATTCTTGCATTTGAAACACATCTAATTCACCATTCCTCTATTTTTTATTCCCGTGGTTTAGACACTTCCTCAATTCCTGTGTTTTGCACATTCCTGCATTTTTTACTATTCCTCTATTTTACAATCCTTCATTCCAAACGACGCCTCAACAAATGTAATGAAATCCTATGCAACAGCCAGTGGATCAACGAGCCTATACTGCACGTCCTAACCCTGCATGTAATCCTTGAACACACGACTGATATATATGGTGTACTCCCTCAGTCCCACAAAGATAGATGTTTTAGTATTTTTTAGACATAATAGTGGAACATGTAAATGACACAAGTACCCTCAACTTTAACTCTCACTATTGGCTGACATCGAGTTCCTAGATACGGGGAACAGCGCTGGGTTGGAGCTGATTGGAGGAATTTAATGTTAGCTTTAAATTACTATATACTTTACATGTTAAGAAGGCAATCTTTGTGGGACAAACTTACAAGCTCAAAACCTCCATCTTTATGGGATGAAGGGAGTATTTCGGTTGAGTGCCATAACAATAGGATCTTTCAACAAGAAAACACGCCACAAGGCCCTCCTCAATGTCTTCTGAGATGAGCTATCTTAACTTGTGGCAGCTGGGCTGGTGCAACATAATTGGCATGGGGCATCCCCCTCGATCACGACTATGCCTCGTGCCCTCAACGTGTAGTAATACAAGTATACAAACGCTGAAACATCTACATGTACTTTTGAAATCTTCTGGTTCGATCACCTGCATGCAGACAAGACACATATCCATTTATTTAAACAAAAGCAATAATTAACTTCTACGTGTAGGAGTCCCATTGCTTCACGTACGTCTTGCATGCCTGCACGTCCCTTTGCTTCACTTCTTACATGCATGCATGTCCCTTCGCTTCACTCTTCTTGCATGCATGCATTCGTCTAGGTTTTTCGTATTGTACACGTACGTATACGCCCTTCGATCGTATATACATATACACGTCACCGTTTACATGCACCAAACTTAAAATCCTCCACATGCAGAATGACAACCTGCCTCTAGTAGCAAATCCTAATCATTCCTCCATCTAACATTCTTGATGCAAAATTTAATATCCAACAATTCTAAATTCGACAGTTGGACTCGATCGATTGCCACAACACGTTACCGTCAATCTTCCGCGACTCGTCAAAATGGTTTGTAGGAAATATTACAGACACCACCTAGGGACGACCTACAGGGCATGCCAGGTCGGCCCTTGCATACCCTAGGGACGGACCTACAGGGCATGCCAAGGGCATTACAGAGCAGGTTTCAATGCTTCACTTTGTTGAATTCATTGAAGCTGGTGCTGCCTTACGTGGTACAATAGTGGGATGATAGCTGAAACGCAGTAATACAAGCATACAACACTCTGAAACGTCATTTCCAGATTGCTTAATTAGCGACTACACCTGTACCCTGGTGCAATTTTAACACTTCTGTGTCTATGTTGTTTTTCACTTCTACTTATAATATAACGCCGGCACACCGCACTCTCTGGTTCTTTCGGGAAAAAAAATTAAAATCCAGAGCCCATTAAGTTAAGTCGGCCAAGAGGTTGACGACCCCTGCCACACTCGATTAGATTGTTTAGTTCGCGCTTTCAAATGCAAGGCCGCTAATATGGCGCGAGAATCCAGATGATTGGCTCGGCTCCATTGTTGTTGTGCTACGAATCTGGTGAGTCATCAGTGTTGCTCGAAAGAAGCATCGAGTGGCGAAGATAGTGTTGCCGTACAACAATGAAACGAAGCGACCAGTTTCCCCAACAATCCGGCCGGCAAAGAACTTCTCCGTTTTGTGGAGATGAAATGGATCCATGTTTCACTCTCCGCAAAACACCAAAGGAACAAAGTGAAAAAGAAGGAAAAAGCTATATAATATTAGATTGAAAACAATAGATCCGAACCGGTTAAGTTTACGTGCTCTATGTACTTTTGTAGTTTTTCCGGTCACAAGCTGCTGTGATGTGTATTTAAATTATCCGAACTACCAACGTATATCCTAATGAAACATGATAAGCACTATGCTGCTGATTAAAAAAAATCTAACCACCTATAGTGTTTAAACCGAACATGCCTCTTGCATACATGACTGGCATCAAATCCTCACCCATGTACCTTGATGTCTTCTGGTTCGATCACCTGAGGCATGCAGCCAAAGATAGTTATCATTTATTTAAACAAAAGCATCAAACTTCTACGCGTAGGAGTCCCTTTGCTTCACGTCTTGCTTGCATGCAAAAATCGGTTCGACAGGGCCTCCGTCGATTGCCACGTGTTCACGTCGATCTTCTTCACCTCGTCGAAATTGTTCGCAGGAAAAGTTACAAACAATATTGTTCAACTCTCAATTAATATAACTTGTTGAAACGATGTCTGGTATTTCAAGTGATGCCTGGTATTTCTAACGTTTCCACAAATCAAGCCTATATAAGGCGCTGAATGTGGCCTAGAGGGGGTGAATAGGCCTTTTTGATTTTTAGTCGGAACCTGCAACACCTAACAAACTGATCAAATCCTGAGTTTCGGACTAGTCCGGTAGAGTGCGGACTAGTCCGGTGCTTGCGGACTAGATTGATCAAGTTTGTTTGAATATTTCAATCCTAGGATGTATGCAGCGGAAATATACTTGTAATTGGAGTGTCACACTACTATGAACTAGGATGTAGCACAAGTTCATCTTATATTCAATGTTTCAACGTAAAGTCAATAAGATTGATTGAAACCCTAGATATATATGAAGAGAAGAACAATATGCACAAAGTAGGAACACAAGCTCAGTATCCTGTGGTTCGGTTCCCACAGAGGCAACCTACATCCACGTTGAGAAGTCCACAAAAGGACCGGGTCTTCTCCAACCCTACCCTCGTCGGATCGCCACGGAGGCCAATCCTCTTCACTAATCACAAAGGGCAAATAACCAAATTCAAGGGGCCTTCTCACAAGTTGAGGGCTCCCTAAGATTACAAGATGAACACCACCAAGAACACACTCTTAAGATCACAATGAAAATCACAGGAGTGTGTTAGGGAATCAGACCAAGAGCTCAATGAGTGAAGAACCGTGTCTCTCCTTGGATCCAAAGTGTATCCTCAAAGAATTAAGCTTTCTTGGGTTGGATGGCGTGGAGAGATGAGTTTTCTAGGCTCTTGGAGGGTGTGATGGTGCATGGTGTTGAGAGTTATGAAAGATGGGTTGTGCACACCTATTTATATGGGGTTTCCAAAAGTTACTGTTAGGGTTAGAAAGATCGGACTAGTTTGGTGGACACCGGACTAGTCCGATGTGCTGTGTGTAGGAAACCCTAGGTGTCCCAAAATATCGGACTTGTCTGAAGTGAAGGCGGACTAGTCCGATTTTGGTTCTGGAAATTTTCGGACTAGTCCAATGAATATTGGACTTGTCCAGATAGGTGAAACCCTAAGTGAATTTGGGGAACACACTTGGAGGACTTGTTTGACTTAGGTCAGAGGGATTTCAGACTAGTCCATGATAGCATCGGACTTGTCCGATTGACATTAGAAAGATATCGGACTAGTCCGTGGTGTTATCGGACTTGTCCGATTTCGTGCAACTTGTGAAGTGTTTGGGGGACTAGTCCGCACATGGGGGGACTAGTCCGATTCTAGTGAGAGAGATATCTGACCAGTCTGTGGTTATATCGGACTAGTCCGGTCAGTGAAAAACTGGACTGTGTGGACAAGTCCACATTGTGAAGACTTGTCCGATCTGATGCAGAAAGATATCGGACTAGCCTGGGGTCAGTCGGACTAGTCTGGTCCTAGATAACTTTGTGTAATGTGTGAGATTAATTGTGTTTGAGCTCCTGGGGTGTGTTTCCTTAATACACTCCATAAACAATGATCTACTACACTTGGTTCTTGAGCTCTTTTCCGCATTGCTCCTCATTCTCCTTTCTTTTTGGCACTTTGTTCATTCTCTCATTAGAACCTGTGCTCATCTCAATAATTGGGTTATAATCTCATTTGTTTGTCATAAATCAACCAAAACCCACAAGGGATTCCTAGATGCACTTTCAGGCGCAACTCCCGTAATGTCACCCCACAAAACACAACTGCATGCATTTCAAGTGACGCCTTTAGACTGCTAAAACTATTCATCACTTGCGGTCGTCTTCCTCCTCTCCCTCTTCGCCCACTCCCATCACGTAAATAGAGTAATCATGTCTGGGGGATTTTCGGCTGACTTCACGTGTCGCCGCCTCATAGAGGAGTGTAAGGCGTGGCGCCAGAACCATCCTCATGTATGTATAGTATCCTCTTTTCAATTTTATTCATGATGGTACACACATGCACACGTCAAGTTGATAATATGAAGTACATCTTGGTGTTGCGGGGTTTCTCTGCAAAGCCTACGTCGGACATCATTAACTGGCGGTGCGTCATCCCTGGTAAAAAAGGGGTAAGTTGTGAATAAGCACAATCCACGCTATTTGATCATTTTTTCTTGATAATAAATTTATTTTGCGAACTTACTGGTAACGAGGATTCTACCCTCTAACAATCCACTTCAAGGAGGACTATCCTAGTGTGCCTCCAACATGTGCCTTTCCACCGGGTTTCTTCCACCCGAACGTTGATTGTTCCATAGGAGCACTTTGTCTTGGGATTCTTGATGCAGAGATTAATTGGGATTCTTGATGCAGAGATTTCTTGGGATTCTTGTCTGTGGGTTCCATAAGAGAACCTGTGCTCATCTCAACAATTGGGTTAGGATCTAATTTGTTTGTCATAAATCAACCAAAACCCACAATGCATTCCTAGATGCACTTTCAATCTCCCCCTTTTTGGTGATCGATGACAACCAATTGAGATTTCACAAAATATGATAAAAAGTTGATATTTTCATAAAGTGTGCACATATGAGTTTGAAACACATTAAGCAATGAAAACATGAGTCATATGTGCACTCTTTGTGGTGGGATGCAAAACTAAGTATGTATAAACGATAATCATGATGAGAATGACACAATTGACATCAACATATCAACAACAAGCATATATGTCATTTTTAGAGCAAAAACACAGATTTCACAAATATCTTCATAAGCAGTTCATAACATTGCATCACAAGACCAAAAGTACCAAAAGAGCATGTTATAAGTCCCACAAAGAGACAAAAGATACAAAAGATAGCTCTCCTCGCAGCCTACAGCTAAAGCCTAAAACTCCTAAGACACCCCCTCAATCTCTCCCCCTTTGGCATCAAGACACCAAAAAGAAGGAGAGGAGGGACCTAAGGTCTTCAAGCCTCGCTGTCGGTCCTCTCATCGTCTTCATCTTCATTCTCGGGCTGAGGAGGAGGAGGAGGAACGGTTCCACTCGAGTCCCCAATGCCAAAATAGGCAAGCTCAGAGGGAGTCAAGGGCCCGAGCTCGGTGAAATCAAAATTGGAATCATCAGAAATGACTGGAGATCCAGTGAGCTCGATCTCAAGCTTTTAGCAGATGTGCTTCACATTCTCCTTGATGTATCACATATCGGCCTTTCTCCTCCTGTTTAGCTTATGAGTGTTCACTTCCGCCTTCTTGCAAGAGGCAAAGATAGCTGACAAGTACTTTAAGATGCCACTTGGTGACCCCTTTTGAGGAGGGGCCCTAGTGGCGGAAGCAGCCCTAGCACCTCCACTAGCTCGCACTGGAGCCTCTGCACTGGAGGCAGGAGAAGGAGCAACTTGAACACTTGCTTGTTGATGCTTCTGGGTCTCAAGGGGGTGTGCTCCACATCCTTGACGAACTCGATGCCTGTGACCTTCTCAATCATAAACATGAGGTAGGGGGCATAGCCACAGGATCTGTTCGGCGTGCAGGAGATATTGACCATGTCATTCCAGATGTAGTCAAAGACATCAAACTTTCTCTCTTTTCTTATGACCTTCATCAAAGTCCTGAGATATCCCTGAACACTTCCAGCATCCCCATCCTTGGGGGCAGTGGCCTTCCTGAGGACTCTGTTAAGGACCATGAAGAAAGGCTTCATGTTCTTAGTGGAAGGTGGGTTGAAAGTTGAGTGGGGTTCATAAAGAAACTTCATTTTGTCCTTCTCAAGGACCCCGATGTTGTGAATGACCAAGTTGTCATTGCTAGAGCTATACAGATGTACCATCCTTGCAAACTCATCATAGGTAATGGTGTACTTGGATCCATGAGTCATCCAAGTCACTCGCTCTTCCTCATCACTAGCAAAGTGGCATGTAGCATAATATTGGGCAATGACATCATCATTCCAGTTGTTTCTGAAGGCAAAAGAGATCCTTCAAGCCATTCCTTTCAATTGCCTCGACTACCTCCACAAAAGGTGAGCAACCCTTCCTCTCAAAGTGTGCCCAATCTATCCATTGGTTGCGCACAACTGGGGTCTTCATTGGGAGATAGACATTCTTGTAAAAATTTGCATGGAAATTACTCCAGAATCTCCCATCAGCAGCCTGCTTGGGTCGGCTGTAACAATCCACATTTCTGAACTTCGCAGCCGTGTCGCTGCCCTTGCCATTGAATTTCTCCTCAGCGGGATCCCGGTCCCCTTCCCTTGGAGCTATCATCTTGAGGGGGCCAATCGGGCCCGTTGCAATCCCTTTGCCCTTGCCCTTTGCTTGGCAAACACTTGCCGAGTTAGGGCCACCACCAGCAGAAGCCTTGGAAGCAGGCTTCTTGGCGAGCACCTTTCGTCGAGCCTTGGGAGGAGAAGAAGCCGGCTCAGATGGGCGCTCTTGGCGCTTCTTGCCTTGGCCCGTCGAGGACCGATGCAAGTCTTCTTGGTCCATCTCGGCCTCGAAGTCAGAGATTTTGTCATTGGTGCTCGACATTGTCCTGAGAATGGATTTCACAAGGTATTGATGCAAATAGATTACAAGGAATTGTATTGAGGAAGTTAGGGTTAAGTTCAGAAAAAATCGGACTAGTCCGTTGTACAGGCACAGACTAGTCCGGGTGACCGGACTTGTCCGTGCATGGACTGGACTAGTCCGGTATTCAACCTCTAAAACCCTAACTATGAGACAAATGGTGATTCCTAACGCAGAAATAGCTTAGCATCAATGTAATACATCAAGGAAGCATGTATATGGTGAAAGGAATCAAGCTATTTGATCACCAACGAAGGAAATAGCGATTTTTAGGGTTTGGGAGAAAACTTTACCAAAATTGCTTGATTCTTGAGAATGAAGGGGTTGAAGGTGCGGACAAGTCCGTGGTCCTCAATCCCTGAGCAATGGAGGTCGTTTTCCTCCAAAACACGAAGAGTTTTGATGGAGGATGAAGGAAATCTCCTTGGGGAGCTCGAGCGAAGAGAGAAAGCTTGAGGCAAGTGTGGGGGTGAGGAAGATTAGGGTTTGGCGGCGGCTAGGGTTATGGAGACGAAAAATCAGACTTGTCCGAAAATGATCAGACTAGTCCGAACTTTTCAAGAGCCTATATTGGACTAGTCCGTGGTCGATCGGACTAGTACGGACCTACAGTCACTCTGCGGACTAGTCTGCATGGGTGGACTAGTCCGGGCAACCACGGACTTGTCTGTGGTCACCAGGGAAGAAATGCTTAGTGTATTCGTATATATTCAAAGGTACATATTAAGAAAATAGGGAGGCAAAGCAAATCAAATAATCTTGATGAATATGATAAGTAAGCATTCAACAATCAAGCAATGATCATAATTCACCAAGATCTAGAAATTGACATAGTTTTTCGAAAAAATTAAGAGAGATGATTTTCACAACACAATCAATGAATTTTGAAGATAGCATTCAGGTATACAAGATTTCAAGCCACATTCCGAGCATCAAGGATATTTAGTTCATTTCAGAGCTCGCAAAAGCGTTTTTCATCTAGTGCCTTGGTGAATATATCGGCTAGTTGCTTTTCGGTATTGACATGTGAAATGGCTATATCTCCCTTCATTGAGTGGTCTCTCAAAAAGTGATGTCGGATGTCTATGTGTTTGGTCCTAGAGTGCTCATCGGGATTATGGGCAATCTTAATAGCACTCTCATTATCACAAAGGAGTGGAATACGATTCATGTTGTAAGCGTAATCCCTAAGAGTTTGTCGCATCCAAAGGAGTTGTGCACAACAACTCCCGACTGCAACATACTCCGCTTCGGCCGTGGATAAGGCAATGGTGTTTTATTTCTTGGAGGACCAAGAAACTAGAGATCTGCCTAGGAATTGGCATGTACCGGAGGTACTTTTTCTATCTACTTTGCATCCGGCATAATCTGCATCGGAGTAACCAATGAGATTGAATTTGGAACCTTTGGGATATAAAAGACCTAGGTTGGGTGTATGAACTAAATACCGCAAGATTCTCTTTACGGCTATCAAATGACACTCTTTTGGGTTGGCTTGAAACCTTGCACACAAACATACACTCAACATAATGTCTGGCCTAGATGCACATAAGTAGAGTAGAGATCCAATCATGGAGCGATATACCATTTGGTCGACGTTTGGTCCATCTTCATTGAGATCCAAGTGACCACTCGTTGCCATGGGAGTCTTTATAGGCTTCGCCTTGTCCATTCCAAACTTCTTGAGTATGTCTTGAGTGTACTTAGTTTGGCTTATGAACGTCCCTTCCTTTTTTTGCCTCACTTAGAATCCCAAGAAGTACTTTAGCTCTCCCATCATAGACATATCAAACCTATATGTCATAATCTTACTAAATTCCTGACAAAAAGATTTGTTAGTTGAACCAAAGATAATATCATCAATATAAATTTGACAAATAAAGAGATCATTGTCAAAGTTCTTTGTAAACAATGTATAATCTACTTTACCGATCTTAAAACCATTTTCAATTAAGAAATCTCTAAGACACTCATACCAAGCTCTAGGAGCTTGTTTGAGGCCGTAGAGAGCCTTACGCAATTTAAAGACGTGGTCGGGCAACTCTTCATCTTCAAATCTGGGGGGGTTGCTTTACATACACCTCCTCCTTGATTGGTCTATTGAGGAAGGAGCTTTTCACATCCATTTGATAGAGCTTGAAATCTTGGTGAGTAGCAAATGCAAGTAATATTCTAATAGACTCAAGTCTAGCTACAGGATCAAAGGTTTCATCGAAATCAAAACCTTCGACTTGTGAATACCCTTTGGCCACAAGTCGTGCCTTGTTCCTTGTCACCACCCCGTGTTCATCTTGTTTGTTGCGGAAGACCCATTTGGTGCCGACAACGTTGAACTTGGGTCTTTCGACTAGTTCCCACACCTTGTTCCGTATGAAGTTGTTGAGTTCTTCTTGCATGGCCACTACCCAATCCAGATCCTTCAATGCATCCTCAACCCTGCGCGGCTCCAAAAAGGATACAAACGAATAATGCTCACAAAAATTAGCTATGCGAGATTTAGTAGTTACTCCCTTTTGGATGTCACTGATGATGTTGTCGATTGGGTGATCCCTTTGGACGCATTGGTGTACTCTTAGGTGTGGCACTTGCGGTCTTGAATCTTCATGGTCATCTTCTTCTCCCCCTAGATGGTTTCCCTCATTGCCTTGTTGATCATTTTCGTCTTCTTGAGGTTGATCTTGTATGGAAGCTCCCCCTTGATCATTGGCCTCCTCTTGGGGTTCATCTTCCTCATGCATATGTAAAGGTGGTTCTTGTGGTCGAACTTCACCCAATGCCATTCTTCTCAGTGCTTGGCAGGGAGCTTCTTCTTTTTCTAACACACATGGATCAACTTGCTCCTTTTGGAAGCCGTTAGTTTCATCGAACATTACGTCACGTGCTACTTCAACAAGTCCGGAGGTCTTGTTGAAGACAGGATAGGTGTAAGAGTTCAAATCATAACCAAGCAAGAAACCTTCATCGAACTTCGAGGCAAACTTTGACGTCCTAGGATTCTTGTTCAAAATATTGCATTTGGAACCGAAAACTCAAAAATATGAAATATTAGGCTTGTTACCGGTGAGTAGCTCATATGATGTCTTCTTGAGTAGTCGATGAAGGTAGAGTCGATTTATGGCGTGGCAAGCGGTGTTAACCGCTTTTGCCCAAAACCGATCGGAGGTCTTGTATTCATCGAGCATTGTTCTCGCCATCTCTATGAGGGTTCGGTTCTGCCTTTCAGCAACTCTGTTTTGTTGAGGGGAGTAAGGTGCTGAAAACACGTGCTTTATGCCTTCTTCGTCTAGGTACTTATCAACTTGGGTGTTCTTGAACTCCGTTCCATTGTTTCTTCGAATGTTCTTGATCGTCAATGAAAACTCATTTTGAGCACGCTTGAAAAACTTCTTCAAGGTTCCTTGAGTTTCTACCTTATCATGTAAAAAGAAAACCCAAGTGAAGCGAGAAAAATCATCAACAACTACTAAGCCATATTTATTACCGCTGATGCTTATGTAAGCAATTGGACCGAATAGGTCCATATGAAGTAGCTCGGGCGGTCTTATTGTAGTCATGACGTTCTTCGCGGGATGAGGTGCTCTAACTGGCTTCCCGGCTTTGCACCCGCTACAAGGCCTGTCTTTCTCAAAAACAACATCCTTCAAACCTCGGATGTGATCACCCTTGAGGAGTTTTTGAAGATTCCACATGCCAACATGCGCTAGTCGTCTATGCCACAACCAACCCATGTTGGTCTTTGCAATCAAGCATGTGTCAAGTTCAACTTTGTCTTTGTCGAAGTCAACAAGGTAAAGCTTTCCCTATAACATACCCTTGAATGCAATGGAACCATCACCCCTTCTACAGACGGTCACACCCTCATTAGTGAACAAGCAATTATAACCTTTGTCACATAATTGAGATATGGCAGCAGGTTATAATCTAAGGAATCAACATGTAGCACATGAGAAACAGTATGTTGAGATGATATGGCAATTTTACCGGTACCGAGCACCTTTCCTTGACTATTGTCTCCAAAATAGATGCCCTCCCTTGGATCCTCATTTTCTTCATACTCAACGAACATCCTTCTTCTCTAGGCCACATTCACCCCTCAATCTCTCCCCCTTTGGCATCAAGACACCAAAGAGGAAAAAGAATAAGGGAGAATAGAGAGAACCTAAGGCTACTCATCGTCGCTCTCGCTCGCCCCTCCTGGGTTTTGATCACTGTCCATTTCTTCATTGTCATCATCTTGATCATTGTCTTCTCTGTCAACATCATCATCATCGACATTCGCAGCAGCAGGAACAACGCTAGAGTTGTGCACAACAACTCCCGACTGAATGGCTTGCTCCCGCTCCTGCTTCGCTGCACAACACGCCTCCGCCTCCTTCACCGCCAACCCTTGCTAGCCACCATGGCCGCGCTGGTAACGTCAAGCGCCATGGTGGTTCGGTCATCTCTCTCAACATGGGCGATGATAGACCCTTGTCGGTCAGGGATGACTGGGATCTTCGCCCCGGCAAGTTATTTCAATCGAAGGTCCGCCACAAGTTTCACTCCACGGTTCATCATCTGGGTTACTCGCCCAAGGGCTCCTTCTTCATGATCGCAGCCTTTCGAAGGTACACATTTTGTCTCTCGGAGAGTGCAGTTGGTTGGGCTCTTTGTTCGGTGTTGGGTGGATCACCTCTAGATTTCCATGTTCAACAACTACAAGAGCATTTGTTTCGCTTCTTGGTGGCCAGCAAACAAGTGGGTTTGCTGATCAATGCCAGGAGGAGGACCACCACAGCATCCTTTGATGTGTACTTCCACCTCTGGCGCACGGGAGGGCCAGACTGGATCTCCGAGTACAGGAAATGGGAGCAGGAACAGAGGGAAAGCTGGACAACGGTTTCAAAGAAGAATTCAGTAAACGGGAGGGTTTCCTTCACCTCCCCAATCCGGCAACGTTCTCCTGCGAAAAAGGCAACCCCAACGGTAAAAGGGTTGTGGATCGGCAAAGTTTTCTGTGATCTTCACCAAGCTCCAAGGAGTGTCGCTGGACTCTGCTTTCCGGCTAATCGGAAGCTCGCCGGAGCTAACCGTCTGGCCACCGCGAAGGGAGGTACGTGGCACAACAATCAATACAACTTTTTGAATTCCTGGGTGGACAGTGGGAAGTCTGGTCCCACACCATTCATGCCTCACTGGCCTCCGACGCCATGGAGCATGAACATTTCAGTGCACGCCCCTAATGCGACCGTGCTGAGCAGTAGCAACCCTAGACTTAGCCCTACTACGAGGGAGGTCGGCGAGTGTTCTCGTCCAAAGGGGGGTAGAGCCCTTCCAGTCTCAGTCTCGCAAGGTCCCGAGGGAACTCGGCGTGGACAAGACAGCAAGCTAGAGAGGGAACCGAGGCTGCCAACGATCATGGCGCTCTGGCATGGGATGTGAAACGCTGCTATAAATGCCTCAGTCCCTTCCATCTGAAACCCCAATGTCGTAATAAGATTCATTGTAATCTTTGCTTTAGATACGGACATATCAGAAAAAACTGTTTTTCAGCCTCCAGAAAAACCCCGGTGTGGCGCAAGAAAAGCATACCCCTCATTAAGGCCAGTGGCCTCTCTCTAGAACCATCCTCTGCCATCGTCACCCACAAACTCAACTGCCCCTCAACTTCTCCCCAGCCGCTCCATCTTCCTGGCTCCTCCGCATCTTGCACTCCACCTCCATCTCCATTGCTCTCTCGCCGGCCAACTCCCTTGGTCCCATGGCCAACTTCCCGATCGATCCCACCAGGTTCTTGGCCAACCAGCACTTTGACTTCCTTGATGGAGGGACGGGCAGGCTACCGAGGATGGTGGTTCACCTGCCTGGGCATCATCACCCGACGCATAAGGAGTTTGCAGTGGCAGTGGACGTCGAGCACGTTCTGGCGGAAGACCAGTACGACGACTTCAGGCTCAGGATCCGGAACTTCCTCATGCAAGATACGGGTATCACTATCACTCACTCTTGTCTCTCTCCTCTGGGCATAGCTTTGTTTGCGTTTCAGACTAGCCTGTTTTGGGACCTTCTAGTGATGAGAGAACCAATCATGGTGGATGGGGTCCGTGTGTCTTTCGTCAGGCATGATTTTGGAAGGAACTGTCGGACGCGTGAGTTTGGTTGTGTCAGATGGTTCATGATCGTGGGGTATCCATTAGACTACAGATCAGTGGAAGCAATTGAACTGGCGGTTTCAGGTTTTGGCAAGTTACTACAATGGCATACAAGCCCGAGGGCGCTAGGATTCATTCTTGTTAAGTGTCTTTACACCCATGCTAGGTTGTTCACCAGGAGCCTAGTCCTGCGTCAAGGTACCAGGGATGGTGTCGGTTACTCTTGGACCTGTTCGGTTTACATCCTTAACTGGATAAGCCTGCATGGCTTTGGAGAAATCCACTGGGGCGTCCCCCCAGAAGATGACTTGCCAGAGGATGGCAACCCACACCCCCTTCAAGAACCAGAACCAGAGGGGGAGCACCAGCAGGCGGATGACCCCGAGGCAGAAGCAGACTGGGCAGTGCACAATGACCAGCAACAAAACAATGATGGATGGGAACCCTAGGGGCCGCCACCACCCCCTCCGCACCAGGAGATGGCCATCAACTCCGACGCTCCTACTCAGGATGACTCCTCCGGTGTTTCGAACACTGTGCAAACAACTGCCAGAGCACCATGGACGGGACCACAACCTTACTCTCTAGCTAACCCTGATGATGTCACACAGCAGCCAGACTGGATTCGCCCCTTCGATTCCGTGGGGCTGAGAAGAATGCTCCAGGTGGCTTTCCCCAACTCCCCGTCAGCGTGGTGGAATGTGTAGTTCGGTGAGCCCAATGGATGCGGGGGTCAATAAGGTCCTCACATGTCCTTCACCAACACTGTTGATCAGCAGAGCACTCATCAGAGCAAGAACCAGAGCCAAGGCCAATCCTCTGTGGTCATCAAGGACATCACCTTAGGGCCAACTGCGGACACAGACAGGAAGAAGGGTAAACAACCAGTGAAGTCAGTAGTGGTCGACCTGACAGGCCCCTCCTAATCCAACAGGGCACCGGAAGCTAGCAAACTAAGGAGGAGCCCGCGACAGCAACTGATCAGGCAAGGGCACCAGTCGACCCCCCCCCCCCCCCCCCCCACCTGCTCAGGAGGACGACTCCAGTGCTGGCACACCTGCTGATACTCCTCTGCTCAATATTTTCCCAGGTCCAGTCAAATTCCCCAGCCTTGATTCTATTGACTCTATCTGTCCCTACCCTGAGCTCCCCATCGCTTTGCTACAGGCGACAGCGGTAAAAGACTGTGGCATTCCCCCTGAGGTGGCGCGCCAGATGATGTCCCTCCTAGAGCTGGATGATGATGTCGACCAACAATCTTAATTCACTGGGAGCGGAGGGCGCAGGGGACACTGGGAGCTGCTTGGTTGCTCTTCAAACTGTTTGCTATTCAATCTTTTAGGATGTTGATGTGCTGGACATGGGTGTAGTTGTTATGATCAACACTTGTTATTTTGCTACGTTTTCGATTACACACAGTATCGGTTGTGAGCACCTGCTCATTTGGACCGGTTGGTGGCCTGAATCTAAGGCCAAGTCATTTATTCCTTTCTGGAGTCTTTTGGTTGTGACCTGTTACATTGTTGCTTGGTCTAATTACCTGACACGTGCTAGCAGTTGGATCAATTTCTGGTTTCTGCATTCTCGCCTTTGGGGGCCGGGCACCCAGTGGATGCTGTCTTGGGGTACGTTGAGTCATGTTTGTCTAGGCCCCAACCCCTCTTCTCTGGCCGGGATTACATCCCGGTCTGCCCATTTACCCTCTATGGTTATCTATGGCACACAACTTAAACCGTAACTGGAATATTTTTAACTGGAACATCCGTGGTCTCAACAGTACTGATAAACAGCAGGCAGTCAAAGCCAAAATAGAGGGGGTTCATGAATGTAACTTCTTCTGTATTCAAGAGACTAAAAAAGAACATATTGACATATCTTTCCTTAAATGAGTGGCACCCAAAAGTTCAACAAATTCACTTATGCACCATCCAGGGGTGCCTCAGGAGGTATACTAGTGGGCTGGAACGACAATCTTCTTCATGGGGAGTCTCTAGAAATTAGGGACTTTGCCATTTCTATACGGTTCACATCTCGACAGAATGGGGTTGTTTGGCACCTAGTATCGGTCTATGAACCCTGTCAAGGTCCCCGCCGACAAGAATTCAGTGAGTGGTTATGGAACCTAGATTTGCAACCGTAGGAGTTATGGATGATACTAGGGGATTTCAACTTCTATTGTCACACTAGTGACCGTAACCGCACCGGAGCGAATGCAGGTGACATGCAGACTTTCAATAGTATCATCCTACACTTGGGACTTATTGAAATCCCTCTACAAGGAAGGAAATACACTTGGAGCAACATGCAACAGTCCCCCCTGCTTGAACAACTAGATTGGTGCTTTACTTCAGCGCAGTGTCATTCCCAAACTCTACACTTCGGCCGCTAGCCAGGGACACATCTGACCATGTTCCGCTAGTGGCCCAGATCAGCACTACCATACCCAAAGCAAAATGCTTCAGATTCGAGAACTACTGGCTCAGGCATCCCCAATTTTTCTCCATTGTTAAAGACTCGTGGGATCAGCCCCTAGCCACAGTTGGAAGTGCCAAGAGAGTATCTGCCAAATTAAAACGACTGAGATACAAGCTAAACAAGTGGAGCAGAACACTGGGAGGCCTGAATAAACTGATCAAGCGATGCAATGAAGTTATTTGATCATGGACATAATGGAAGAACAAAGGACATTATTTCCACAAGAAAGCAGCTTCAGAAACATGATCAAACGCCAACTAGCTCAACTTATCAAGCAACAAAATGATTACTGGAGACAACGCTACACAGAGCGATGGGCCATGCTTGGAGATGAGCCAACAAAATTCTTCCTGGCCGCGGCAATGGAAAGGTATAGGAGAAACAACATCCCAGTCATTTAGGACGACCAAGGAGTAGAGCTGATGGACCATGGGCTCAAAGCTTCCGCTCTCTGGAAGGAATTCAACAAAAGGTTAGGCCAATCTGACCTGACTCATCAATGGCCACAAATTCAGCAATGGGTTTTGCCCAGGCAACACTTACAAACACTGTGCAACCCAGTCACCAGAGAGGAAGTTGATGCCATAGTCAAGACGATGCCAAGCGATAAAGCTCCAGGTCCAGACGGGTTCAACACAAAATTCTTTCAAGCATGTTGGCACATCATTAAGGAAGATATATATCTACTCTGCTCGGATTTCTTCAATAACAACATCAGTATCCAGCCACTGAATAGCTCTTTAATCACTCTCATCCCAAAGATCAACAATCCCTGCAGGGTTGCAGACTACAGGCCCATATCACTGCTGAACACCACTGCCAAACTGATCACCAAAATATTCTCAGTATGATTGCAGGAAGTCATCACAACCATCATCCACAAAAATCAATATGGCTTCATCAAAAAAAGAACCATCCAGGACTGCATGGCATGGGTCTTTGAATGCCTCCACCAATGTAGGAAAACCAACACAGGTATCATAGTACTCAAGTTGGACTTTGAAAAAGCCTTTGACAAGGTGGAACATGACTTCATATTACACATGTTGCGAGTTTTTGGTTTTCCTGATCAATGGATCAAATGGGTAGCAGACATCCTATCAACTGCCATTTCTTCAGTGCTTCTCAATTGAGTATTAGGCAAGACGTTCCATTGCAAAAGAGGGGTTCGGCAGGGGGACCCACTATCCCCCCTTATTTTTGTATTGGCAGCAGATCTCCTATAGATATCAATCAACAAAGCGGTTGAGTTGGGGCTTCTGACATTGCCACTGCACCAAGGAACAAATGTGGAATTCCCGGTGGTCCAATATGAAGACGACACTATCCTAGTTCTCAAGGCTAATCAGAGAGAGATCTTCTTTTTGAAAAACCTATTGCAATCTTTCGGAGAATTGGAGAACCTTTCAGACACGTCTAAAAGTGAATTGGGGAAAATCAAGCCTCATGCCAATCAACATTGATGAAGAGAAAACCACAATCCTTGCAGCCACACTGGGCTGCACCATTGGCTCATTCCCATTTACATACTTGGGATTGCCTATGAGCCTTGACAGACCAAAAGTAGACGCCTTTGAAGGGCTCGTCTCACGAGTATAGAAGACACTAACCGGAGCAGCAACATGGTTATCAATGGCTGGCCGATGCACACTCATTAACAGCATCATATCCGCTATACCTATTTATGCCATGTGCACTATCAAACTGAGAAGTCCAGTCGTTCAAGCAATTGACAAAGCCAGAAAGCAATGCTTGTGGAGAGGCTCAGATATCAATGGCAAAGGCCGGCCTCTGGTGGCCTGGCATCAAGTGACAACACCAAAGGAAAATGGAGGCCTAGGTCTCAAAAACCTCACTACAATGAATGAAGCCCTGCTCATGAAATTCCTCTGGAAAAACTATATCAAAGCTGACATCCCCTGGGTCCATCTCATACATCAACGTTATTGTAACAATGGTAAGCCACCGCATGGCACAAAAGGAAAAGGATCCTTCTGGTGGAGGGACGTAGTGAGACTATCTGACTCAGTTCTCAAGAATTTTGAAGTCAAAGCTGGAAAAGGGGACACAATTCGGCTCTGGAAGGATCAGTGGGAAGGCCACTTGCTCAGAAGGGACATGCCTCGCCTGCACTCCTTCGCGAAAAAATCCAGCATCTTTATGGCCTAATTCCTTAGCAGGTCAGATCACCTTAGCCATTTCTTCCAACCAATGTCAGATGAAGCCTTGCTGGAACTGGTCAACCTGGAAGCGCTGCTGGATGAGGTTTCTCACAGGGACCCCTCGCAAGACGTATGGAGTCCGTCAGGGGGAGTAAGGATATTCAGCTCCAAGAATATCTACAACAACTTCTACAACCACATCAAGCCACCAACACCCTTTAGTTGGATATGGGCTTCGAGGGTGGTAAAGAAAGTGAAGATATTCATGTGGCTTATGTTTCGGGACCGGCTCAACTCACGCCACCTCCTGAAGAGAAAGAACATAGCCATTGATGGGAATGACTACACCTGTGTGCTCTGTGTTGACAATGTGGAGGAACTCACTTATCATCTCTTCTTTAGCTGCTCCTTCAGCATGGCATGTTGGAACGTCCTTGGGGCTCATTGGGACCATGACATCCCTTTCTTCGACACTCTGCAGAAGGCCAAGCACAGCTGGAGTGGTCGAGCCTTCATGGAAATCTTCTATATAGCGGCTTGGGAGATTTGGATTGTTCGTAACAAATTCATTTTTAGAAACTCTCCCCCTACTGTAAATGCATGGAAAAGATCCTTCATTTCTTTTACCAGGCTTCAAGCTTGTCGCTTTAAGCCTGAGGATAGGGACTGGATGCTCCTGTGGCTACAGAGCTTTTAAGGGTTGTTCCTCTCTCTGGAACACCTAGTCAAGTGCTGCTATGCCTTTGTAACTTAAACTCTATTTCGTTTTTTAATATATTTTCATAGCTTTCGGGGTTCTCCCTTGCAGTTTTTATTGGTAAAAAAAAACGAACATCCTTCTTTCTCCGGTCATATGGTTGGTGCAACCACTGTCTAGCACCCATTTTGATCCACCGGAGGAATGGGCCTACAACACAAATCAAGCCTTGGTTTTAGGTACCCAAGCTTGCTTGGGTCCTTGGAGGTTAGTTACAAGAGATTTGGGCACCCACACATGAGACTTGGTGTTCCCATGGCGTTTCCCAACATAATGAGCATAAATTTTACCAAACTACTTCTCATTAAAACATAAGATGCATCAAAGGTTCTAAAGAGCAACTGTTGTTGTTTATAAACAGAACCAGTCCGGGTCACCGGACTTGTCCGGAGGTCCGGACTTGTTCGTGCCGATGCCGGACTAGTCCGTTGTTCCTGTGTGTTGATTTTGTTGGACTTCCTAGCTTGAGAGGAATTTCCCTTCACAGAGATAGTGCTATCCTTGTTATTCTTATGGCTTCTAGCATTTTGCTTTCCACCATAAGAATAACCAATGCCATATTTGACATAGGGAGGTCTTGTGACCAAGTATGCACTACGTGCATATTTTATCTTCTCCATGTCAAATATGCCATTTTGGGAGGGATGCTTGTCTTTGGTAGAGGTTGACCTATCTTTCAAGCTAGTGTCAGTTTTGCACATGAACAAGTAATGATAGCTCCAGTTTTAAGGGGTTGAGAAGGCGAGCTTGAAGTGGATGAAGGGTCACTTTGCTTGAGTGACTCAACTTGTACCTCAATGATCTTGTTAACCATTATTAGGTTAGCAAGTTCGTCCTTGATTGTAGCATTTGAGTCGCTTAGCTCCAAACAAGTTTATTTGCTTGAAGCTAACTCAAGCTCTAGTGACTTGCTTCGCTCCTTTTCAAGTTCAAGAAGCTTGTCAAGCTCAAGATATTCCTCCTTTTGGGAGATTATCATATCTTCTTGATGGTTTATCAACTTCTCCTTCTCAACAAGCTGATCAAGTAGAAATTTGATTTTCAAAGCTGTTTTCTTATCTAAGCCAATGAGCATATCTTCATTATCACTAGCAATTTCACTATCACTAGAATAGGAATGCAAGGAAGAGGATTTGGTTGTTACCTTTCGTTTACCTTCCTTTGCCATGAGGCAAGTGTCGTTGCCCTTCCATGCGCCAAGAGTGGGGAAGAGAGTGGACTTCTTGGATGTCTTCTTGATGGCTATGCTAGTTATCTCCTCTTCTTCTTCGGATGAGGACTCATCATTTGAGTCCCACCCTTCCCTAGATGCGCTTGTTCAGCTTGCTTCTTCTTCTTGAAGAATTTCTTGGATTTAGGCTTTGTTTCCTTGGTCTTCTTCTTGTTTTCTTGATATGGGCAATCAACTATAAAGTGGTCATATTCACCACAATTATAGCATGCCCGCCTCAACTTTGGTCTTGATTTTTCCTTGTACTTCCCTTCACTTGATTTATTTCATTATCTTTTCTTCATCATCCTTTTGAATTTCTTCATGAATAGTATCATGTGATCTTCATCCAATTCGCTGCTCTCATCGTCGCTGTCCCCTTCTTGTTGAGCTTCTCGAGCTTCTTTAGACAAGGGCTTGAGAGTGGACTTTAGAGCGACCCCTTTCTTCTTTGCCGAGGTGAGATCGGCAATCTCTTTGACATATTTCGCCTGCTTTTCCATCATCTCAAAATTGATGATCTTCCCAAGTAGCTCATCCGGGGTCATTTTCTTGTACCCGGGGCTTTCTCTAAGCATCGAGCATAAGGTGACACTACGAGGGATGAAAGCTCTAAGGATGAGCTTCACAACCTCGTGATCGTTCCACTTCTTGCTTCCGTATGCTCGAACCTTGTTGATGAGTGTCTTTAA
This sequence comes from Tuctoria greenei, assembly GCA_036927565.1. Classification (NCBI taxonomy): domain Eukaryota; kingdom Viridiplantae; phylum Streptophyta; class Magnoliopsida; order Poales; family Poaceae; genus Tuctoria; species Tuctoria greenei. The sequence continues at coordinate 49,202,470 of JAYESD010000009.1, forward strand.
GAGGTTGTACATGTCTTGCAGCGACTCATCTTCTTCAATGGCGAATCTTCCCAATTAGCCTTCAATAATCTCAATCTTCGCTTCACGCACATGACGATCGCCTTCATGTGCAGTTTGCAATATATCCCATATCCCCTTTGCAATCTCGAGTCCATCCACCTTTGTGAACTTGTCCTGACTAAGTGATGAGGTGATGACTACAGCATCTTGGGCATTTTGATGGATTGCGTGCTCTTGACTAGGGGTGAGCTCCTCATCATCGTCGGTGATATCTATTCCTGTAACCACAATGTGCCACAAGCTTGGATTGAGTGAGATCAAGTGCATTTTCATGTTTTGCCTCCACATTGAGTAGTCATTGCCATCAAAGTGTGGGGCTTTTCCAAGTGGAATAGATAGATAATGACTGTTGTTAGAATTTAAGCAATCATAATTAAAAGGATATCGGGATTAGTCGGTGTGACTACTCCCCTTCTTCTTCTTCTCATCTTCGATCTTCACTTTTCCTTTGAAGAGGGTTTTCTTTCTTAGGGGTGCCTTGAGTTCCAGCTTCTCCTCATCGTCATCCTCGAAGTCTTGAATGGACTCGAGGAGCCTCTCCAATTTTTGGTTCTTTTCTTCTTCAACCTTCTCTTGGTTGAGGCTCGTGTGTACGTCCTTCATGTCTGACATGTTCTCTTCGAGCGATTAGTCTCCTTTTGAAGAGTCCTGCTCTGATACCAATTGAATGCGGCCTAGAGGGGGGGGTGAATAGGCCTTTTTTATTTTTAGTCGGAACCTGCAACACTTAACAAACTGATCAAATCCTGAGATATCGGACAAGTCCAGTAGAGTGCGGACTAGTCCGGTGCGTGCGGCCTAGATTGATCAAGTTTGATCGAATTTTTCAATCCTAGGATGTATGCAGAGGAAATATACTTGTAATTGGAGTGTCACACTACTATGAACTAGGATGCAGCACAAGTTAATCTTATATTCAATGTTTCAATGTAAAGTAAACAAGATTGATTGAAACTCTAGATATATAGAAGAGTAAGAACAATATGTGCAAAGTAGGAACACAAGCTCTTTATCTCATGGTTCGGTTCCCACATAGGAAACCTACATCCACGTTGAGGAGTCCACAAAAGGACCGAGTCTTCTCCAACCCTACCCTCGTCGGATCGCCACGGAGGCCAATCCTGTTCACTAATCACAAAGGGCAAATAACCAAATTCAAGGGGCCTTCTCACAAGTTGAGGGCTCTCCAAGATTACAAGATGAACACCACCAAGAAAACACTCTTAAGATCACAATGTAAACCATAGGAGTGTGTTAGGGAATCAAACCAAGAGCTCAATGAGTGAAGAATTGTGTCTCTCCTTGGATCCAAAGTGTATCCTCAAAGGATTAAGCTTTCTTGCGTTGGATTGCATGGAGGGATGAGTTTTATAGGCTCTTGGAGGGTGTGACGGCGCAGGGTGTCGAGAGTTATGAAAGATGGGCCGTGCACACATATTTATATGGGGTTTCCAAAAGTTATCGTTAGGGTTTAGAAAGATCGGGCTAGTCCGTGGTGGACACCGGACTAGTCCGGTGTGCTGTGTGTAGGAAACCCTAGGTGTCCCGAAATATCGGACTTGTCTGGAGTGAAGGCGGACTAGTCCGATTTTGGTTCTGGAAATCTTCGGACTAGTCTAATGAATATTGAACTTGTCTAGATAGGTGAAACCATAAGTGAATTTGGGGAACAACTCCGCACTTGGAGGACTTGTTTGATTTAGGTCAGAGGGATTTCGGACTAGTCCGTGCTAACATCGGACTTGTCCGATTGACATCAGAAAGATATCGAACTAGTCCGTGGTGTTATCGGACTTGTCCGATTTCGTGCAACTTGTGAAGTGTTTGGAGGACTAGTCCGCACTGGGGAGGACTAGTCCGATTCTAGTCAGAGAGATATCAGACTAGTCCATGGTCATATCGGACTAGTACGGTCAGTGAAAAAGTGGACTGTGTGGACAAGTCTGCATTGTGAGGACATGTTCGATCTGGTGCAGAAAGATATCGGGCTAGTTCGGGGTCAATCGGACTAGTCCGATCCTGTATAACTTTGTGCAATGTGTTAGATTAATTGTGCTTGATCTCTTGGGGTGTGTTTCCTTAACACATTCCATACACAATGATCTACTACACTTGGTTCTTGAGCTCTTTTACGCATTGCTCCCCATTCTCTTTTCTTTTTGGCACTTTGTTCATTCTCTCATTAGAACTTGTGCTCATCTCAATAACTGGGTTAGGATCTCATTTGTTTGTCATAAATCAACCAAAACCCACATGGGATTCCTAGATGCACTTTCAGGCGCAGCTCCCGTAATGTCACCCCACAAAACACAATTGCATGCATTTCAAGCGACGCCTTTAGACTACTAAAACTGTTCATCACTTGCGGCCGTCTTCCTCCTCTCCCTCTTCGCCCACTCCCGTCAGGTAAATAGAGTAATCATGTCTGGGGGATTTTCGTCTGACTTCACGTGTCGCCGCCTCACAGAGGAGTGTAAGGCGTGGCGCCAGAACCATCCTCATGTATGTATAGTATCCTCTTTTCAATTTTATTCATGATGGTACACACATGCACACGTCAAGTTGATAATATGAAGTAAGTCTTGGTGTTGCGGGGTTTCTCTGCAAAGCCTGCGTCGGACATCATGAACTGGCGGTGTGTCATCCCCGGTAAAAAAGGGGTAAGTTCTGAATAAGCACAATCCACACTATTTGATCATTTTTTTCATGTTAATAAATTTATTTTGCAAACTTGCTGGGAACATGGATTCTACCCTCTAACAATCCACTTCAAGGAGGACTATCCTAGGGTGCCTCCAACATGTGCCTTTCCACTGGGTTTCTTTCACCCGAACGTTAATTGTTCTATAGGAGCACTCTGTCTTGGGATTCTTGATGCAGAGATTATAAGATCGGTAAACTTCTTTTAAGTCCTTGCAATGCGTAGCTTTTGAAATCTTATGTTACTGCAGTTAAATTTTTCCTAGGGATGGTTTCCATCTATTACAGTGAAAATGATACTACCTAACGTTTAGTGTTTTCTTCATTAGCCAAATGCGCTCAACATAAAAAATGATCGCTATAATCTACCTATGAAGGTTAGCAACTTTGTTATATATCATTCATCATTGTGCTTTTGTTAACTTGAATATTTTTTGTGTTTCGGGGTCCGGAGGAATATAGGAGACGTTTTAGGGGGCAAGCTGGACGGCACGGTGTACAATCGATGTGATCAAGAGGACTTGCCAGAACTTCGCATGCATGTAGTTTTTAGTCAAACTTGTAAACTATATATGAATTGCAATGTATACATACATACATACATACATACATTCATACATACATACATACATACATACATACATACATACACATATATATATATATATATATATATATATATATATAGAGAGAGAGAGAGAGAGAGAGAGTTGACTAGGAATATATTTGTCTGACGACTATATGTGCATGTGAATATGTGTGTCTTTGTATATATGTGCATGCTGTGAATATGTGTGTCAAAAGAATAGGATCATGATACAATCTGATGTATCAATCAATAACAACCTGATGTAGCACTGGTAATATTTTGTGCATTTTGGATATGCTCTACAGATTCCAGTTTGCTTTAATTACATTGCTACATCTATGTTTGCGCATTTATGACCAATGTTACAATTGCTGGTTGTTTATCTTTACCTTTTACCATGTAGCTTTTGACATTGTCCTTGTTTCATATATATGCATGGTCGCAGGTTCAACTTTTTAAACTCTATTTTTCAAGATTTTGTGAACTTTGGTCTGGTTTGTATGTCTTTACTTGCATTAATTAGCATTTTGATGCATTTGGCGATTCATCTTTTTGTTCGTATTCTTTGTAATGTCCTACTAGCACGTTGAATAATGTTCTTTTTTTTTTGCATTACCTGCTTTGCTCCTAGTGCATGACTGCTTTTAGATTTTGATTTCCATGGCAACAACGATGAAGGGGTGCTAGCGCGCGAACGTCGAGCAAGCAACTAAGCATAAAAAGCGATCTCGCACACTGAACAAGTTGTCAGAAGAAGTCTACCCCACGGGAGATACAAACGCACCGGTGAAGAGTAATACCATGTGCAAGAATTGAAGTGACATGAATTAATCACGATTGCATGCACGCACAGGGGCACAACTAGCCCATCTTTTTCCATCAAAACTGAACGACAACCTGCTGGAGACAGCTAGCCGGAAATTCCCGCAACCCAGATCCAAATTCTCCAGTGCGCGAACAAATTTCCGTTCTTATTGGCATGCAACAATAGAGATTTACAACTCAAATACTCTCTGTCCGCCTCCATTTTCAGTCCCACCCATTGTAATCCTATTTTTGGCCACGATGCGAATAAACGGAAACTGGCCTCTAATCCCGCAATATCGTGGCCTCTGCTACCACAATACCATGGCTTGCAAATCGTTCTCTTCGCCCCTAATTTCACCGTATTGCAGCTCAACTTCCTTTCTCAATTACGGGGTCATCGCTGCCCTGCACTTACGGTTGCAAGTTCTTCACACTAGGACCTTAAGGGATCTTGAAGTGATGCATCGAAGCTCTCGGTGCATAAAAATTTGGTGACTCACGGGTACAACGCCGGCGACCAAGTTTGTCAGCCTCCAACAAACTTCTTTGTCGCCGACACCTCCCTGCGCCATCCCGGACTCCAATTTTATGCTAGGTAAGTTCCACATGTTCCATGCCATCTTTTTATGGAGCTATTTTGGCTTATTATGACTTATATCTTTCTACTACGCGAGTTCCAATTGCCTGCCATGGCGTTCTTCCAGCAACGATCGCCATCGACGACCAAGAGAGAAGGAGGAGGCCGCACAACCATTCGATCAGATAAGAGCTGATATAATTATAACATAGCGTACCGTTTTAGTTTGTAGAAACCACACCAACCGATTCAAAATATACGTCGGTCATGTAATCTGACATTATCACTATTATTTACGCTCTTTACTATTTTCAGAAAATTTCTCAGGGGCGACTAAAATCAGTTTTAACTAGCAACAAGACACCAAACTTCCATGGCGTCTCCAAATAATCATCATGGACAACAAGCACCTAGTATATAAGTATAAAAGGATTTACTATAAAAATTTAAATATTCAGGACATATTAATTCCTTTGCATCGTATGCTGATGGGAATGCACCGCAAGCTGTTCATCAACCCCAAGATCAGAACGACCACATGACCCATCGCTACGAATACAAGATATCTTACATGCTGACAATGACATCGGATAATGAAGAGGTATATCTAAACCATAAATATGAAGTCTCTAGCTACTAATTGTTTTAGCACACCTTGTGGTTCTACTTTCCTAGTCCCAATTAACAGTTCATTAGTCTATCTTGCTCATTAACATCAAAACACAATGTAGATCATAGTATGAAGGATATTTAGACATATAAACTAGTCTTTAGGCCAAGCGCACAGGCAAGTTTTCATCAATCTTGGCACTGTAGCTTCTTTCTGATAGTGTACCCTGTACACTACGTGCTGATTTTTTATGCCCGGTAATGGCATGAGCTACCACGCTGCGCTCTCACCGCTGGCCACTCCAGCACCGGCACCCACGCCCTACTGCTGGTCACTCGAACATCAGTGGCCACTCCACCGAGACCCTCGACTCAGCTCTGCCATGTCCTCCCGGATGTCCCATCCTTCTCGTGCGATGATGACCCTGCCGCTCTCAACCCCCTGGCCATCACTCGCCCTGCCACCAATCATCCTCGAGACACGCTCTGGTAGATCTCGGTCAGACCGGACACTCGCTTTGTTGAGTGTCGCCAGCTGCCCGCCCCTCTGTATTGCCTTCGCTTCTAGCCCCCCCCCCCCCCCCCCCACCACCACCTACGCATTCGCCAGTTGCCACCGCTCGTGTTTATGACACCGCTTCTATGGAGTGGACTGTCGTGCAGCGTGCACGCCATCCCTCTGCTCGTTTTGCAAAACCAAGGAATCTACGCGACACTAGGCAACTGTCATGTCACTCAGTCCGAGGTCCATCTTTGTTGTCGTTGCTTCCACTGCATGGTGCACAACCATATAGCCTCTAACTACCAGGACCCGCTGCACTGTTGGTGTTGCTATCATTGTGGGCACCTTTCCCGTAGCTAGCGCTTACCCAAGGGCCCAGACGGGCATCCATACGTTCACCAATCCATCCATACACTAAGGCTATCCTTCCCACCACTTACTCGGCTGCCACTCAGCCCTACTAAGGTCAGGCGTCTTCCTAAGCCACTTCTGCCGCCCAACGTCCGCTTTCACCAATACCTCGTCGATGCCTCCATGGAGCTCTGGAGAACCGGGCGCCTGTTGGCCAGGCTGCTATGCTCGCGGAGGGTGGAGGGGGGCTCATTGCCAACGAGTTTTAGAGCTGTCGCTGGCATGCTCGCTTCCTTGTGCCTCTCCAGGGTCGCACTAGGGCATTGTCGTCTGATGTCCGCGAGACCATCCACAATGCACTGGCAATCCCGCATTGGACCTTCAAGGTTGCCACACACCGTCCTGGCTTCCTCATTCGATTCCACCGCCCCAACCTTCGCGAACAAGCCCTGCAAGAAGGTTCTATCCCTCGCGTTGGGGTCGATCACCACTTCCGGCCTTGGAGCTTCCCTGAGCACTCCATTGACGTCGTGTTTAGAGAGTCTAGGTAGACAGCTCCCAGTGGCCCGCCGTCAGTGCCCAAAAGAAGCTTCCCCCACTCCTGCTAAATCACACTACTTAGTAAATGTGATATGTTTATTGTAATTGTTTTGGCGCACGTTGTGCTTGTAATTGTACAATTTTTTGGCTTATAATATAATTCGGCATTGCCGGTTTGTTTGGACAAAAAAAGACTAGTCATTACCCGTATGCAAGAACATTATGTTTACTGTAACAAATGTATGTGAAAGTAGCCTAGAGGGGGGTGAATAGGCGATAATCAAAAATACTATGCTTAATTAAAAATGTCCTATCAAAACAAATCGGACTTGTCTGACTAGAAGTCGTACTTGTCTGACTGAAGTCAGACAAGTCTGATTCAACGAGGATAAGTCCGGCTGAATCTACATGACATCAACAAAAATGAAGTTTTTAAGCAATCTAGTGAAAGGAAATACAGACTAGCAATTCTAGTAGATGATGGGAACAATATTAAGTGCTAGAAATAGAGTAAACCTAGATGATCGCTAGAAAGTAGAACTTTGCGGAAATGTAAATGGCGCCAATGAACACAAGGATTTTCTCCTAAGGTTCGGTTCCACAAAGAAACCTACGTCCCTGTTGAGTAACCCACAAAGGGCCGGGCCTAACAGCCCTATCCTAGCCAAGACGCCTCAAAGATCAAGTTTTGGATCTTCCGCTACCACAAAGGATTACAAACTTCCCCAGATTAAGAAATCATGCAAGAAAACTTTGGGGCGACACCTAACCATCTAGGGAAGAACCCCAAGAGTAACAAACACGCGATCACGAAGAAACTCAGCAAATCAAATATTGTTCAACCCCTATGGACTTCTTTTGCCAATTCTCACAATCACTCCTTCACTCTTCCCCAAAAACTTCGGATTTGGCTCAAGAGGGTGAAGAATAGTGGAGGAGGGTTTTTCTAGAGTTTGAGGTGGCTCTGAGAGTTTCCGTAGGGTTAGGCTATAATTGGGACGAAATCCCCATCAACTTATACTCAAAAAGTGTTTTCATCCATTAGTTGACAGCCCACGTCGGACAAGTCTGTCCCAATTTTGGACAAGTTCGATAGACTGACAATGAAATAAGTACGGCTAACCACTCGAATATTAATCTACGCGCAAAAACCGCGTCGGACAAGTCTGACTAACATCGGACAAGTCTGACACACAAGGAGACGTTTTTCAACTCAGCTTACCTGAGACACTAAGCCAAAGAAGTCCACCTCAGACATGTCTGACCCACTTCGGACATGTCTGAATTCGAACAAAGACTTCTCAGACTTGTCTGAACACCCATCTCTGACAATTCCAAGTTTTCAGACACCTAGAAAAAAAATTCTAAGTCAAGTACCTCGAACATGTCTGACCCTCTTCAGACATGTCTAAATACAAACAGAGAGATTTTGGACATGTCTTACATACAGATTCGGACATGTCTGAATTCGACCACAGAAGTTTCAGACATGTCTGAAATACAGTTTAGACATGTCTAAATTCCACCAGAAGGAATTTGAACTAATCTGACCCAAGGCGTCGGACAAGTCTGACTTAGACACAAAGGATTTTCCTAAAATCTACCCAAGGGTTGAGCTCCCATTTGACTCACTAAGTTTCCACGCGTCGTGTCCCTCTTAATAGTATGGATTTTCCTACGACTCAAGGAGAAATAGAAAACCTATTTCTACTCCACTTTTCACGGCTTTTCTCCTTTTTTGTGAATTTCATTTCGTACAACAATCTTTGCAAGAACTCAACCAAAGTTATTAGTCCTTTAATTGTTTGTCATTAATCAAACAAAACTCACAAAGGACCTAGATGCACTTTCAATATGATATTTGAAATTGACAATAACTTTCCTATTGCTCTAAAATATGAGCAATCAACATGATAAGATCGCAAAGGAGAAACACAGTACCATCAAGAGTGGATACCTTTTTTGCGTATCAACAACAACAAAGTGCACGACAATTTGATGCATCGCCCCCCCCCCCCCTCCCCCCCAGTTGGAAAACGCTAACCAGAGTTCATCCCATGCTCATATTTGCTGCACTAGTCCTGAAGATTGTACATCTAAAGGCCCTAAATTTCTATAGATGTTATAATAAGAAGGAGGACGGTAATAAAATTGACAAAAGGAAAATCAAATTAATTCAAACCCTAATTGAGGAGGTTCAAAAATTTAAACTAATCTCCAGTTCAAACTGATTTAAAATATGAAATTGAGTTGCCCAATAAATTACTCATAATTCAAGAAGTGCCCCTACCAAGTTTCACAATTTTTGAAGCACATTTGCTAGTTAATTCAATGAAATAATTGAAATACCATTTGAATTCAAATTCAAATTTGAACCTGATTCAAAATTGGTCAATTCTCAAATTGGATTTAAATTTGAGTTCTACATATTTAATTTAGTCTACCTGCCAGATTTGGATATTTTTGGGCAAAGTTGGAATGAAGATATAACTTAACAGAGAAGGAAAGAAGTGTGGGACCCACTTGTCAGCCTCACTCCAGCTTCAACCGCCTCTGTTTTTCTCTCCCAGAGTGCCAGCGCAATGCTTTGCATGTCCAGCGTCCAAACTTGCCGTAGTGGAAACCAGCTGCCCTCTCTACTCCTTATCACATCCAAAAATCCTTCTCACTCCCTCACATGTCTCCTCGGGATGTTTTGTTTTCATTTTCTGATTTCAGCACATGCACACATTGTTGTTTGGTTCCTGCCGCCATCGAGCTTCCGTCTGGACCACAGTGCCCGGTGCACGGTGAGGTGTTCTTCGCTCCACTGAGCTGCAGAATGAGACGCGGCCTTCTTCTCTGCCTCCTCGACGTGCTGCTCCGTTCTCTTGGGCGTCCAACCGTGGCCACGGCGTGTTTTTCTCTTCCACGCTCAGAACAGCTGCTCCGCCTCTACAGTTCTTCGTCGCCCAGCCAAACTAGGAGCTTTCCGCTTGATCAAAATCACACCAACAGGTCCTAAATACTCTCCTCTCCACGTCCCTCTATTGGATTGAGCTCTCATGGCACGGTTTTGCCGAAACAAGGAGTTTCATGGCCGCCGCTTGGTGACCTAGGTCACCAACGAACACCAAACTGCAGCCAATTTCCTTGCAATTAGACATTATATTCGAGTTCTGTATAGTGCCAAGGTGCTTTAGGACCGAAAACCCGAGCTGTTCCACCATTATTGAACCATGTCCACTGTGTCGCCGATCTAACAGCCGCTGCCACTGTTGGCAAACTCATTCCCATGTCCGCCGCACCTGCAAACGTTGTCCATCGTGTGTTCTAGGGCCCGACGATCAATTCGCTTTTCTGGGTCGCTGCCTTTTGTCGCTTATAGCCACGGAAACGGCCAGCGAAGCCAGTCTGAAGCCACCAGCTCGAGCTGTCCAGGGTAGAAGATGGAACTGACAGTGGACCCCGCTGGCAGGCATTTAAACTTTTCCTTTTTCCTTTTAAATTTGCAGATTTTAACTAAAGTTTGAAATTCCATATCTCCTAGTAGAACTGTCCAAAAATTATGATACAAATTTTGTTGGGTTCCTTTTCACCAGTACATTTCAGTGGTGCAATTGGATTGGTACGAAAATTACTGGAATATTCTCCATAATTTCTTAAAATGAGAAATTTGGGAATTAATTCCAGGCGATTTCATTGATGGAAAATTCTAAATTCTGGCCAGATAGTCTTCCATTATTCTCTTGATCTTCAGTTAAAATTTCAGATTTATTGGACTTAATTTGTTGATTCAAACTGTGTTGCTTTTTCATATGTCCATGAAAAATGTAAAATCAACAGAAACATTTCAGAAAATATTTCCAACTTGTAAAATTCATATATCACTCTAAACAACTTAGTGAAATGTGACATCAATTTTATTGGACTCCTAATGAGTAACACTTTCTGGAAAACCAACTTTTAGGCATGAAAAGGCTACAATTTTTCAGGAAATTTCAGTGAAGCTTTGTGGATTTTTGTAGACCACACCTTACCTTTGCTTTAGCTGAAACTTTGGTCGATCCGGTCTTATGAGGTCTGTTAACTACTACATAAATCCCAGCTTCATTTGGTTTGATCATCATCAGAGTATGTCATTAGTACCTTTGCTCTACACGTATATCATATTGATGATCCTAAGTCCACCTGTTTTCATAGCAACTTTGCTTAAGTTCATTCCTTGCCACCAGAATTGGAATACAGTAGAGACCTTGTTACAGTTCTTGCACAGCATGTTACTTTCTTCTTGAGCTACACATAGCTTGTTCTTTTGTTAAATCATAATCCTTATATGTGCATCTCATTTTGATAGTGATCGTGACGACGAAGGACTTTGATGTGAGATTTCTATTGGAAGGACCAGCAGCTGATCATATTTGCTTCATCTGACTTTATTAACTTTTGGATCAGCTACAACCTAAGGCAAGCCCCGGTTTGCATATAAATGCCCTTATAATGTTTTATTTTGTATACACTATATATATTGAGATATGTATTGTGCATTATGTCAGGTTTTGTTGAGAATCCACATGCATGACCAAATAATCCTTGGAGTGGCTGGGTAGAACATTACTCCATCGTATTATATTGCTATGCTAATATTTTAGTGGAATCGATAGAAGTCGAGTGGTTGGAATCCACTTGCGAGACAAAGAATAAGATTCACATGGATTTAGTTCAAGAATGGTTTATGAATCTGAATGTGAGACCGGGCAGCAGAGTAGGAAGTAGCAGGACGTGGTCCTGGGTGCGTAGTCCTGCCTATGCCGATTGAGGATCGATCGGTATGCAGCCTCACTGAGCAACTTTAAACTGTAATATTTGCATACTGGCTATATGGGTCCCACGGAGCTGATGTAACTCGGGCACTCTCACGTCGAAACTTATATCGTGGTCCCCTGGGGGAAAGAGGACAGGGCGTGTAAATCTGCTAGCAGGCAACTTCGACATGTCCGTGTAGTAGACCTTTTGTGAGGATCATAGAATGGGTTTGACATTGGGATGATGAGTGAAAGGTGGCCACATATGACGTGATGTGAACAACACCGACGTGTCTTCCATGCGGGTGTATGTTTCGTGCACACCGGGTGTCTACTGATTGCAATCATCGTCCCTTGCGATTATTTAAGTATCGCTTGTTCACTGAGTCGTGATGTAGTAAGCAAGAGTAGTTGGAACTATTGGAATATTGCTTATATTGATTAATCAGTGTATTGCAACGTGTATGTTTTAGATGATAGTTCTCACTAAGTTTTTGTTCTCTAAACCAGTAAGTTTGATGCTAAAACCTAAAAACTAAGGATCAACTTTACGCGAGTTCTTTACTGCAAATACAGCTTCCTATCTTATGATTATCCTTGCATGTAAAATTTCATGCTTTAGGTGAGACGATTAAGTCTTGTTGAGCCTCTGTGCTCACGGTTGCTATAAGTGTAGTTTTGCAGGTTATCTTCTATTGTTACTGTTAACCGTCCATGAGAACTCGAGCTGTCGAGATGTATCTGTCACGTGAAACCTCACCGCTGCCATCTCTTTCGTAATGCTAGTGGGAAGCGTCCACGGGGCATGGACGACTTCTCTTTTTCTTAGCTAGGTTAGAGAAAGTGAGTATGTATATAGTCTGCTACCTGTGTACTCTTTGTACATTTTTTTGTACACTTGATTATATTATGAAATAAAACTTTGAAGTATTTTGAGTATTCTTTTCTTGTGTGTTGTTGGGTGCCGCATCACATGGCACCACCAAATGCGATTCCTAGAAGTCGGAACCTCGGTCCTCACATCCTGGTATCAGAGACGCATTGGGAATAGCACGCTCAAAAAGAGCCTATTTTGACAACTTCAAGGTAGTCGAGTGAGGATTAGTCACTATGCGCGCATAAGGTCTATTATAGTATTAGTTACTTAAGGTGACAAGCTAACATATGTATTATTATATTTTTGTAACGATGCTCCAACGTCAGGTAAGAGGTAAGGTACGCCACCGCAAGTGGATCAATTGCGGTAAGCTCACCATACAAGGAGTGATATGTAATTGTCCCCTGTGGCTTGGCATAGGAGTTAATATTAGTCTCTGAACCTTCTCATGGTTCTACGAACATATGAAAATGCTGCTCCCTAGCGTGATTCTCGGTAAAAGCGAGGATACCCCATCGTGTGGTAAAAAATGTGATAGTATGCAACTCTTGAACATTCAATGTTCAAAGGGCCATACGCAGCGCTCGCCATCGGCGTGCCACAACTTTTATGAGGCAGTAGGCAGTATTTGTTGGGTTGATAACATTCCCAATCATGATGACCCGTTCACGCTCTACTGGGGTTCCTCGTCATGTTGTGTTGAAACCGACCACATTTCTCGAGACGTGTTCTCCTTGAGGACGGCCTGTATGGAATGATACAAGGTGTTAGTTTTGGAATATAATATATTGTCACTACTGCCCGTGCAGGTCATGCCTTACGGCACCATAATGAGTGTCTGTAAATTGTGTGTCTTCTGCAGATACAATAACCATGCTATCCTTATCTCGAGTAGAAAACGTTTGCGAGTGCAAGTCATTAGTGCCAGCGTTGAGACGTATGCTGGAATACTGACTTAGGACTTTCTTTGGTGAGGATGTAGTACCGACATGTATCCCATCGATGCATTAAGAAGATCACTGTAAAATGAACTCAAGAAGATGTAAGATACATGTATCATTTATCGATCTATGATTTTGAAGTAAGTTTCAAAGTTGGAGTAGGTTTAAACTCAAGTGATTCAAAAACCAAAATCTTTGTTCTCTGTCTGGAATTTGACCTTATTTTGAAAATCCATAACTCTCAGCATAAAACTCCAATGAAGGTGTATTTTACATGGATGAAAATATTATGAAGTCTTCTACACATGTTCTGTTGAACTCCAGAGTAGAATCTCCCTCTAACCTATTCCAAATTTCCAAGTCCCAAAGTCTACAAAATCTGGACAGAAACTGGAAACATTTCTGTGCCTTTACTATTTGATCATATCTCTTAGTAGAAAATTCGAATGGATTCATATGATACAATTCTGGAATCCTTGTGATATTTATATAATGTTGTAATTTAAAGTTTTGGAAAATTTTGATATTACCTATTTGTAAGACTGTGGCCAAATCCACAATATACAAAGGAGGTGCTGTCAAAATTTCCCTAAAATTCTGGGAACTTTGTCAAACTTTAAAAATTCATATCTCTTTATCCAGAACTGATATGAGGGCGTATGGATGCTCGCTGGAAAGATATTGAAGTTAACACGTAACTTTGGTATTCAAGTTGAGACATGAAACTGCCATTTTCATATTTAAATTCTGGTTTGAATCCAAAGTGCCAATTCTGAACAGAAAGTGACATGTTCAGAGTCAGTTTCAGAACTATTGTGGACATGATCATTTGTTTACTTCCTAAGTTCCACAACATGTTCGTTAGTCATCTATCATCACTCCAAATGTTAAGTTGGAGTGTGATGTGTTTTTATCAAGTTTTGAATCTGGTTCAAAAGATCAAATCGTTGTTTACGCCTTCACATGTTGCATTGTTTAAGTGGTGTGTATTATGGTTAATGTTTTTGAGTTCAAGTTGACATTGCAGCTTTGGATTTTAACCGTATTGCTCAGTCTTACAACATGGATCACACTCATTCTGAGCGTGAATTAGGTGGTTCCATTCATGGCGGAAATGACTCGACACCACAACAATCTCCGCCGCCACCCTCTTCATCCCGGACTATACTTGCTAAAGTCATGGCAGGCGTGGTCAACACTAATCACGAGAACCGTATGTTACTTCGAGAATTGGTGCAACAAGGCAGGTCCTCGAAAGCTCGACTGCATAATTCAACTCGGAGTGATTATGTGGAGTTTCTTTCAACTAGTCCACCAGTTTTCATAGAGGTGTATGATCCGGTGGAGGCTGATCAATGGCTCCGGGTTATAGAAGGAAAATTCGGGCTATCTCAGTTTGATGAATACCAAAAGACTTTGTTGGCTGGTCAACAACTTCATGGGTCTGCTGTAGCCTGTGCTCAGAATATCTCACCACTCTGTCAGTTGGATATCGTATCGGGTGGGGTGAATTCCGCGATGCATTTCGTGCTTGTCACATCCCTGCTGGGATTATAAGTACCAAGTATAAAGAATTCTAGGAGTTGAAGCAAGGAGAAATGAGGGTACTTGAATTACTTCAAAGAATTGAACAGCTTGGTGCAGTATGGAAATCATTTTGTAGACAATGATAATCTGAAAGGTGAATACTTTTTCTGAGGCTTGAATGCTAAACTCAAGGCTTTAGTTAATGACTGCAATTACCATGATTTGGTGAATGCTGCTATTCTGCGAGAAGATGTCGATCTCCATCTTCAAGCGGAGAAGAAAAGAAGCATATCACTGGATAGCAATAGCAACTTTCCTTAGAAATATCGAGTGGGGTATTACTTACCATCCGGTCGAGAAAGTCAGTCGGTGGTGTGACAATCACAGTTTCAATGTTGCACCTATTCTTTGAACGATGTTCATCCAGTGCAGCCACAACAACAACTATCTACTCGTGCACCTCTACTTCAACAAAGTGCATCAATCTATCTTTCATCTCTGTCTACTCGAGAGCCTGATCTTGCACCACAGGATACTAGTTGTGATGAGAATCTTTTAGCACCGGCATGTAACATGACCAAAACGGGGCAGCAACCTATCCTCTCCTCAGGTTGCAAAGAAACCCCATGGTCAGCATAAGAATACTTCACTGAAAGTGGGAAATGTCAACTATGTTGCAATTGAGGATGTTCCCGTGGGAGAGCCCATGTTCGCGGGTATGTTTAGCCTGCATGATCCACCCCCATTTGTGCTCAGGCGCCAGTCATGACTTCGTTAGCAAAGCCTTTTGTGATGAAGCATCAATTGTCATCAACTTCTTTATCATCATCTTATATGATCAATTTAACTGGAGGTAGTATGACCGCCAACCGAATTGTTGTCCGAGTACCTCTATGCTTGGATTGGCGGATTTATCCTACTACTCTTATCATATTGGAAAGTCAGAAGATTGATATCATTTTGGGAATTTCTTGGTTGACACATCATAGTGCTATCTATGACATTGGCTCTCTTACAGTGCAGCTGGATTCCATGAAGCATGGCCAACATACTTTGGTTCTAGAAAGTATCACACCTTTACTCACAGCTGTACATAACACAGAAGCCACTAAATTGGAGGACATTCCAGTTTTCCGTTATTTTCCTGATGTGTTTCCAGATGATTTAGCGGACATGTTGCCCGAACGTGATGTTGAGTTCAAGATTGAACTTGCACCGGGAACTACGCCTATTTCTCGAAGGCCCTAC
This sequence comes from Tuctoria greenei, assembly GCA_036927565.1. Classification (NCBI taxonomy): domain Eukaryota; kingdom Viridiplantae; phylum Streptophyta; class Magnoliopsida; order Poales; family Poaceae; genus Tuctoria; species Tuctoria greenei. The sequence goes on from JAYESD010000009.1 coordinate 49,218,582, forward strand.
CGAATGGCGCCCAATGATTTGCTTAATTGAAAGAGCATCTGAATGACCTTTTGGCTAAAGGTTTTATTCACCCAAGTTCATCACCTTAGGGCTTCTTCGGGCAAATTGTCAAGAAGAAGGATAAAACTTTGAGGCTATGCGTGGACTATCGTCCTTTAAATGCTGTGACTATCAAAAACAAGTACCCACTACCATGCACTGATATTCTTTTTGATCAACTAGTGGGTGCTAAGATATTCTCAAAGATGGATCTTTGGTCCAGTTATTATCAAATTAAGATACAGACAGAAGATATACCGAAGACGGCATTCTCAATGAGATACGAGTTATATGAATATCTCGTCATGCCATTTGGTCTCACCAACACTCCAACTCACTTTATGTACCTCATGAATTCAGTTTTCATGCCAGAGATAGACAAGCTTGTCATGGTCTTCATTGACGACATTTTGGTATATTCTAAATCAAAAGAAGAACACACTGGACATTTGCGTATAGTGATGAAACAATTGTGGATCACAAGCTATATGCTAAATTCAGCAAATGTGAGTTTTGCATCAGCCAAGTTCCATTTTTCAGGCACGTTGTTTCAGCTAAGGGCATCATTGTTGATCCAGGTAAAATAGTGCAAGTGCTAAAATGGAAGTCTCCCAAATCCGCACTTGAAGTCTGCAGTTTCCTAGGCTTACCGGGATATTATCAAAGGTTCATTCCGAGCTTCTCAAAAATTGTTAAACCTAGGATGGAGCTTCTGAAGAAAGGCACTAAATACATTTGGAGTGAAGCTTGTGAGGATGCTTTCAAAATATTGGTGAAACATCTCACCGCAGCGCTAGTTTTTGTTCAGCCAGATACAACCAAATCTTTTGATGTTTATTGCGATGTGTCAGGCATCAGTTTTGGTTGTGTGCTGATGCAAGAAGGACACGTGATCGCGTATGGATCACAGCAACTCCGGGACCATGAACTACACTATCCAACTCAAGATCTTGAGCTCGCTACCCTGGTGCTTGCATTGAAGATGTGGAGACATTATTTACTGAGCTATCTCTTTCATCTCTACACCAATGATAAAAGCTTGAAATACATATTCATGCAGAAGAAATTGAATATGAGACAGCGAAGATGGTTAGAGTTGATCAAAGATTATGAGATTGAGATTCACTATCATCTCGGCAAAGCAAATGTGATTGCCGATGTGCTTAGTCGCAAATCTCATGTTCACCACTTGACACTCACTCTGATGGAAGAGGAAGAACCAAGTTTATACTTAGTTCCACATGGAGCTCTATTTAATCTTGCTCTCATACCTACCATACGAGAGAAGATTATGGTAGCTCAGAAGAAAGACAAGGGTATGTCTAACTCTCGTAAGAGAATGAAAGACGGGGTAATGAAATGTTTTTGGGAAGACGATCAAGGAATGCTATGGTTCAACGATCGGATAGTAGTACCCCATAATATGAGTTATGGAAGAAGATTTTATATGAGGCTCACTTATCCAAATATTCTATTCATCCGGGCAGCAACAAAATGTACCAAGACTTGGAAACAAATTTTTGGTGGACTCGGATTAAACGTGAGATTGCAAAGTACGTCTCCGAGTGTGATACGTGTCGGCGAGTTAAAGATGATAACCTGTGAAAAGTTGGACAGCTGCAACCATTGAATATTCCAGCGTGGAAATGGGAGGATATTAGTATGGATTTCATCACCGGTCTACCTCTCACCTTCCAAAAGCATGATTCGATTTGGGTGATTGTCGACCGGTTAAACAAATCAGCACACTTAATCCTGGTGAGTGTTGGTTATGATGCCAAGAAGTATGCAAAGCTGTACATAGCTCGAATCATGTGCTTGCATGGTGTTCCTGGCACCATTTTCTCCGATCGATGCGCACTATTTGTTGCTCGTTTCTGGGAGCAACTGCATGCCTCACTTGGAACCAAGCTAATTAGAAGCTCGGCGTATCACCAACAAACTGATGGACAAACGGAGAGGGTTAATTAATTCTCAAAAACATGTTATGTGTGTGTGCCATCTATCACGGAAAGAATTGGGATGATCATCTACAATTGGCGGAATTTTCATATAACAAGGGTTATCAATATAGCATCAAAATAGCACCATATGAAGCTCTCTACGGCCAGAAATGCCGCACACCACTAAATTGGTGTGAATCCAGCGAAAGAGTGATTTATGGAATCGATCTCGTTAATGAGGTCGAGGAACGAGTTCGAGTTATTCAAGCCAACCATAAGGCTGCTCAATCTCGGCAAAAGAGGTATGCGGACAAACGACGCCATCCTCTCCATTTCAACAACAGAGATCATGTTTATCTTCGTATATCTCCGATGAAAGGGATTCATCGTTTCGGAGTGAAGGAAAAACTTGCTCTGCGGTTTATTGCTCCGTTCACTATCACAGAAAAATGCGGACCCGTGGCCTATCGACAAGAGTTACCGGCGTCCCTAGCTGGAATTCACGATATTTTTCATGTGTCACAGCTGCGGAGATGCCTCAAATCCCCAGCTGAAATCCGCACAGAAGACCTTGAAGTATTGCAATTGGATCTTACCTACACTAAGCATCCAATATGGATTATTGAAGAAAAGACTCGTGCCACAAGAAACCGGACTTTATGGTTTTAAAAATTCTTGTGGAACAACCATACCGCTGATGAAGCGACATGGGAAAGCGAGGAATATTTATGATCAAACTATCCGGATTTGCTATCATCATACATCCGGTAGCCTCCCTACCTTCGTCTCTTTAATTGTAATCTCGGTATGAGATTCTTTTAAGCAGGGGGGTGTAATGTAAAGGCTCTAAATTTCTAACATACATTTCAGCTTGTAGATGGTATAATAAGAAGGAGGAAGGAAATAAAATTGACAAAAGGAAAATTAAATTAATTCAAACCCTAATTGAGGAAGTTCAAAAATTTACACTAATCTCCTATTCAAACTGATTTAAAATATGAAATTGAGTTTCCCAATAAATTACTCATAATTCAAGAATTTCCCCTGCCAATTTTCACAATTTTTTAAGCACATTTGCTAGTTAATTCAATGAAACCATTGAAATGCCATTTGAATTCAAATACAAATTTGAATCTGATTCAAACATAGTCAATTCTCAAATTAGAGTTTAATTGGGGTTCTACATATTTTATTTAGTCTACCTTCCAAATTTGGATATTTTTGGGCAAAGTTGGAATGAAGATTTAACTTAACAAAGAAGGAAAGAAGTGTGGGACCCACCTGTCAGCCTCGCTCCAGCTTCAACCGCCTCTGTTTTTCTCTCCCTGAGCGCCAGCGCACTGTTTTTGCATATCCAGCGCACAAATTTGCCATAGAGGAAACCAGCTGTCCTATCTACTCCTTATCATTTCCAAAAATCCTTCTCATTCCCTCACACATCTCGCTCGGATGTTTTGTTCTCCTTACTGAATGCTGCACACGCGCACATCGTTGTTTAGTTCCCGCTGCCATCGAGCTTCCGTCTGGACCACGGTGCCTGGTTAACGGTGAGGGGTTTGTTGCTCCGCTGAGCTATAGAAAGCGACGCAACCTTCTTCTCTACCTCATTGACGTGCTGCTCTGTTCTCTTCGGCGTGCAACCGCGGCCGTGACATGTTTTTCTCTTCCACGCTCAGAACAGCCGCGACACGTCTACAGTTCTTTGTCGCCCGGCCAAATTAGGAGCATTCCACTTGAGCCAAGTGCACCAAAAGGTACTAAATACTCTCCTCTCGACGTCCCTCTATTGGATTGAGCTCTCATGGCTCGGTTTTGCCGGAACAAGGAGTTTCATGGCCACCGCTAGGTCACCAACGAACACCAAACTGCAGCCAATTTTGTTGCAATTAGAAATTATATTCGAGTTCCCCATAGTGCCAAGGTGCTTTAGCACCAAAAAATTGAGCTGTTCTACCATTATTGAACCGTGTCCACTGTGCCGCCGATCTAACAGCCGCTGCCACTGTCGGCAAACTCATTCCCATGACTGCCGCATCTGCAAACGTTGTCCAACGTGTGTTCTAGGGTCCGGAGATCAATTCTCCTTTTTGAGTCCCTGCCTTTTGTCGCCTCTAGCCACGGAAACGGCCGAGCCAAGCCAGTCTGAAGCCACCAGCTCGAGCTGTCCAGAGGTAGAAGATGAACTGACAGTGGAGCCTGCTGGCAGGCATTTAATCTTTTTCTTTTCCCTTTTAAATTTCCAGATTTTGCCCAATGTTTGAAAATCAATATCTCCTAGTAGAACTGTCCAAAAAATTACGAAATTAATTTTGTTGGGTTCCTTTTCACCAGTACATTGCAGTGGTGCAATTGGATTTGTATGAAAATCCCTGGAATATTCTCCAAAATTCATTAAACTGGGAACGTTGGGAATTAATTCCAGGCGATTTCATAGATGGAAAATTTCAATTTTGGCCAGATAGTCCTTCAAAGATCTCTTGATCTTCAGTTAAAACTTCAGATTTATTGGATTAATTTGTTCAGGCGAACTGTGTTGCTTTTCCATATGTCCATAAAAAATGTAAAATCAACAGAAACATTTTCAGAAAATGTTTCCAACTTGTAAAACTCATATCTCACTCTAGACAGCTTAGAAAAATGTGAAATCAATTTTGTTGGACTCCTAATGAGTAACACATTCTGGAAAACCAGCATTGAGGCATGACAAAGCTACAGTTTTCCAGGAAATTTCAGTGAAGCATAAACCTTTGTGGATTTTTGTAGACCACGCCTTACCTTTGCTTCAACTGAAACTTTGCTAGAGCCTGTCTTATGAGGTCTGTGAACTACTACAAAAATCCCAGCTTCATTTGGTTTGTTCTTCATCATAGTATGTCATTAGTACCTTTGCTCAACATGTATTTCATATTATGGTTCCTGAGTCCACCTCTTTTAAAAGTAACTTTGCTAAGTTCATTCCTTGCCACCAGAATTGGAATACAGTAGAGACCTTGTTATAGTTCCTGTACAGCATGTTACTTTATTCTTGAGCTACACATAGCTTGTCTTTTGTTAAATCATAATCCTTATATGTGCATCTCATTTCGATAGTGATTGTGACGACGAAGGACTTCGACATGAGATTTTTAATGGAAGGACCAATAGCTGATCATATTGGCTTCATCTGACTTTATTGACGTTTGGTTTAGCTGAGACCTAAGGCAAGCCCCGATTTGCATATAAGCGCCCTTATAAAGTTTTATTTTGTATACACTATATGTATGAGGTATGTATTGTGCATTAGGTCAGGTTTTGTTAAGAATCCACATGCATGACCAAATTATCCTTGGAGTGGCTGGGTAGAACATTACTCCATCGTATTATATTGTTATGCTAATGTTTTAGTGGAATCGGTAGAAGCCGAGTGTTTGGAATCCACTCGTGAGACATAGAATAGGATTCACATGGATTTAGTTCAAGTATGGTTTATGAATCTGAATGTGAGACCGGGTAGCAGAGTAGGAAGTAGCAAGACGTGGTCCTGGGTGCGTAGGCTTGCCTGTGTGGACTGAGGACCAATCCATATGCCGCCCTGCTGAGCAAGTTTGATCTGTAACAATTTCATATTGGCTATATGGGTCCCAGGAAGCCGTGTAACTCGGACACCCTCACGTCGAAAAATATACCATGGTCCCTTGGGGGAAAGGGGACAGGAGGTGTAAACTTGCTAGCGGGAAACTTCGACGTGTCCATGTAGTGGACCTTTTGCGAGGATCATAGAAATGGTTCGGCGTTGGGATGACGAGTGAAAGGTGGCCACGACATGATGTAAAGAGCACTGACATGTCTTCCACGCGGGCATATGTGTCGTGCACACCGAATGTCTACTGATTGCAATCACCGTCCCTCACGGTTATTTGAGTACGGCTTGTTCACTGAGTCGTGACGTAGTAAGCAAGAGTGGTTGGAACTATTGGAATATTGCTTATATTGATTAATCATTGTATTGCAATGTGTATGCTTTAGATGATAGTTCTCACTAAGTTTATGCTCTCTAAACCAGTAAGTTTGATGCTAAAATCTGAAAACAAAGGATCAACTTTAGGTGAGTTCTTTACTGCAAATTCAGCTTCCTATCTTACGATTATCCTTGCATGTAGAGTTTCATGCTTTAGGTGAGACAATTAATTCTTGTTGAGCCTTTCTGCTCACAGTTGCTATATCTGTGGTTTTGGATGTTATCTTCTATTGTTGCTGTTAAGGGTTGTCCATAAGACCTCGAGCTGTCGAGATGTATCTATCATGTGAAACCTCACCGCTGCCATCTCTTTTTGTTATTCTAGTGGTAAGCGTCCACGAGGCATGGACGAATTCTCTTTTGCTTAGCTAGGTTACAGAGAGTGAGTATGTAAACAGTCTGATGCGTGTGTACTCTTTATTTATTATTTTGTACACTTGATTATATTATTAAATAAAACCTTGATGTATTCTGAGTATCGTTTTCTTGTCTGCTATTGAGTGCTGCATCACATGACACCACCCAATGCGATTCTTGAAAGTCAGGACCCCGACCCTCACAGTATAAATATCATACTTTTCTTCTTTCACACTATATGTACATGATACTAAATTTAGTCAGGTGGTAATTTGCTTTAATCATTCAGAACATTATACTTCAATTTGTAATACATATATTCCAATATTCTTGTTGATCCCTACCAATGTTTTGTTGACTAGCTATAAAATATTCATGTCACACAAATACATCTGTAATTTATTTTTATTAGTTATGAGTAGTATGTTTTATGACTTGTCATATTACAAATTTTGCTTCATCAAAGATTATTAATATACCATTTACTATTTGAATCAATGTAACAGAAAGATAGAAGTTGGAAGAGGGGTAATGAAATTACTTAAGGCTGCTAAAAGACACTATGATACCATACATGTGAATCTACCAATTAAGTTTTCCAGTAGGTTGGGTGGTGTGGTTGGTGATAATCATCAAATCTTTATCGATGAGGTGGTTATGACTACAAAAAGACATGCATCTCTCATTAATGTAAGGATGTCGTCAGATATTGATGATTCTATCAAGAGAGATATAGTCCAAGATGTTCTGGTTAGTGTCGTCAACCCCACACAGATTTTTTCTAGCAATCTCCATCTTCTACATTTGCACAATGTGTTATACAATGTACATAATGTTTGGCAATTGGAGGACACACGGCATATCCGTGCAAAATTTTTTAAAGATTGATAGAGAGCGCTACAGGGGATGGCGATCCACATTGCATGCCACCAATAAGAGTTATTCAACTGATGCTGAACATAGACGAAACAAATAAACTTGATGATATAGGGGAAGACGAAAATGGGATCATCTTATAGAGTATTTTGGGTCCAATGAGAGATTCAAGGTCTGCTAACTTTTTAATAGGTTACATCATACAAAAATTATTTGATTTACATTCATATTATTAAATACAAATTGCAAGAATTAAGCTAGATCAATTCTGAAAATAAAAAAGCAGAAGATGAAACCTTGCTTGGCCCCAAATCCTACTCCCAACTTAGTTACGAGAAGGTATGAAAAATAAATCATGCTTTTTCTTTGCTGCAATGAATATGTATACCTACATGTTAAATTTTACTTATATTTTATGTAGCGAGACCAAGAGACCGGAGAAGAATCTGATAACATACAACTCCAGGAGTTAAGCCACTTGAAGAATGGTGAATGGGCAAATGATTAGGCAGAAGCTGTACATGTGAGTAATACTTCAAACAAAATTAAATAAATATTTGCAATGTTGTTTTTAAATGACTTTTCTTTTTGTATATAGAGCCATGCATGCGCCCAAGTAACTAAGAAGAAAGCTGAGAATGGAGCTCCAATCTCAAATGAAGAGAAAAACAACATCTTCCAAAGATGTTATAGATCCTCAATAGCTCGATCAGGCAGGAGTTGTACATGTGAGTAACACTTCAAACAAAATTAAACAAATATTTGTAAAGTTGTTATTAAACGACTTTTCTTTTTCTATATGGAGCCACACATGTGCCCAAGTAACTGAGAAGAAAGGTCCAATCTCAAATGTGTGAAATCCCACACTTGAGAAGACCAAGAAGATGAAAACGTGAACTTAAATTTTTTTGAGTGGAGTTGGAACGTCACAACTCACAGGAATTAATTTTCCACTTGAATTGTATTCAAAAATAGGAAAAATGCATAACCATAAAAAACCCTAAATCGGGAGGTTCAAAAATTCAAATAAATTTCATGTTCAAATTAGGTCAACATGAAAATCTGAGTTCTCAAATGAATTCCACATAACACAAATAGTCTCCATGTAAACTTTCATAATTTTTGAATGTCATTTTCTATTTATTTCAAAGAGCACATTGAAAAGCACTTTAATTTCAAATTCAAATTTGAATTTGAATGAAAACCTTGGCGAACGACGAAATGGACTTGAGATTTGGATTCTATATATTTTACTTAGCTTGGCCACCAAGTTTTAGTAGGGAAATAAATGAACAGAGGGGATAAGAAGAGAGGGGTTGGTGGGACCCACATGGCAGCCACAGAAAAGCTTGGACCGACTCTGTCTTTGCTTGCCAGGGCGCCACGGCAATTTTGTATTCCTGCGTATGCCACATCTTGCTTCATGAGCTGGTGAGCACCCTGTTGCTTTGCCCTAATCCTCAGAGAGTTCCTAGTAGACCATGTTTTCTTTGCTCTCTCTCTCTGTTTCTTTCTTTATCCGCAAGACCAGAGCATACACTGCCGCCCAGCTTCCTTGCCACAGTCTCTGCTCGTGGGTGAAGCCAAGCTGCCGGTTATGCGCTCCCTATCCGGGCAAAGCTCTGGGAACACCGCACGCCGGTCCTTCCTCGTGGAGACTCGTCGTGCTACTGGTGTGGCGTTTGATTTTCTTCCTGCCATGTCTCTTGGCCGCCGCCTTTGCTGATACCGGTGCCATGCTGGTGCAGGGCTCCTGCTTTTGCTTCGACAAGGCCCCGTTTGGTTTCACTTTTCTTCGTCTTGATTATATGACAAACATGTTTTTGGTGTTAAGCTGCGATCTGATTAATCAGCTTACTTGAGGGAGTGAGGTGTTTGGTAAAATTGCTTATTTTAATAGATTTGTTATCTGTAAAATGACCACTATACCCTTAGTACTTTTTACAACTCATTTTTAATGGTTTTTATATTCTCTTTTATTGTACTAAGTAGCAGCGTATGCTCTTGATACGTACTGCTGCTGGTATTGATTTTTATGATATATAATGTGCGCTGTAGGAAAACAGAACAAGCTACCTTTGTTTGATCCAGTGCGCTGTAGCAAAAAAAAAAAGAACATGCTCATCTGTATCTGTTACAAAACCAAAACTCATAAAGTAAATAACGATTTTCATACATAAGAGACTTAACACTGAAGGTGTCTCACACATAACAGGTATAACACAAATTGCTCACACATGAAGCAAATAGATTTGACCCCAATGATGTTGTTTTTTCGCAAAAAAAAAAGGAATCAATATTGCTGTAAAAAAGGATCAGTATTGCTGTAATCGTAAAAAAGGATCAGTACACAACAGTTCTGCAAACATTTCACGACTTCCTCCTGCGCAGCATAGGTATCCACCGCCGGCTAAACAACATTTGGAGTACCTTACCAGGAAGAGGCACATGGGGGGCGACGGGAGGAGGTGGCTGATGGCAGCGGACTGCCGGACGGGGCCGACGATGGGGCCGAGGGTTGACGGATGGACGGTCAATGAATGGGCGATGGCGAGGGACGGAGACCACCGGGCGCCAGCGAGGGAAGGCTCGCACCGGGCGCCGGCTAGAGAGGGAGAGCACCATGCGCTGCCGAGGGCGACCACGGGCGCCGAAACGAGAGAGGCGGCGGCTGCAGGTACCGAAGGGACTGGAGGGGTATCGGAAGGAAAATTACCGTCGCGTTACGGAGTCGCGGGGGTTGGGCCGCGACCCGAAAACGCGAGGTAGCAGTTCAATTCGGCTTAACAAGCTAATCGGCTCACAAATTAATCGTAACTTAATTAAAGTGTTTGGGTGGGATTATTGCTTATTTTCATTGATAAGCTGCTTATAAGCAGAAACAAACAGGGCCTTAATACCTATAAAAATCTCTGGATTTTATTCAATAATTCATCTAATTTAAATCTTGATGAGTTTATTCCAGATGATCTCCTTTATAGAAAAATCCCATTTTTGTCCAAAACCTTCATTCAAGCATGATTTATCTCCAGTAAATCTTTCAATTCCATTTGACTTGATTTGATGGGTCAAACAGTGTTCCAATCTCTGTCCATAAGAAATTCAAGAATCAACAGAAACTTTTTCAGAATTTCTCCCAAACTTGTAAAATTAATATATCTAGGAAGCATAGAAAATTATGAAACCAATTTTGTTAAACTTCCCTTGACCTTCCCTAACTATATCATCCACTTTTGTCTATGTCAAAGCTCCAGTTTCATCATGGAAATTCAGTGAAACTTCAAGCTTTGTGGAATTTTGTCGACAACATTCTATCATTGCTGTAGCTAAAATTTTCCTGATTGGACCGGCATAGCCACATGAACATACTGTAAAATCTACAGCATTTGTAGATCTGTTCAACCCATAGAATTGGATTATGATTTACTAAGTCCATTACATTGACTATGTCACTTCATTCTCAAATTCAACTATAATTCCATTTTGTGTCTTCTCTGCTCCTGTACCCTTCTGCTAAGACTTTACTTTAGTCCTGGTACAGCAGATTTCCCCCATCTTACCATCCATAGAGTTTTCCTCCTTTCTAATTTCTATGCTCTTCTTTGATGCATACTTGATTCAATTCCATAAACTCACATTACCCCATTTGCATCTTCTCTCTTTCTTTGCACAACAAAGGTTAACTTTTTAGTACTAGCTAGGTTTACCTCCTCTTCAGTTATAGACTTCTTTACTGATCACTTAACTAAAGTACAATTGCTATTTTTCATATTCATATCGAATAGTGATCACGACGGAAGAGTTCAACGATGAGTACCATATGGAGTAGGAGGGAACCAACATGGACTTGCTGCGACGAGGTGGATCCGGAGCAGTAGTGGAAGCCCTTGGAGAAGTGATCCGATGAGAAGCTTTATTCTGAAGATCAAGAGCTGACTATATTGACATTTACTTAGTCGCAACCTAAGGCAAGCCCCGGTTTGTATTTAAGCGCATTTATAAAGTTTTCTTCTATATACACTATATGTATGAGGTACGTGTTGTGCATTAGGTCAGGTTTTGATTATACTTCATATGCATGACCAAATAATCCTTGGAGTGGTTGGGTATGACATTAATCCATCGTATTATACTGCTACGCTAAATTATTTTCTTGACAGGTCAGTTGAAGTCGAGTAATTGGAATCTACTCGCGAGAATGATCACATTTTATCGACCACAAGTCAAGTAGTTGAATTTTACTTGCGAGAAAAGTCGAGTGAAGGATACTTACTCGTGAGATGTCACCACAATGTTCACTCTTAAAGTCGAGATGTGGATGGGGATTTTTGTAAGATAGCACGCACAAGGTTGATCTCGACCCAAAGGGTGGGACAACGCTTGTGACTACATTGTTCATGGGTCGATAATGGCGAGGCAGGTGTTGTAGGTTGTATGGTAACCCCATCTGTGTCGGTTAAGGATCGATTTGTGTGCGGCCCTGTTGGGCAAGTTTGATCTGTACCGGACGCATACTGGTATATGGGACACAGGAAACCGATGTAACTCAAAGACCTTGGCATGGATACTTCTCCGCTGTCCTTGAATGGAGATGCGAATGCATAAAGGTATAAATCTTCTAGCGGGCAACTCCGACGTGTCCGTGTAGGGGACCTTTTGCTCAGGATGGAGAATGATTCCATATTAGTGCCTCTTGTTAAAAGTGGTTGCGTGCAACGTAGAGTGAAACGCACCGATGTGGCTTCGTTGCGGGCGTATGTGTCGTGCATTCCGGGTTGTTATTGATCGCAATCACCGTCACTCGTGGTTATGGACTGAGCATACTTGTTGACTGAGTGGTTACATAGTAATAAAGAGTAGTTGGATTATTATGACTATTGCAATGATTATAATATTGTATTACAACCTGTATGGATTAGGATTAGCATAATTAAATTTACTATTTCCAAAGACTTAACTTGTATGCAACATATGCAACTTTGGGTATGTAACATCAAAGACGAAGCATTTCTTTTTTAATTGTGGAGTTCATGATGTGTCATGCCTATAGAATGTCATTTGCTATTTAAAATCTAAAAATAAGGATTTACTATTAGGCAAGTCTTTTATGCAATTTAGATTTCCTGTGTTTAGAGTTCCTGCATTTAGAGTTTTATATTTAGGTGAGACAGTTAAGTCTTCTTAAGCCTTCATGCTCACGGTTGCTATATTTGTATTTTTGTAGGTAATGGTTTAACTGTTGCTATTGTGGTTGCCCGTGTGACCTCGGACTTTCCGAGGTGTATGGCTCACGAGAGACTTCACCGCTGCTGTATCTTCTTCGTGTTGCTAGTGAGAAGCGCCCGCGGGCATGGATGTCCCTCTCATGCTTAGATAGGTTGAGAGTTTGAGTATATTCTTTCCGCTCCTTATGTACTCCTTATGTACATTATTTTGTAAACTCGAATATCTTATGAAATAATGCTTTTGTATGTTTCACGTATTCTTTTCGTGTGTGTTGTTGGGTGTCGCATCGCATGGCACCACCCAATGCAATTGATCAAACACAAGAGACATACATGTAAGCTACAAGAGAAGGGATTTTCTGACTAAGTTCATCACCTTTGAGAACTCTATTGTTGTGGTCAAGCAGAAAGAAAACAACTCAGGACGTGCATTGTCTGCCGAACAATACAGGAAACCCAAACAATTAAGTTACGATACTTATGTCCAAACTGCCACATCGGACAACAACAGCCATAATTAAGAAAAACCGACATAATTAAGTAACTTACATCGGCTTTAGGCTTAATTACATCAGCCCTGGCCAATGTAATTGATCGCGATTCGTGTAGTGGAACATCGGATGAAGTAGTGGAAATACCTGTCACCTTGAGTGGATGACTTGCCTAACCAGTTAAGAGAATTAGGTACACCAGTGATTTGGGATCAAGTTAATACCAATTCAAGATCATATATGCTCACATCATGAATCCGGTGCTCGTGACCCAATGTGGAAAAGACGCGTTTCCACGTTGACGCCCTTCGTACTGACCAACACATCAGTCTGCTTCTTGAGTCGTATGGGCAATATAGCAGTAGAGGAGCTAGCAGCAAACCTTTCTTGGACAAGCCCTAAAAGCCAAATTCATAGTAGTGGACCCAACAAAGTCTAAAGATGTCACCTTCTGAGACACTGTACGATACAGAATATCGAGCAACACTAGTACGGTCAAAGATAAAAGAACGTCATTCTATGGCTCCGCCCGTAGTAAGGACCCTAAGAGGCAAAAATCCGAACCAGAGGTAGTCAACGGTAACAATAACCAAACAACCACCATAAGAATTCACCCACCATGGTAGTGATTGCTTGTACCCTACGGAGACACCAGTGTGGGGTACAAACGAATTTTTGGAACTAAGGCATGTTGCCTCCATGACCAGTCGGACTAGTTAAGACAATAGGAGCCACAACCTAATAACGTGAGTACCAGACAAGGATGTTAGATACACGCCCCTCATGGTGTGCAATCACACGCAAGGCATGTACAAAATCCTGAAGGGCAAGTATTGCTTGATGCAATTGTGTTGATCCGATGCTGCATATCGAGAACTAATTGTACGAATACTCAAACTAGTGGCACAACAACTAGAGTACAGTAATGTCAAGATCAAGGAAACAACCATCCCAAGCCAACAAACATAACTTTAGAAATAAATCCGTTCCTACCTATGACAACCTTTGTATCTCGAGGACGAGATTCTATTTAAGTGGGGCAGATTTGTCACAGCCCGAATTCTAAACAAAGATAAAAGTCACTCTGAATTAAAATTTTTGAACAAACTTGAATAGATGAACCAAAATGATCAAACGAATGACAAAAAACCTGATAGCCTTAAACTAATTTTGATTTCAAAATAAAATAAATATAAACATATACATCTTATTCAAAATATAGAATTTATATGCATTAGATCAAAAGTAATTAAATAGATACAGAGTCACATATATACATAGATATGTGTGAGTGTATTAAATAAAACTAAATATAACAAATAAATCAAGAAAAATATACCTAACCAATCTAGTAACAGTTTATTGAAATATAAATTTACTCAAATATGAATCGTTCCTAAATCAGAACCCAATTCAAACTTAAATTCAAATTGAAAATAAGATGCCAAAGTAAGATAAAAATAGGAAATTAGTTATTTGACTTGGGTGTTTAAATCCAACGAAAATCGGAATTCAAAATATCAAAACTGGTTCAAAATTCAGAATCAAATTAAACTAGAAAACCAAAAAGGAAACCCAACTCCCCTCTGGGCACGACCAATTTCCTCCCTCTTTTCTCCTTCAAGCATGTGACCCGCTCCTTGTTGTCTCACTCGGCCCAGCCCAGAGACTGTAGCGCTGTTTTCTTCCTTCTGTTTCCCTTTTCAACCTGACACATGTTCCGCCTCTCCCGCGACAAGACGTCACACGGGTGCCACCTGTGGCACTGCGCTGAGCCAGCTTGCCAGACCATGATCATGCCTGCCGCACCGTCTTCCCCTCCCCAACATCATTGCTCCAGCGACAAAGGAGCACCCTGCGCACCGCCTAGCTCGCCCCATAAGCAGCGCCCGTGGGCCAATGTCACCTCACCGTCGTGTTGCAATTCTAACCATACCGCGCCAGGTATGCACCTAGCAGTAGCGCGCGCCATGGAACCAGCACTGCTGCCTCTGTCCCGGCTCGAGCTGCCTTGTTCCCCTATAAAAAGGACTTCCCCTCTTTGTTCTCGCGCTAGCCATATACCGCGGCCCAAATTCGCCGCAGATAGGCCTCCTACCCCACACTATTGCGCGCTACGCACTCGCTGCCTCCTACCACGCACGCCCGAGCAAATGCCGAGCCAAGTGGAGCCCTCTCGCGTGGGGATTTTGGAGCTCCCAGGTTCTTCCCTGTCATTGGCAACTTTGTTGTTTCCACGCCTATAGAGCGAAGTACTTCGATTACCTTCGCCAGAAGTTTCCATATCATGTGCTCTAAGTAGAACGTATCTTGTTTCGATGAACCATGTACTTTGTCTTAGATCCCGACGGCCCCTCGCCAGCACCGCTGCACGCCATCGTCACTGGCGAGTTAGCGGCTCTTATGGCCCAATAAAACATGCCCCTAAGCTGAGTGTTGACATGTAGTACATGGCAGGGTACTTAGTTTGGGAAGAGGAGCAAGGGAGAGCGGACCTCGTTGAGCCGCCGCCATGTCCGCTGCCGTTCCTCATCGGCGATCGCCATGGGCATCGCCCCGGCCGAGGCGACCATCCCACCTTTTCCCACGCGTGCTAGAACATGCCCTTGGCCAGTTATTCTATCGTCATAGCAAACGCAAGCGAGATTCCCCGAGCTCCACCGGCTCCCTCCGCCGTGCGTCGTTGCCGGCCGCCTTGGGCGTCGCCCTGGCCAGGCCGAGCACACCTCACGCTCCTTACACCCTGGTACACATCCACAACACACTAGTTCCATGAGGACTCACGCGCACGAGTAAATCGACGGTGCGAAACCACACACAGCCACCACGACCCGCCGCCAGCCACCTAGAGCGCTGCTCTGACGCAGCCTATGCCACCATTAGCTTTGCCGCACGCTACACGTCAGTGACAACTTTCTGCTTTGAAATCCTACACCCATGTCTCCTTTACCGAGTGTCGCCCCAACTTGCTACGCCGGCTAGCCGCCGACCACCTTGGGCACCGTCCCGGCCCGGACAAGCCCGCGGAGGGCATCGCCACACCATTGAACACCTGCCCGACAACTCCGTTGGCTAGGTGCAGGCGTAGCTCCACTGCCGGTGAGCCTCTCTGGCCGGCTGCTGCTTCGTCTACCCCTATTCTTGCCAGCATGGTGCCTACGTGGCATGCACATGGCCGCCACATAGGTGGCACCTCGTCACGCCCATCCACATGGGCGCGTAGGCACCAGACACCTTGCGCGGGCTTGGTTCACACACACCAGTGGCCCATACGCCACTGACAGCTGGGTCACGCATGCGTTAGTCAGTTGCTAACTGCACCCATGGTCCACTATGGCTCAGCCATCAGCCTATGCACCATGTACCTTATTTGCTAAAGCCACCCACTAGTGCCACAAAAATATATAAGCACATTTCCATGTGTAGCACAAATCTGGGAGATTCCCTAAAATTAGAAATCTACTGTTAGAGCATAAAAATGGTGATTAGCGACATAAAGAAATTGTAGAAATTATGTGATTTAATGTTGTGTGACAAAAATCGCTAAATAAACCAGGCAATTGAGGAAATCCTTGTTTAGTCCCCAGATTTGATAATCCCTCCTCGGGTAATTATCTAGAAATTTTGATAAACATTATTTTGCATCTACATTGTAATGCAAGTTGTATTTAGTTAATAAAAATTATGAGATAGAAAAATATTTGCCATTCTTATAGGAAATAAACTAAATTACCAACAGTTAGTAGAAAACCATATATAAACTTTGAAGAATAATTTCCTCATGAATAATTATCAAAAATTCCCGGAAAATATTGTTACACATATATGTGGTGATTGGCTAATTAAACTATAGGATAAAGAATTGATCATCATTCCCATTGGAAAATCATGTAAATATTAATAATTAGTAAGATGCACATAGGAGCTTCCATTGATCTCTTCACAAATACTTTCTAAATAGCTCTAAGAAGGTATTATTAGGACTTTAGAATACTGACTGACTAAAATAGACTATAGAACAATGAACCAAATAGCAGCAGCATAGGAAGCACAATTACAGAGTTATATTAAGTAATAAGAACTCACATGCAAGATCTAAATAAAATAATATCTTCGGTAGTGATTCCATAAAATCCTAATCACTATATAATAAGGTAGAATAAGGAAGCTCTAAAATATGTTCTTGACATTTGGAACATACTAAGAAAGTAAGTTGTTAAGAAATGATATAAATTAATGAATCATACACTAGTCATTATTAAAAATATTGAGTTGGCTCAATAATATTAGAACATATGCTTGGTCTGTAAAGTATGTGAGACTTACGTTAGTAGAACTATAGTGAATATAGTATTATGAAGATAAGATAATTATAAAGAAGTCTCATAGAGGTTATGGTTAACCTGTTCATTGTAACATAGGTAATTTATAATATAAACTAGTAAATTTATTATAGTAGTCAAGTCATAAACCTGTAAATAACCAGAAGACCGATAAAACTGTTATAACCTTTCAATGACCGTTTGGTTGACCAAAGAAATAATAATGCTTCCAAATAAGCCATCAGTAGAATGACATATTCTTCGATAAGATTTCTAGGATAAAAAATCACGTTATTGAATGATTGTTTCTATGTATTAGAGTTTTATTTGGAATTCTTGAATTTTTATCAATGATTGTATTTTACTTGCGTAGCTACGTACTTAGTAACCGAAGAGTTCGTGAAGGAATATCAAGGCCCAGATCACGAAGAACTGGACAAATACTCTGGTAAACATCATAAAGGCAGGCTCTAACTCCTTGATCATATTTCACCTATGTTTTGCAATCGCACCTATTGCCTCTTTTCATTGTATAATTGTATGTCTATTTTACAATGTTGTTATGCTATGAACCATTTGAATGTGGTAGCAGGAGCTATATTGATGACTGAGTATCGATGTTAGCTACTATATCTAATGATAAACAGTAACATGATAGTTACTCGCTATCAATAGCTTGAAACGGGACACTGCATCAGTTACGACAATAGCAGTGACTATCACAACCCCCTCCTTGACCTTGACAACACAACCTCTTGACTACCTAACAGCTTCATCACTGCACTATAGCAGTGATGTGAGCACCTCCTTGTTAGTACTATGCTTTGGAACCTCTGCGATGCTCGCATCGCGAACAAAAACACATTGTAAACATGATTGTGAAATGTGTTAAAAGGTGTTTGGTGGTGTGAGTTAAGATATGGGTGGGTGATTAATGAACTGTGTGTGTGAAGAGGGAGGATGGTCAATGTGGCACTACAAGGATTCCACCCTGTTGCAACGATTGTACTGCAATGAATACTAAATCGTTGCAGTAAGCTTGGTCTTTTGCCATGATTCACTAGTTCGTGGCATTAGCATCTATCACCACAGAACACGATCGTTGCATTAGGATCTGTTGCCATGATTCACTAGTTCATGGCATTAGGATCTATCACCACGAATCTGTTGCCACGATTCACTAGTTCGTGGCATTAGCATCTATCGCCACGGAACACGATCGTTGCATTAGGATCTGTTGCCACGATTCACTAGTTTGTGGCATTAGGATCTATCGCCACAAATCTGTTGCCACGATTCACTAGTTCGTGGAATTAGCATCTATCGCCACGGAACCCGATCGTTGCACTAGGATCTGTTGCCATGATTTCATTAGTTCGTGGCCTTAGCATATATCACCATGAATCTGTTGCCACGATTCACTAGTTCGTGGCATTAGCATCTACCACCACGGAACACGATCATTGCATTAGGATCTGTTGCCACGATTCAATAGTTTGTGGCCTTAGCATCTATCGCCATGAATTTGTTGCCACGATTCACTAGTTCGTGGCATTAGCATCTATCGCCACAGAACACAATCGTTGCATTAGGATCTGTTGCCACGATTCACTAGTTCATGGTATTAGGATCTATCGCCACGAATCTATTGCCACGATTCACTAGTTCGTGGAATTAGCATCTATCGCCACGGAACACGATCGTTGCATTAGGATATGTTGCCACGATTCACTAGTTCATGGAATTAGGATCCATCGCCACGAGTCTGTTGCCACGATTCACTAGTTTGTGGCATTAGCATCTATCACCACAGAACCCGATCGTTGCACTAGGAGCTGTTGCCATGATTCACTAGTTTGTGTCCTTAGCATCTATCGCCACGAATCTATTGCCACGATTCACTAGTTCGTGGCATTAGCATCTATTGCCACGGAACCCGATCGTTGCATTAGTATCTGTTGCCACGATTCACTAGTTTGTGGCGTTAGCATCTATCGCCACGAATCTGTTGCCATGATTCACTAGTCGTGGCATTAGCATCTATCGCCATGTTACACGATCGTTGCACTAGGATCTGTTGCCACGATTCACTAGTTCGTGGCGTTAGCATCTATCGCCGTGGAACCCGATCGTTGCATTAGAATATGTTGCCACGATTTACTAGTTCGTGGCATTAGCATCTATCGCCACAGAACGCGATCATTGCATTAGGATCTATTGCCACGATTGATTGGTTCGTGGCGTTAGCATCTATCATCGCGGAACACAATCGTTGCATTAGGATCTGTTGCCACGATTCACTAGTTTGTGGCATTAGCATCTATCGCCATGGAATGCGATCATTGCATTAGGATCTGTTGCCATGATTCAATAGTTCGTGGCGTTAGCATCTATTGCCGCGGAACACGATTGTTGCATTAGGAACTTTTGCCACGATTCACCAGTTCGTGGCGTTAGGATCTATCGCCACGAAACACAAACGTTGCATTTGGAACTTATGCCACGATTCACAAGTTCATGGCAATAGTATCTATCGCCACAAAACACAATCGTTGTATTAAGATCCATTGACACGAAATACCGGTTGGTGGCGTTAAGATCTATCGCCATGGAACACAAACTGCATTACATATAGTGTTCATGTACAGCTAGCTCACACAATATATGAAAAAAATCATCATCTTCGCAGTCCTCCATCAATATTGGAGGTACAATACCATTATTGATATATGTATCATCATCGTCGTCGTCGTCGTCGTCATCTTCATTTGAAAGAGCGGAAGCATCACCGGTTGCTCCGTCGATGTCATTCCTATCCCATGTGGTCATATCCTCATTTATATCAGTAAGTCGTCGATCATCAAATAATGCCTCAGCCTCCATCGTCTCAGTGACATTATTTTCACTGTCTCCAGGGGGCATGGAAAAAAGGTTTCTTGGCATCGTTTTAACAGCTGTAGCCCATTTAGGTTGCTTCACACTTCTAACGTAAAAAACTTGTTCTGCTTGGGTGGCTAGAATGTAAGGCTCATACTTAAATTGAGAAATAGTAGTGTCCACATCTATCATTCCGTATCGATCCATTTTGTAGCCTCTGCTTTGGCTCTGACCGGAACGAGGCCGATCAAACCATTCACATTCAAATAACAGAACCTCTTGATTTTTTTCGAAATCAACAGAAATCATTTTCTTGATTACTCCATACCACTCATGATCACCATCCCAAACAACAACACCACTGTTTTGCGTACGTAAATCTTTTTCCACCTCTGCTGTTCGAAAGAAGAAGCCATTTATGAATGATCAACTAAAAAAACGTGCCCGACGATCAGGTCCTCTAGATAATGCATACAAATAATCGGTTACTTTGCCTTCTTTGTGTAATGTCGTAATCTATGCACATTAATTAGTAAAAAGGGGGTCATTGATAAACAAACTTCAGAACAGATATTTCTTCAATATTTCATCAAAGTAAAAACTTGCATGTACTTCCTCGTTTCTGAAACCAATAAACAAACTCATCTCTATGGTGTTTTTCAACATCACGACAATGAATCTTTTTCAGCTCTTCAAAATGCTCACTGAAAAGGGTACAAAATTAAATTAGCCATCTACAATAAGCATGATCCATTAATATAGTATAGAAAATCTGAGTGTTATGCGTACTTGATCCATGGAGCGGCCTCTTCAACATTACTGTCGGTGGTTTGGAACCGGCAGATCTCCCTACACTACTAAAGTGATAGGGGAGTTTGATGTTCGGTATGGGCGCGCGGAGATTCAAGAAGGTGAGTAGGAATTGACACAGGAGACACAATAGTTTACGTGGTTCGGGCCGCCTGAGCGTAATACCCTACTCCACGGGTGTGTTGGTGTTATATTAGCTGTTTCAGCTTGTGTTGAGCGTCGATGGCGTATGTGTGTGTCCAGCCCCCTGAACGTGTCATCGGCATGTCCTTTTATAGTTCAAGGGCAGGCCGTTACAAGTTAGCCTGGCCCGACATGTGGCCCTGAAGGTTACTAGTATTGACACTTATTTAACACATTTAATCGCTCTTAATGACCCTGTAACGGGCTTTGACAGCACCGTTATTGGTGTTAAGATCGTCCGTTTAAGTGTCATTAATATGGTATTAATGACACTTAATCGGGTCTTGAAGTCCTTGGTTCCCGTTTGAAGATCCGGAGCCATTGTGGGGTTTTCCGGAGGTTAGAGGCTGAAGATCCAACGGTTGGACATGTGGCAGCTCCGGAGCAGACTGTGGAAACAGGTAGCTCCGGGGCTACCCGACACCTGTCAGGTCCGGAGCTTCTCTCGGTCTGGGGCTAAGTCCGGAGGTGCCATTTCGGTACATGGCCCGGAGCTTCCTCCTTGTGGGCGGTAGCTCCGGTTTGGTAGTACACGTGGTGACCCAGGGATTAACCATGTTGGAGAAGCGAGTTCGGTTATGTCTGACATGTGGGCCTTCGAGGGTCTTCAAACCAAGTAAATGATTTTCCTTTGAGATCTTTATAACCTCAAGGGGTGTACGGTTTCTAGGATACCGACAGTGGCCCCCTGGACCTACTACCAGGGAAGTCATCCCGCCAGAGGTGGGTCCATCCTCGCGACCTTTGAGCTGAGTCTTCAAGGGTCTTTGAGGGTGCCGTTGGCAAGGACTTGGAATTAAATCCTCGCCGCGTGGCGTATCCCGCGTGCGGCAGATGAGATCTTTGGCGTGCGGATCTCACGCAATTGAAGGTCGCCGGTTCCCGATACGAAAACCATATCGGTTCCGCACGCCTTGTCAGGCCGCCGCCTTTGGGCTTCCCACCTCTTGATGACAACCGTTCACCTGGGTAAGAACCTCGACTTGATCGTCGGGGTGGTCCCGGGCCCGCTTGTCATCGGCTGGGTGGAATTTTTGGGTGGTACCTTCAACTTCCTTGCGGTTTCCATCCAAGCGTTGCGAGGGCTTACTTAAGAAGGAAAGTGCACACCGTCGGGAGTTCTTTACGCCTCTCATTTGTTCTTGCGATCAAACTCCCAACTTGTGCTCCACTTTTCTTCTCTTGCCTAGCTGTTCCGCGATGGAGTTGGGTCTCCGCGAGAGTCGCTTGAAGACCGAAGGCGACTTGAAGAAGGTCCGGGCCCTCATGGGGTGGTCCTCGGACTTCTTCAACCGCTCGGTCCGCGCCGGTGGAGAGCTCCCGTTTGAGAAGGAGCACTCCAGCGAAATGGTGTACTTCTCCTCATACGCCATGGTGGGGTTGATCCCACCTTTTCTTCCTTTTTCTTGATGCTGCTAGACTTCTATGGTCTGCAGTTATATCACCTTGGCCCTCACTCCATCCTCCTCGTGTCCATCTTCATCCACTTCTGTGAGATGTGGGTAGGCATCCCCCTTGCATTGAACTTTTCCTTACTTTCTTCACTGTCCACACCACTGGCCGGAGCAATGAGTACCTTGGCTTCTACTACTTCGTTAAGTGCAAGAAGTGCCCATTCAAGTACCTCCGGTCATTCCCCTTTGGGAAGTGGGATGACTGGAAGAAAGACTGGATAGTCGTTAGGGTGGAGGAGCACGAGAGGTTGGAGCTGCCCGATGGTCTTCCCGGCATCGACACAACAATCTGGAGTGAAGCTCCGGTGCTGGCGGAAGCTTTCAACCCTGCTTTGGCCAGGATCCGCCAATGCGTGGAGGGAGGATTGACTCCTCAGGCGGTATTTTGCAATTTCTTGGTCAACAGGTGGGCGCCGCTGAAGAGGAGGGAGAAACTCGCTTGGGCCCTCAACAGCGTGATGGACGACGACCGGGTTGAGACCGGGTTGAAGTCCAACATGGTGGGGAAAACCTTGGAGTTCCACCTCAAGAAATTCCAGCACGGCATCGACGTCGACGGTGATGACTTGACTCCCCCGTCGGCCTTCCTCCCTCTGAACGTGGAAGTGGAGTTCAGCAGGGAGCTCCGGCGAAAGATGGCTGTACTTGACGACCTTGGTGTCGTCGAGAGAAGATCAACCACCCGGGTGGCGATCCCAGGAATGCCCGAAGATGGCTCTGTCCCTGCCCCAAAGCCGAGGGTCGAGGTCGTCGGCAAAGGCAAGGAGCTGGCGGACGAACCCGAGAGCCGGAAGAGGAAGCTGCAGCATGCCGACGGAAGGTCCGTCAGGCCCGCTACTTCCGCCTCGGCTCCTTCTCCCCGGAGGGAAGGTCCTCTGCAACCGTGGCGGTTGTCCCCGTAATGGGGTCTTCCCAGAACGAGACCGTTCCTGGAGTGGGGTCCTCCTGGAGCGTGTCTGTTCCCACAGTGGGATCCTCCCGGGGTGTTAGCTCTGGGCGCGCGACTTCAGCACCTGGGTCGGTGGAGGCCTCCAGGTCCGGGGGTTCTTCTCGATCGAGGAGAGCCTCGACCAGGGAAACGCCCGTGGCCGCGACAAGTTCCGGGGGGCCATCCGGTGCTTCTACACCGACTATGGCCAGCCTAGAACGCCCGGGAAAAAGGTTCTGCGCAAGCTGGTGCGGAAGCCTCCCAAGGTAATTTTTAATCTCTACCTTGTACAATTATTTTAATTGTAGCAACTGTTTGTTAATTTTCTCCGTTCATCATCTGTAGCGTCTCCAAGAAGGGGAGTGAGGCTCCACCCTTGGCCACAGTGGCTGAAGCCGTGAGAGCGGGAGCTTCTACTCCTGTACTGGTGCCGCCCCAAGTGGTGGCCGAAGCTGCGACAGCTCCGGCACCGGCTGTCATGGTCATGGACCTCGACTCATCCCGAGAAGTTCCCGTGGTAGCGTCGGACCACGGGAGTGAAGATGCGCCAGCGGCACCTATCCCGGAGGTTGAAGCTTCGGCTTCTGATGCTGCGATGATGGAAGCTCCGGCTGTTGAGCCGGAGGAAGCAGTAATCCCGGCCTCTGAGCCGGAAATTGTTGAAGCCCCGACGGTTGAGCCGGATGTGATTGAAGCTCCGGCGCATGCGCTGGAAACTGAGGTAGTTCCGGCAGTTGGGCCGGCTACCTCCGAAGCTCCGGCCACAGGGCCGGTCGATGTTGAAGATCTTCCGGCTCCTGAGCCGGTTGTTGAAGAGGTGACGAAGCTTGAGCCCTCAGCGGAAGAGGTTCCCAGACCGGAGCCAGTAGCGGCTCTTGCCCCGGAAGCGACGACGTCGGAGGTACCTGCGGCCAAGCCAGAGTGCCCCAGCGAAGTCGCTGGCCCCCAGCCTGAGGGGGTGAATGAAGTTTTGGCTGCAGGGCCTTCCTCGATGGCGACTGAAGCCATCCCGAAGGACGGCCCTAGTGCCATGGAGACCCAGGGGACCACTCTTGTAGAGTGGGACCCAATTTTTGTATCTGAAGACCCGCTGGAACCAGCTGAGGAGACCCCAACAGGTCCGCAACCAATCCCGTTGTTGCTGTCCATTGACAATGCATGTTCCAATCTATGTCAAGTCCAATTGGCCTTCTTCCACGACAGAAAGGCCCTTGAAGAGGAGTGCCAAACCCTTAGGCGGTGGCCTAATCGGCTCTACTTCGAGACCAAGCTGGCGCAGTCGAGGCTAGCGGATGACAAGGAGTGGATCAAGCGGGAGAAGATCCGCCTGGAGTACTGGGGCAAGTTACTGGATGACAGGGAGAGTATGACTCGTGCCCTCGACGCTCAATCCCAGGAGATCTACGATCAGGCCAAAGCTGCCAATAATGCGGCTGATGCACGCCATGAACAACTTGAGGCCATCAACACCGCACTCATCAAGCGCCGAGAGGCACTTGAAGAGAGGGAGAAACGGCTCGAGGATGAAGAGTAGAAACTCCTAGAGCTGCGGGATGACGTCCTGAGGAGGGAGGAGGAGCTCACCGAGAAGGTGGCTCTGGCTGACAAGGGTCTCGAGGAGCGCGCCAAGAAATTGGAAGAGCGCTGCCAAGAGGAACAGAAGAAGACCTGGGTGCGAGGGCAGGAACTCTACGAACAAGAGTGTGCCCTTACTGCCAGGGAGAAGAAAGTGAGGGGTAGAGAGAAGGACCTGGTTGACCGCCAGAACAAGATCCACCTCCGGGAGGAGCTCAGAAAACTCGAAAGGCGGGTTGCTGAAAAGATTTAGCAAAACGCTAAAGAAGTTGAGCGCCTTGCCCGTGAGAATTCTGAACTGGTAGCGGCCAGAAGATCCCTAGAAGAGATGAAGGGCTTGAGGGCTGAGGACTCCCTACAGATTTGGGAGTTCTTGAGCAAGGCCAATGATGCACTGACGCCGATGGGTTTTAGCCCCGTGCGCCCGGATGAACCGGAGCCGGAGCCGGACCTAGCGCTGCAGGCGTTGAGCACAGCAGGTAGCAAGCTCTCCAAGGTGGGCGATGTCATCGTGGACCAACTGGAGGTTGAGGGACAATCCCTGGCGAAGAACGTCGCAGAGTATGTGCTGACGTGATACACCAGCCGGAACTCCCAATTTCCTCTGGACCCGGTGCTTGAAGGCCCCGTTTAAGGAGAAGGCGAAGCTACCCGAGCCAGCGTATCAGAGGTTGCCCAGAAGGTCGCCCAATTCTTCCATAGGGTCTAGGACCATCTCTATAGTTCTCACTTGTATTTTCTCTTCTTCTTCCTCAATTTTGTAATCCCTTGTCTCCAGATGTAATCCCTTATCTCCAGATAAATGAAATCCCCAAATTTTTGCGAATTTCACTTTTTGTCTTCAACACTTTTATCTTTACTTGGCCCCCTGGTAGATGTACACAATTTGATTGTGAACATGTACCAAAAGGATATTGTGTTTTGTTGAAGACTCATTTGCTCCGAACTTGTAGAATTTAAGTCCGAAGTCTTCGTTAGTGAAGGCCCCCTGAGGTTGTCGGAGCTTAGAAGCTCAGGCATTTTCTATCGCTGGAGCTTAGTAGTTCCGGCAATAGTCTCTATCAACGCGTAGAGCATCGATAGTTAATCCTCCGGGGTGTCGGAGCTTAGTAGCTCCGGCAGTGACCTTTGCCAACACCCAGTTTGTTGGCAGCAGACTCCATTTGCGGGGTCTTCTCACCATCTTTTATTCAGTGTCGACGGCTGGCCCCCTTAGGGGAGTCAGAGCTTAGTTAGCTCCGGCTTCTCTCCATCAACGTAGATTTTATTTTTCCTGCACACTTAAGCCAAGAAAAATAGTAAAATTTGTTTCTTGTCTATAACTTCGTCGCGGCTTATGACTCTCAAGAAGATTTCAAGTCAAACACGATTCTAAATACAACCGGATGTGTTGTCTTTTCTTCTAGATCCAACTGTGCACGGACCCGCCTTACTTTGGCCTGCCGGGGTGTAGGTAGAGTGGCGTACTTAGGGTGCTTGACCAGGCTAAGTCGATAGCACACTCCAGCCCTAGATTGGCTTGGCGGCTTTCAGGCGAGTTGGCCATGAACAATATTTGAATCCCAAAGAATTGACAATACAACTCGAATCGTATATAAACCGATTGAACAAAAATTTCTTAAGAATTGCACGTCTTTGTTATAGACAAGAAAGAGAAAAATAAAAATATTGAGCCTGTACGAAATAAATGCACATAGGGTCTATTTCACAGGAAGATGTCTTTCATTATAGGTCCAGGGTACAGGGGAAACAAGTACACTCTTAGGGTACAGAACCAGGCTAAGCGTGTTTCATTTCTCGTTTGACCCAGGGTAGTTAGCCACACTTTTAGTCCGGAGACTGTGACAAGTGTTGCATGAACTTTGCGGACCTTTCGGGAATGGTCCGGCTGCTCTCCCGGAGGAACTACCCGACTCTGTACAATGACTCTATAACATACATTTCAAGTTACTCAAGACTCACCTCCGTGTTATTAAGTGTAGAACTTACAGAGGTGCTCGATGTTCCAAGGATTTGGGAGAGGTGTCCCATCCTCAGTAGCCAAGCGAACGCTTCCGGGACAGGATACTTTAATCACTCGGAAGGGCCCCTCCCAGCCGGGGGAGAGTTTGTTTAACCCTTCTCTGGATTGTATTCTCCGTAGCACCAGATCGCCTTTCTCGAGCTATCGGTTGTGTACATGCCGCTGATGATAACGTCGTAGGGCTTGACGATATCGGGCATTCCGAACAGCTGCTTGGCACCTTCCCTCCTCAAGGAGGTCTAGGTCTTCACGCCGGAGCTGGTCCTGCGCGGCTTCGTCGAAGGTCCGGACCCGGAGTGAACCCAAGGTGATTTCCAGAGGAAGGATTGCTTCAGCTCCGTACACCAGAAAGAAGGGTGTCTCTCCGGTTGACCGGTTTGGAGATGTCCTGTTGGCCCATAGAGTGGGCGGAAGCTCTTCAATCCAGTTGGCTCCATGTTTTTTCAAGCGCTCATAAGTGCGCGTTTTAAGTCCTTTAAGGATTTCAGCATTTGCTCTCTCGGCTTGGCCATTGCTGGCCGGATGAGCTACGGAGGCGTAGAAAACTTGTATGCCGAGGTCTTCGCAATATCCTTGGAATGCGGAGCTTGTGAATTGGGTCCCATTATCAGTGATGATTTTGTTTGGGACTCCAAATCTACATACAATGGACTGCAGGAAGTTGATAGCAGATTGTTTGTTGATTGTCACAACTGGAGTTGCTTCCGGCCACTTGGTGAACTTGTCAATGGCGACGTACATGAACTTGTAACCTCTGACGGCTCTTGGGAAAGGTCCCAAGATGTCCATCCCCCACATAGCGAAAGGCCATGTAGGAGGTATCATTGGTAAGGGCTGAGCCGGAGTGTGAATTTGCTTTGCATGAAATTGACATGCTTTGCATTTTTTCACCAGCTCAGTTGCATCTTGGAGTGCTGTAGGCCAGTAGAAGCCATGTCGAAAGGCTTTACCAACCAGCGTACGAGAAGACGCGTGGTTCCCACACTCGCCTCCATGGATTTCTACGAGGAGCTCGCAGCCTTCTTCCCTTGTGGTGCACCGCATTAGGATGCCGTTGGCACCACGCCGGTAGAGATCTCCTTCTACCAACGTGTATCTTTTAGCCAATCTGACTACCCGGTCAGCGGATACATCATCATCAGGAAGGATGTTGTCTTTCAAGTAGTTCCGGATCTCCGAGATCCATGCATCGGAACTAACTTGAGCATTTGAGTCTTGCGTGCTGGGTTGCTCGGAGCTTCTGGCAGCACCTACGACCCTTGATGGCTGCCATGGTAACAGGGCCATCGGGACTGTCGGCTTCGGGATGCTGATCTCGCCCCCTTCGCTCAGTTCGGCAGGCTGAGCTGTGAGTTTCGACAATCTCTGGACAAAAGTTCCATCAAGAGCCGGAGCTCCGATTGACGCTTTCGTCGAGAGTTCGTCGGCTTCAGCGTTGTGGGCACGCTGAACATGGTGGAGGTCTAGGACTTCAAAGTCATTCTGAAGCCTCTGGACTTCTAGGAGGTAAGCAGCTAGCTGGAGATTATTGCAGGAGCATTCACCCTTCACCTGCTTAATGATGAGCTGTGAATCTCCCTTGACCAGCAATTGCTTGACACCATATGACAGTGCCACCTTTAGTCCGTAGATGAGTGTTTCATACTCTTCCATGTTGTTGGTTGCCTTGAAGTCAAGGTGTACCATGTATTTCACCTTCTCCCCAGTCAGTGCGAGGAGAAGAATTCCAGCTCCGGCCCCCTGCTTCTGCATGGAGCCGTCAAAGTAGAGGGTCGAGTGAGGCTCTGTGAAGGTTGGAGCTTGATGCTCTGTCTTCTGCTCACTGGGGCCCCCAGGGTTTGATGGAGAGGGAGTCCATTCTGCCACAAAATATGCCAATGCTTGACTCTTGACGGCTTGCCTTGAAATAAATTCAAGATCAAATTCAGCCAATTCCTCTACCCATTTTGCAATATTCCCAGTTGAATTGGGATTATGCAAAATTGCTCGAAGTGGGTAAGAAGTCACCACTGAGACTTTGTGAGCTTGGAAGTAATGGCGAAGCTTCCTGGAGGCAATAAGAACTGCATAGAGCAGCTTATGCACCTCTAGGTATCGAGTCTTGGCATCATGTAGTACTTCACTAATGAAGTACACTGGGCACTGAATGGTCCGGACCCTCCCGAGGGGGGGGGGGGTCCAGAGCTTCCTCTTCACTGACCCGGATCCTCTCGGAGGAGTCTGGATTTTCTTCAGGGACCTCCGGGTTCTGGCTGGAGGAACCCGGAGCTTCCTCAGAAATGACCTGGACCCTCCTGAAGGGGTCTAGGTTTCCTGAAACAATTTCTTGTGGATTCGGATCTGGGAGCTGGGACCCAGACTCGCTTTCAGGAACCTCCGGACCCTCCCGAAGGGGTTTGGATTCCTGAGTATGGGGTAGTTCTGGCCTCTTCGCAACCAGAACCATACTGACGACTTCATCAGTAGCTGAAATATAAAGCAATTAAGGCTCACTAGGGTTCGGAGCTACCAGAATTGGTAGGGTGGTGAGGAACTGTTTCAGCTCCTGGAATGCCTTTTCTGCTTCTTCGGACCATTGGAATGGTCCGGACTTCCTCAATAATTTGAAGAATGGGAGTGCCCGTTCCGCCAGTCTTGAGATGAACCGGCTGAGGGCTGCTAGACATCCAGTTAATTTTTGGACGTCCTTGATGCGGGTTGGTGGCCGCATGTCTTCAATGGCCTTAATCTTCGCCGGATTAGCTTCTATGCCCCGGTGACTTACCAGGAAACCAAGAAGTTTTCCGGAGCTAACCCCGAAGACACACTTGGCTGGGTTTAGCTTTGTGCGGGTGGCCCGCAGCTTGTCGAAGACAGCCTGCAAGGTGTCAAGGAGTGACTCCTTGTTCCTGACCTTGACCATGATGTTATCGACGTACACTTCCACTATGTCTCTAATAAGTTCTTCAAAAGTTTTGTACATACCCCGTACAAAAGTTGAAGCTGCATTCTTGAGACCAAAGGGCATGGATGTGTAACAATACAATCCATCTACTGTGATGAATGAAGTATGCTCTTCATCTTCCCTAGACATCCTGATTTGATGATATCCGGAATATGCATCTAGGAAACACAGTAATTAACACCCGGAGGTGGAATCCACTATCTGATCTATTCTAGGTAGTGGGAATGGATCTTTTGGACATGCCTTATTTAGTGTGGTGTAGTCGATGCACATCCGAAGCTTCCCGCCGGCCTTGGGCACAATGACTGGGTTTGCCAGCCATTTTGGATGGAAGACTTCTCGGATGAATCTGGCTTCGAGCAACTTCTTCACTTCTTGTCGGATGAAGTTCTGTCGCTCTACGGATTGCTTCCGAGGCTTCTGATGCACAGGCCGGGCATCGGGGTAGATCTTCAGAGTGTGCTCAATCACTTCCCTGGGGATCCCAGTCATTTGTGACGGTTGCCAAGCAAACACGTCAACGTTAGCCCGGAGGAAAGTGATGAGCGCGAGTTCCTATTTGTCGTTCAATCCTCCCGATATACGGGTGGTTTGAGCGGCATCGGAACCAATTTGGACGACTTTCACGGGAATGTCGGTGTCGCCGCTTGGCTGCACTCGAGGTGCAGAAGTCGAGCCTCGTTGGCGAATGCTCGGGGGTTTTGGAGCTTGCTCCTGCCTGGAGTCCTCCTCTTGCGCTGTGGTGAGTGCATGAAGTTCTTCCAGTGCAATTACTTCGGCAGTACGATCTTCGCGAATCCGAAGAACGCCTACTGGCATTGGCATCTTCAACACCAGATAGCCATAATGAGCAGCCGCCATGCATTTGTACAAGGCAGGTCTACCCAAGATGGCATTGAAGGGTAAGTTGATCTGTGCAACGTCGAAAACCAACTTCTCGGTGCGGTACTTCTCCTGTGTCCCGAAGGTAACAGGGAGAGTAATAGCTCCGAGTGGGGTGATGGCCCCCGGACCTACTCCAGAGAAAGGTCGAGAGGGATGGAGATCCGGAGGTCGGAGCTGAAGCTTAGTGAAAGCTTCGAAGCTGATGAGGTTAAATCCCGAACCTCCGTCTACCATGACATGGTGGAGCTGGATGTTATTAATGGTAGGAGATACCATCAAAGGTAACTGTCCTGCTCCAACCATGCTCCGCGGGCAATCAGAAGCATCAAAAGTGATGGCGGTGTCCATCCACTTCCGATGAGGTTCTGGCCTGACTGTAGGGGCTACATCGACCATGTCCCGTCGCATAGTCTTGATGACGCGACGAGAGGTGATATCCCATGATCCACCAAAAATGGTGTTCATGGTCTTCCGACGCTCGTTGTCAGAGACGTCAGAATCATCGTTGACGGAGGTGTAGATGGCCTTCAGGACCTTTTTGGGATCCTGGAACCCTAACTCCTCTTCAGCCGGAGCTTCGTCAACTTTTGCTTTCCTTCCCTCTGTCGGAAAGGAGATTCTTCCCGGTGCTTGTTGTAGCGCTCAGCAAGGTTTTGGACCTCCCGGCAGTCTTCCAAACTGTGGCTGCCCATTTTGTGAATGGGACACCACACTTTGGGTTTGCCACCATCTTCAGAAGACGGTCGAGGTCGCTTCTTGGGACGTGGCCCCCGACCACCCGGAGCTGCTGCAGCTGCAACATTGGATGTGCCGGCCGATGGCTTTTTCTTGCCGTTGGTCTTCTTTTTCTTCATGCCACCCCCGGAGGTAGCGGCTTATTCTTTGGAGGATTTCTTGTGATCCTCCGAGGCTGGTTTGGAGTGCATTTCGCGGCCCTCCGCAACTCTGGCACATTTGTCTGCCAAGCTGAAGAGTTCCATGACGCTGGTGATCTCTTTGATCGCCAGTTTCTCCAACATCTTCTTGTCTCGTACGCCCTGTCTAAATGCCACAATGACAGAGGCGCTAGATATAGAAGGGATGTGTTTCGTACCTGAGAGAACCTTTGGATGAATGACTGCAAGGATTCTCCCCCTTTTTTGCACGACCGCAAAAAGATCCAGTTCAGTGCCTGGCCGGGTGTATGAACTCCCGAAGTTGGCAGTGAACTGATGGCACAGCTCCTCCCCACTGTTGATAGAGTTGGGTGGAAGGCTCATAAACTAGGACCTGGCAGTCCCAGTTAAGGCCACTGGAAAGTAATTGGCCATCACGACCTCGTTTCCTCCAGCTGCCAAGATTGCAGTGGAGTATATCTGAAGAAATTCTGCGGGATTAACAGTCCCGTCGAATTTTTCCGACAGGTGAGGCCGAAACTTCTGTGGCCATCTAACCATGCGCAAATGCATGTCCAAAGCTGAACAGCCTCCTCTTACTCCTTCAGGAGTAGAAATGTCCTGAGCTTCCCGTCTTTCACGGGCACGCTCAATATGGACTCGACCGTCCTGCTGGTGGTATCGGCGATCAAGCTCCGCCCGGAGGTCGTGAGTCGAAAGCCTGGATACCGTGTGAGTGCGTCGTGTCCCGTAGGGCAATGACGTCACTTGTTGTGACACAGCACGTCTCCTGCTATTGGAAACGTGCGGACCAAGTCTTCCAAACAAAGTCCGCCGCTGCGACGGGGCTCTTCCTGAAGGAGGAGGACCCTGATTGCTGAGGCGTTCGGCTGCTGCTGCAACCAAATGCTCCACATCAGCCCTCCACTGCTCCAGTGCATCCCGGGATGCATCCGGAGGTGGTGGACGTTGGAGAAGAGCACGCGCTGCATGGAGCGCGTGTTCTGGGTTGTCATGATTTGCCGACGCAGTAATTGACGTCGGCGCACCATCACGTTGCCCAGCACGATTTGCTGGAGGAGACGGTGATGGTGGGAGTGTGACTCCTGCTGGTGCTGAGGCTCCTGCTGGTGGTTGTCTGTTGGAGGGATTGCCCCCAACAGCTTGAGCAGCAGGTTGGCCGTTGGATGATCCAGCAGCAGAGTTCACCATTCTCAAAATCTCAGGCGTCCCCCTACCTGGCGCGCCAACTGTCGGTGGTTTGGAACCGGCAGATCTCCCTACACTGCTAAAGTGATAGGGGAGTTTGATGTTCGGTATGGGCGCGCAGAGATTCAAGAAGGTGAGTAGGAATTGACACAGGAGACACAAGAGTTTACGTGGTTCGGGCCGCCTGAGCGTAATACCCTACTCCACGGGTGTGTTGGTGTTATATTAGCTGTTTCAGCTTGTGTTGAGCGTCCATGGCGTATGTGTGTGTCCAGCCCCCTGAACGTGTTGTCGGCCTATCCTTTTATAGTTCAAGGGCAGGCCGTTAAAAGTTAGCCTGGCCCGACATGTGGCCCCGGCGGTTACTAGTATTGACACTTAT
Source organism: Tuctoria greenei (assembly GCA_036927565.1). Classification (NCBI taxonomy): domain Eukaryota; kingdom Viridiplantae; phylum Streptophyta; class Magnoliopsida; order Poales; family Poaceae; genus Tuctoria; species Tuctoria greenei. The sequence continues at coordinate 49,251,977 of JAYESD010000009.1, forward strand.
TTAACACATTTAATCGCTCTTAATGACCCTGTAACGGGCTTTGACAGCACCGTTATTGGTGTTAAGATTGTCCGTTTAAGTGTCATTAATATGGTATTAATGACACTTAATCGGGTCTTGAAGTCCTTGGTTCCCCTTTGATGATCTGGAGCCGTTGTGGGGTCTTCCGGAGGTTAGAGGCTGAAGATCTGACGGTTGGACACATGGCAGCTCCGGAGTATACTGTGGAAACAGGTAGCTCCGGGGCTACCCGACACGTGTCAGGTCTGGAGCTTCTCTCGGTCTGGGGCTAAGTCCGGAGGTGCCATTTCGGTACATGGCCCGGAGCTTCCCCCTTGTGGGCGGTATCTCCGGTTTGGTAGTACACGTGGCGACCCAGGGATTAACCATGTTGGAGAATCGGGTCCGGTTATGTATGACATGTGGGCCTTCGAGGGTCTTCAAACCAAGTAAATGATTTTCCTTTGAGATCTTTATAACCTCAAGGGGTGTACGGTTTCTAGGATACCGACAATTACAAATAATATAATGCCTGATGTTATGTAGTTCCACCATAATAAGTTCGCCCCATTTAAAACCTTTTTAGAATTATCAACTTCTGTAAATATATTAGACTCGAGAGAAGGTTCATTCCTAGCTACAGCTTCATGACGTTCTAGCCTATTAAGCTTGGTGCTGATGTTATCCAAAAATTGGCTATAAAAAGTCATACACTCTTCCATAATATATCCCCCAGCTATAGAACCCTCCTGGTGAGCTCTGTTACGTACATACGTCCTCAATGTACCAAGGTACCTCTCAATTGGATACATCCATCTGTAAGGAACAGGTCCACCCAAGCGAGCTTCTTTGCCAAGATGGATTGGAAGATGTACCATGATATCAAAAAAAGCAGGAGGAAGCAACATCTCAAGCTTACAAATTGTTTCGGGAAATTGTTCAATCATCTTATCCAAATCAGGTTCCTCCAATTCTTTAAAACAAATTCCAGAAAAGAATCTGCTAAACTCAATTAAAGGTTCAACAACCTTTTCAGGCAATATGTCACGTATTGCCATAGGAAGGAGCTTCTGAAATATAATATGGCAGTCATGAGTTTTTAGACCTGATACCTTACGTGCTGTTATGTCCACACTTCTCTTGATGTTTGAGGCATAACCATCGGGCATCTTCACATCCACCAAAAACTTGCACAGGGTGGTCTTCTGATCTTTTTGCAAAGTATATGATGCTGATGGACAATCATACTTCCCTTTCATACCCACCGGATGTTGCTTTGGCCGAATGCCCATTTCTTGCAAATCAAAACGAGCTTGTAGACTATCTTGTGTTTTACCATCCATATTAAGCAATGTACCCAATATGCTATCACAAAGGTTTTTCTCAATGTGCATGACATCCAAGTTATGCCTTATTAGCAATGTATTCCAATATGGGAGCTGAAAAAAAATATACTTTTCTTCTTCGAATTATGCCACCTATCTTCCTCAGTGCACTTTCTCTTATTATTCGTCTTTCCAAAACTCACTTGATCAAAAGTATCGTATTGTTGGAGTACTTCGTGACCATAGAGTGATGTTGGAGCCTCTCTATTCTCTATTTTGTTGTTGAAAGAAGCTTTGTCCCGACGCCACTGGTGACCCTGAGGTAGGAATCGACGATGACCCATGTAGCAATACTTTCGTCCATGTTTCATCCACAAGGCGTCAGTGTTTACATGGAAGTATGGACATGCTAGCCTACCTTTTGTGCTCCATCCACATAGCATTGCATATGCTGGAAAATCATTTATTGTCCACAATATAGAAGCTCACATGAGAAATGTCTCTTTCTTTGAACTGTCGTATGTTTCAACACCATCAGACCATAATTTCAGTAGCTCATCAATCAAAGGCTGCAGATACACATAAATGTTGTTTCCAGGTGACTTTGGCCCAGGAATTATCATTGACATCAACCAATAAGGCTGTTTCATACACAACCAAGGTGGTAGATTATAAGGGATTAGAATCACAGGCCATGTACTGTAACAAACATTCATTACTCCAAAAGGATTGAAACCATCAGATGCTAGCCCAAGTCTTATGTTGCGAGGATCAGATGAGAAATTTGGGTGAATGCTATCAAAATGCTTCCATGCTTTCGAATCAGCAGGATAGCATAATATTCCATCATCAATATGTTCTTCTTTGTGCCAGCACATGTTTGATGCCGTTGATTCTGCCATATAGAACCTTTGAAGACGGGGAATAAGAGGAAAGTATTGTAGAATCTTGCGTGCTACAAGCTTCTTGACTTTTCCACAAGGTAAAGCCTCTCTTGCAACCCCACCAGTACTATTTTTCCATCTTAATTCACCACATTTTGGGCATTGATCCAACAGAGAATAGTCCTTCCAGAATAACACACAGTCATTGACACATGCATTGATCTTTTCGTAGCTCAGCCCGAGGTCACGAGCAACCTTCTAAACTTTATCAAGTGTATTAGGAATGCAATGGCCCTCTGGAAGCACATATGAGAATAGTTTAAGGATGAACTCACACGTTTTTTTGCTCAAACCAGTTAAGCACTTTATCTGGTACAACCTGACAATGAAGGATAATTGGGTCACCTTCTCACAACCTGGATACAAATCCTTTTCTGCATCATTTAATAAGTCATAGAATGCCTTTGCACACATACTTGGCTCCTGCTGGTTTATAGCATTTTCTGGATCATCAACACCTGTTGAAGTACCACCATGATCACCAGTACCTCTAAGAAGGCTGGACAACATATTTTCCATAGCAGCATCACCAAAAATTATCTCCTCATTATTTGCTGATTACTCAACAATTTTTTTCTCAACTCGTTTTTCTCCATGGTGTACCCAACAGGTATAATCAAATGACATCCCATTACGAAGCAAGTGAAGATGAACTTCCATGCGTCTCCCGTGACAAATATTACGACATTTCGTCAAGGAAAAGGCTTAGTTTCTTCTTCACGAGTGCCCTGGAATGCTAAATTTAAAAATGACTTCATTCCATCCTGCCACTCCTTCGTACGCCTGTCTTTTCCCATCCATGTCTTATCTTCTGACATCACTTCCTACAATTCAATCAGCATATCCGTAAGAGGATTGAACTACAATAACATTATGTGAGCAATTGTACCTAGCGCTGTTGCTCTTCCACGTGCGGCGGCCGGCGGATGCTACTCCACGCTGGTGGACGGCGGATGCTCTTCTAAGAGCGTGGCGGCCGGCGGATGCTCCTCCAAGAGCGTGGCGGCCGGCGGATGCTCCTCCAAGAGCGTGGCGGCCGGCGGATGCTCCTTCAGGCGCGTTTCATGCAATCGGGAGAGGGGGCCGTTGTGGATCGAAGGGTCCGGCGGGGAGGCAGCCAGGACAAAGCGTACGTGAAGCTATCAGAGTAGGCCCAACACTACGCTGGGCCGCTTGTTATTCGTAAGCTGAAACTACGCTGATTCACTTTTATTCCTGGGTCGAAACTGCGCAGAAGGTTATACGTTGCTGTCAGCCAAGAGGAAGTATTATACGTTGCTGTTTGCCGCAGAAGGTTTGGTCCTTCGTTCAAGCCGTAGCCATTTGTACAGGCGGCTGATGCAACCGGGCGCACCGAGCTTACGTGCGTGCCAGTCACCGAGGCGCCTTAAACGCTTGCGGCGCATGCGCATCTTTGAATTCAATTGGAATCACTCCGCGTCCAATCACCACTACTGCGCGCGTCCGTTCATCTGGACACATGTCACAAATGTGGAACGGTATGCACAACCTTGGATATGCATACCCTATCCATAAATATTTTTTCCTCGTTTGGTTAGGAGTAGTTCCACTTCAATCTAAGTGGATTGGAGAGTGTCTGGCCATCATACGACATGGCGTAATGAAGATTTTTGAATCTGATATACTCCTCTTTTTAACTATTATCGTTATGACCACGAGTTGCATTGTCTCAACCAAACACCACGTACAACGACAATGACTCAGCGGAATCGGGAACTGGACAATTAAAATGGAAGTTAGTAGTCTCGCACTTCATAGATTGAAACACGTGCCATCCTTTTTCTTCTTCCTTTTTCCTATCCATAACCGTGAGATTGTTGAGTTCCACCGGCACATATGTACGGTCCGGGTGTGCTTGTGTGTACCTTAACCCCCTGGTGCATCCCCGGTGGTGGTTGGAAGACCCCTGCAGGTATGTTCTGATTCCTGTCCTCTAACTACATCTAGGTTTCCGATGACGCATGCGGTTCACCACCAGACAAAACCAGCAAAGCCTCGGTGATGAGCGGCATGCAAATTTCTTGATGACAAACTGGCTGCGGGGGCCTCCCGTTCGGATGCAACTTTGGTGCTCCCATTTGTGCTTTCATGCGTACTCCTGCTTATGTGTCATCATCTAATTGGTTGAAGTTAAATCAGGCATTATGTTAGGTAAATGAAAGGTCCAATAAAATCATGACACTTAAGTAGGAGCACGCATGGATGCACTGAATGGGAGTATACAAGCCGTGACCTCCCGTTCGGATGCAACTTCGGTGCTCCCGTTTGTGCTTCCATGCGTACTCCCGCTTATTTGTCATCATCTAATTGGTTGAAGTTAAATCAGGCATTATGTTAGGTAAATGAAAGGGCCAAGAAAATCATGACACTTAAGTAGGAGCACACATGGAAGCACTAAATGGGAGTATACAAGCCGTGTCCTCCTGTTCGTATGCAACTTCGGTGCTCCCGTTTGTGCTTCCATGCATACTCCCACTTATGTGTCATCATCTAATTGGTTGAAGTTAAATCAGGCATTATGTTAGGTAAATGAAAGGGCCAATAAAATCATGACACTTAAGTAGGAGCACAAATTGAATGGGAGTATACAAGTCATGTCCTCCCGTTCGGATGCAACTTCGGTGCCCTCGTTTGTGCTTCCATGCGTACTCCCACTTATGTGTCATCATCTAATTGGTTGAAGTTAAATCAGGCATTATGTTAGGTAAATGAAAGGGCCAATAAAATCATGACACTTAAGTAGGAGCACGCATGGAAGCACTAAATGGGAGTATACAAGTCGTGTCCTCCCGTTCGGATGCAACTTCGGTGCTCCCGTTTGTGCTTCCATGCGTACTCCCGCTTATGTGTCATCATCTAATTGGTTGAAGTTAAATCAGGCATTATGTTAGGTAAATGAAAGGGCCAATAAAATCATGATACTTAAGTAGGAGCATGCATGGAAGCACTGAATGGGAGTATACAAGCCGTGTCCTCCCGTTCGGATGCAACTTCGGTGCTCCCGATTGTGCTTTCATGCGTACTCCCGCTTATGTGTCATCATCTAATTGGTTGAAGTTAAATCAGGCATTATGTTAGGTAAATGAAAGGGCCAATAAAATCATGACACTTAAGTAGGAGCACGCATGGATGCACTGAATGGGAGTATACAAGCCGTGTCCTCTCGTTCGGATGCAACTTCGGTGCTCCCGTTTGTGCTTCCATGCATACTCCCGCTTATGTGTCATCATCTAATTGGTTGAATTTAAATCAGTCATTATGTTAGGTAAATGAAACGGCCAATAAAATCATGACACTTAAGTAGGAGCACGTATGGAAGCACTAAATGGGAGTATACAAGTCGTGTCATCCTGTTTGGATGCAACTTCGGTGCTCCCGTTTGTGCTTCCATGCGTACTCCCACTTATGTGTCATCATCTAATTGGTTGAAGTTAAATCGGGCATTATGTTAGGTAAATGAAAGGGCCAATAAAATCATGACACTTAAGTAGGAGCACGCATGGAAGCACTGAATGGGAGTATACAAGCCGTGTCCTCCCGTTCAGATGCAACTTCAGTGATCCCGTTTGTGCTTCCATGCGTACTCCCGCTTATGTGTCATAATCTAATTGGTTGAAGTTAAATCAGGCATTATGTTAGGTAAATGAAAGGGCCAATAAAATCATGACACTTAAGTAGGAGCACGCATGGAAGCACTGAATGGGAGTATACAAGCCGTGTCCTCCCGTTCAAATGCAACTTCGGTGCTCCAGTTTGTGCTTCCATGCTTACTCCCGCTTATGTGTCATCATCTAATTGGTTGAAGTTAAATCAGTCATTATGTTAGGTAAATGAAAGGGCCAATAAAATCATGACACTTAAGTAGGAGCACGCATGGAAGCACTGAATGGTAGTATACAAGCCGTGTCCCTCCCGTTCTGTCCTCCCATGCATCATCCCGCTGATGTGTCAAAATGTTATTGGTCCCTTTATTAATGCTTAGTTTAACTACCATACCTTCACAATAGATAATGTTGGCATAGTCGACCTCGCACATCTTCCGCGAGTCGGTCACCTTCCAACGGAAGCCATGCAGGTGCTTCCACAGCCGGGACACCGTTCATCTTCACCGGCACATATGTACGGTCTGGGTGTGCTGGTGTGTACCTTAACCCCCGTCGTGTGTCCCCGGTGGTGGTTGGAAGACCCCTTCAGGTATGTTCTGATTCCTGTCCTCTACTACATCTAGGTTTTTGATGACGCATGCGGTTCACCACCAGACAAACCAGCAAAGCCTCGGTGATGAGAGCGGCATGCAAATTTCTTGATGACAAACTGGCTGCAAGCCGTGTCCCCCCCCCCCCCCCCCCCCCCCCGTTCTATCCTCCCATGCGTCATCCCACTGATGTGTCAAAATGTTATTGGTCCCTTTATTAATGCTTAGTTTAACTACCATACCTTCACAACAAATAATATGATGACACGTCAGCGAGAGTGTCATCAAAAAACTAGAGATGGATGCGTCAGCAGGCCGCAGTCAGCTTTTCATCAAAAAACTTGCATGCCGCTCAACCTTTTTTGGTTTGCCTGGTGGTGAACCGCCTATGTCATCAGAAACCTAGAGATGGAGTAAGAGGTCTGGAATTAGAGCATACCTGTAAGGCTCTTCCCAACAACCACCGGGGACGGACGACGTACGGGGGAGTTAAGGTACACCGGCACACCCGTACCGTACGTGTACCCGACCAACCGTGTAGTTTCCTTCGAATCTCCGGTAGAAGAAAGCGGCATGCAAGTTTCTTTCTGTATGGAGAATGTTTGTTGTGTATTCATCAGGGAATACAGATACACTTTATATATGCTAGCTAGTGTAGTGTGAAACAAAAACAAAACCCTTTTGCACTACACAGATTCAAAAGCTAGCGTTAATGACTAAACGTAGGCCTACGCAGTCAAACAATGACGTTAGGGCAACGCAGTCAACAATGACTGTTACATGTGTGCGAGCTTATCCTTTCTACAGTCTGGTGGTGAACCGCCTGCGTCATTGGAAGCCTAGATGGAGTTGGAGGACAGGAATCGGAGCATACCTGCCTGGACCAGGATCGCCTGACGTAGCGACATTTTGCTGCATGCGTGCAGTAAAGGCTGCATCAACCGTTTGTTTTGATCCGACAATTGTACTTCCCAGCTATCCAACTAAGGGGTCCATTCAAATTGTTTCTTAAACTCTTGTCTGCTTGCTTCAACATGAGAAAGAGTTTACATGCATATAATGATGCATACTTTAAACATTTAAATAAAACAAACTTTTATCACAAATTAACAGGATTTAAAACACATTAACTATCTTATGTGGCATGCCAATGTGTGGATGTACAACTCAGAGTAAGGATGAAAGTGAAATGGTTTTTTGAAGTTGATGGACTAAATAATTGACCCATTTGAAAGTTGAAAGACCAAACTTAGTTTTGATTGAAAGTTTGAGGATGAAGTTGAGTATTGCCAGCTTGATGAGCTCAAGCTCGAAAAGTTCGAGTAAGCCCATTTGTAAAGTTGACTGTACGATACTTTAGCCGCTAGAGGTGCTAGGAGATCGCCCGTAGTGGGGCCTGCAAAGCGGTCTGTAAAGTGGTATATAGTACTAACAGGTAGCGACGACTGGAAAGAAAAGTGGAGACAATCAACAGAGAGAAAAGAAAAGAAAGGACGAGAAAAATGTTAGAAAAAGATAGGTAGAACTCCAATGTACCACTGGCCCTATGCCCCTATACGCGGTGTAATCATTACCACTACTCCTATACGCAGCCAGAAGTTATTACCATTGCTTCAAGGGAAGTGTTGCAGACTAGATGTGCCAATTAGTTTATTTTGTGTTTATTGGGGATTATGTAACAACTAGTTCTGTCGATTAGCGACGACTGGAATGAAAAGTGGAGACAATGAACAGAGAGAAGGGAACACTGATTTTCTTCGTTACAAACTACTGTATAATTGAATGTATTCATTTCTGGAAGAATCCATTTCTTTAAACTGTCCCGTGAGTTTCCTTTGATGCAAACGGGGATAAACATAAGACGAGCGCGCATAGGGGAAACACAACAAGTGCAACATTCATGAGAGACGAGCGGGCATAGGGGAAACACATATACTAGTACAAGTCTATTTTATATACTCCCTTTGTTCTCTTTTAATTGGCGTTGGGAGAACTAGCGGTGCATCCAAACATGAATGGAGGGAATATAACCAATATAGTACAATGCCAGATGGCAGAACAGGTCATGCTCGTTCTTAATCCTACAGTCCTCTATACAGAAGACTCTCCACTCCACCCACGTAGGCCTGCCACAGCGGGCAGTTCCCTGGTTCCCCCCTATTGAGCAGTCCCAAGCGTCATCATCAATGTTGGGAACCACCAACGGCGGCGCTTCTGGACAAGGCCTGCCCAGGAACCTCAAGGCGACATCATCAATACTATTCATGGCTTCACGACAACACCGGCAACACTACTTGTTGGTCCACTTCATGGCAACGGACCTGACCGCGTTGTAGCCGACGTGGGCCTCACCTTCGACCTGCCGGATATACTTGAAGGCATCGCAGGCCCCGCAGTCGGCGTTGTAGTGGAGCATGGCGAGGACGTAGGCTGCCACCATGTGGCCATTCGCGGCCGCCCGGGCAAGGAACTGGGTGCCCGGCTGCGCGCGACCGTGCAGGAAGACGAGGTCGAACCCGGTGATGTAGCACTCATGAGGGTTGCCGACGATTGCCAGGCGCTCCACGATGCGGTCGTAGCTTCGGTTATACTTCCAGATGCTCACCCGCTCTAGTGCCACGCGCCTGCCCACGGCGCGATCCGCGTTCATGGCCTTGCAGGTGGCGCGCAGACTGGAGAGGTCGTCCATGGGCCGCGGGGAGGTTGCGGCGACCCACCCCGCGATCAGGGCCGCAATATCGTGCGGCAAGGGAAACTCCATGGGCTTCGAAGGGAACCAATGAGGGCACGCGCGACGGAGACGAAGAGTACGCGCGGAGAAGAGGATGGCGTGTGTGTGTTGCGGAGAAGAGGATGGTGTGTCTTTATTAGTACGCGCGGAGAAGACGATGAGACGCGAGGAGAAGACGCAGACGCGCGCAGTGATGGTTATGGCTTCTAAAGTGCACCTTTTGGAATGCTACTTGCGAAATTGGGGTTACGGATTCTAAAGTGCAACTTTGGGCTACTTTAGCCGCTGGAGTTGTCAGCAGGCAGGTGATCGCCCGCAGCGGGGCCTGCAAAGCGGTCTGTAAAAAGTAATCCTCCCTCCGCCCCAACTCTAATCTATTTTTAGCTTTGGTCAAAATTACCTTTGACAAATGATTTCTTGCCTGGTCCTTATCCTGATCATCAAGGTCCTCCGCCTACTGCCCCAGATGACTTGGGGCAGAACAGGGATGAAAACAGTCGGAATTGAGCGTATTACCTTTGACAACTCCTTATTCAAACTGGTGTCTAAATAAAAAATTTAAAGAATTGAGCTTATTACTCCCTCCGTCTCTAAATACTTGTCGCTTTGTAGTTCAAAAATAAACTACAAAGCCATATTTACTACGACCCCGTTTGGAACATAGGAATCCAAATCATAGGAATTGGAAAAAACATAGGAATAGACAAAATGCAGGAACGAAGAAAGTGAGCAACTATAAACAAAACTCTTTAGAATCTTAACTATCATTATTCGTAATACATAAATCAAAGTCATAAATTCTAGCCAAAATGAACTACCAGTTTGCTTCATAAACAACTTCATTCCTATATTTCTAACATCAAAACGTCTATTGCATTGCAGTAGCTCAGAAATAATTATTCCCTTGTTTCAAAAAAGAAATAATTATTCTATGCAAATCATTAGGTTAGTTAATTTGACTTTTAGCACCCTATATATTCCCTCCATAGCCAACCAGCAGACCACAAAGAACTTGGACTGGATTATTTCATTCCTCCATTTTACACAGGAAAGGAAGTCTTTCTACAGGAAACGAAATATGATTCCTGTGTTCCAAACACCTGTGACATAAGCACAATGCAGAAATGAATTCCTTTGAAGTTTCCTTTAAAAATCCTCTATTCCAAGGGACGTAGAGAGTACATGTCAACCCATTAGACCCAACCTACTATTTGGAAAGTATTCGGTTATTGTTCGAAAATTTTCCATTAAAATATGGTATTCCGACAATTCCTTCGGAAATCAGTCTAAAATGATTCCATTCTGTTTACCAAATTCCAATGCCTGATAAAAACGGTAATCGGATCGAAAATTTCGGAAATTGTTGAAAATGGTAATTCCATCAGAAATTTTCGAAAACGGCGTCGGACGGTTCGGGAATTTACCATACCATTTTCATCCCTAGGGCAGAATGATCCTGGCTACCAGAATGAAGTGTCGGATATATGTTGTCCATGGCGCAGGGTTATTCAACACAAGCAATAGGTAGCATATCCTAATCTTTCTCCTCATATATAGCGTGTTAACTAATTTTTTGGCCCCAAATGATCTAGAAAAATTACTCCGGATTTGATGATGCATAAATTAATCGCTGATCAAAACAATGATGGTGCTCATCAAGCTCGCAAGCTCAACTTCATTCATCCTCAAACTAGCTAATTATTTCGGATGGGTTTACGTTAAGGGGTGTGCATTCGGTCTACCCAATATTTTGGTTCGGGTATTTCGGTCGTTTTCAAAATTTGGTTTCTTGAAATCACTACCCGAATTGTTGTAATAATATTAGGTACCCAAACATTTTGGGTACCAAAATTCCGGTTCGGTCTTCGGTCCTACCCAATATATCCGAATTATACATTATATCCATTTCATGTTTGCACAAATTTAATATGATTGATAAGTTTAATCCCATGAGGTCATTTATTATAAATTGACAAATGAGAAATAAAAAATAAACGTTTAAATCCAACAACTTCACACATCACAACTTGAAAATAAAATATCTAAATTTGAATTGTTCTTAGTTTAGCAAGCATAATTTAACTTACTATTTGATGGACCGACTATTCTGTTATTTCAGTTACCCGAGAGTGGTACCCGAACCCGACATTTATTTTTCAGTTATTTATATTTGCTACCCGAAAAGTACCCGATACCCGATATTTCGGTCTTTTCGGTTCCGGTCTCGGTTTTATCGGTTTCGGTTTTTCGGTCTCAATTTATTTGCCCACCCCTTATTTACGTAGTAGTAGCATATGGGATATACATATTTCTCCACCATGTTTTTTTGCAAAACTATTTAGTAATATATCCTATGTGCATATTACATATGTAAAACTAATGTAAAGTATAAAACTTTTTCTAAGTAAAGTCTTAGGTTTCATCAAATCTATCTTTGAGATTTACGCAATTTTGATCTGTTTTAACAATACAAGAATTGTACTTCTATGAAAATATTTGCATAATATACAATCTAGTACTACATGTTATTGAAGTTAATAAATTCCATATAAATCATTGGTCAAAGGTAATTAGTTCGACCAAAACAGAAATACAGTTGAGTTGGGGCGGAGGAAGTATTATACGTTCCTGTTTGCCGCATAAGGTTTGGTCCTTCGTTCAAGCCGTAGCCATTTGTACAGGCGGCTGATGCGACCGGGCGTACTGATCTTATGTGTGCGCCAGTCACCGAGGCGCCTTAAACGCGTGCAGCGCATGCGCATCTTTGAATTCAATTGGAATCGCTCCGCGTCCCATCACCACTACTGCGCGTGTCGAGAGACGAACAGCCAGGCGGGTTCAAATCTCCTGCAGTACTGCAGGTGCAGTAGAGATGGCTGACATGAGGGCCCCACATGGTGTGGGACCCACATGTCAGCCCCCTCTACTGCACCTGCATCATTGCAGAGGCCCCACCACTCAGTTGTAGTAACCGCAGTGTAGTTACTGTAGGGGATTTCGTCTACGCTATAAGATCACCCGGGCACGCCATCGTCTTCTCCGCACAGCCACTCTTCCTCTCTTCCCAAAACCGCGCCAAGAACACCATGGCTGACAAGACAACGTCGCCGCCAAGCCCGCCGAACGACGCCAAGGGGAAGCGTCCCCGACCGGACTCCCCCCCGGACATGGAGTGGGCTCTCCGGAAGATGGCGTGCGATGTATTTGACAATACATCACGCTCCATGCGTCGCCTTGGGCTTGGTCCCCTTCCAGAGTATGTTGCCATGGGGACCACGAGCCGCTACATCTTTGGCATGACACACTTGGTCGGTCGCCTCGACGTCCTCTAGGAGACGCTGGCAGACGAGCTCGGCGTTGCCGGCCACGACAACCTGGTGGCAGCGACGTCCAGGAAACTGGGCTTCTTGTCTCCGCCGCGGGAGGCGCCCCCGCCCAGCTAGGAGCCCAAGAAGGAGGAGGAGGAGAAGGAGAAGTAGGTGGAGCGAGGTGGAGAAGTAGTTTTTTTCTTGTTCTTAGTTATGTTGTTTATCTTTTCTTGTTTGTAGTTTGTGTTTTTCTTTTTTCCTGTTTGTAATGTATCGTCTTAAGGTAATGAACTTTATATTTTTGTTCATTGGTGCGCAAAAATAGTTCTAATATTGCTGTTCTAACGATAAACTAGTGGACTATTTATCTCTTTTATCTTTTAGAATGGAATATATTTCCACTTCCAAATCTACTGAGCTGGAGATCCGGAAAGTGACTATCACCTACTAGTTTATCTGACAGGACCAGCAGGGAGAAGCCCACTCTATGTTCAAACCCAACACGAATCCAACATAATGAGTAATCAAACAGCAAAGCACGTAGTAAATCACAAAAAATGCAACAACAGTTTCTAGAGTACGTATCAACTTTAGCCCAGATTAGATGCTCGTGGGCGTCATTGCCAAAGGGTGAAGACAAAAAATACTTGATTCCGGATGGCTTGTAAAAATGAACTAGAAGTCAGGGTCATCGAAATTTTTGCCCGATTTGGATTGAGTCTTAGTTATAGACTTCCATAATAATAAAATGTATCGGGTATTTTACTTTCACAAGTTTGTCATAAAATGTATCGGGTGTTTAACTTTCACTAGTGTGTCATAAAGTGTACGCCGACCACGTATACTGATCCAACCGTACAACTTCAAATAAAGGAGGGTTAGAGCATCTCCAACCCCTTTGTTATTTTTGTTTGCTATTCTTTCAAATGACAAATATGCTATCCACATTTAGCATCTCATTCCATGAGCATCTCCAACCCGTTTGCTATATGATGTGCTATATTAAATTTTTTTATATTTTATTAGTATATAATAATTATTTTAAAATTCAAATAACATTGTTGCAATGGCTATATTGTAACAGTTATATTTATAATGACTATTTTTCAATGGATGTATTTCCAACGACTAATTTTCAACGACTATTTGCAACGGAACGACGATAATGTACCGGATCGGGAATAGCAAACCGGATAGCATTTGCTACTAGTAGCGCACCGAGAGCTCCATATAGCGAATGGCTAAAAGTAGCAATCCTAATAGCAAACCGGTTGGAGATGATTTTTGCTCTAGATTTGCTAAATAATAGGATAGCACATCATATAGCTAATGGGTTGGAGATGCTCTTTTAGCCATTACCTATACGGTGTGATATCCTATTATTTAGCAAATTTAGAGCAAAAATCCTCTCCAACTGATTTGCTATTAGGATTGCTGCTTTTAGCCATTTGCTATATGGAGCTCTCGGTGTGCCACTGTAACACCGTCATTTTCATGCATCATGTCTTGCATACATTCATATACATGTTAAACATTAACCAACATAAAGAGGAACAAGTTTAAAATTTATTTGGAGCATTTAAAATTGATTTGGAACAAAACCACACTTAAAATGCTGAAAAGTGCGGACTAGTCTGATTTTGGTGAGGACTTGTCCGATTTCTCTCTGACTAAAAACGGAATTGTCCGTTTTTGTTGTGGACTAGTCCGATTTTGCATCTGGAAACTTTCGGACTTGTCCGATTTTGTGCTGACTAGTCCGATATTCCAAGAATCCTTGAAAATTTGCTATGTCCCTAGACTTTTCCGGACTAGTCCAGTGTTCCAGCAGACTGGTCCAATTTCCTCTCTGACTAAAGTCGGACTTGTCCAATTTTTGGCCGGACTTGTCCTATTTTCTCTCTGGACAACTTCGGACTAGTCCGGTCCTTTTCGGACTTGTCCGATATTTCGTGACTCTGAAATGATCTTTTGTTTTACGACTTTTTTCTTGGGTTTCACGTTATGTGGGCCTAGGGACGTCGTGCCTAACTCTTTTAGAGCCCATGTGGGACTCTAAACCGGCCTCTACTCCTCTCAAACTCGAAATCCATCTAACCCTAGCCTCCACCTCTATATAAACAACCCCACCCCTTGGCTTGATATCTATTTGCCACTTTTCCACCCCACCCAAACCCTAGTTCATGGAGAGCCACCATCAAGGAGGAAGGAGGAGATCCCAAGCAAGAAGAAGAGGAGGAGGAAACGAAAGAGGATCAATATCTCCATCAATTTTCGTTCTTCATCACCAACTCATCTCTAAGTTCATCACCAACCATAGATCACCAAGATCCAAGTGTTACCTCCAAGTTTCATGATTCATTGGAGTTCCAAACACCTGGTATACCTTCTATTCTCTTTTCCTCACATGAATTCAACCCCTAATCTCCAAATTTACGTCGATCTAGAAAACCCTAGTTCGCTAGTTCTGCGAAGTGCGGACTAGTCCGGCCTTCTGCAGACTAGTCCGATTTTCCTTGTTAAATTGCATCGAATTAATTCTAAAATTGATTTGAATCAACTCCAAACCTGTATAAACTTGTTAAAATCTATTAGAACTAATTAGTGATCATTAAAGGCAATCTATTAACAAGTTCTACCTTGCATTTTTATCAATCATGCATGTCATGTCATATTGAGTAATATTTGTGCACTCTTTCATTGTGTTTCTTGTCTTGTATGTTTATTGTGCGTATTAGACGGATTTGCGCTAGAGAGTGCCGCGGAGGATCTACAATACCAAGAGTTTGAAGGATTTGACCCTAATCAACCACAAGAGCAAGGCAAGTGTCCTTGAAGCATATTGAGCCTGTTTTGAAATAAATGTTTTGTTTGCAAAACTGCATGCTTGTGTCAATTTGATGGAAAATCCTAAGGTAGGAAGTTTACTAGATTTGTTAACCACCCTTGTCACCTGGAATATATGGTAGAGAGTCGGGATGGGATTTTTACCTTTTGCTTCGCTTAATCAACTGGGATGGGAAAACAACTATACCACTTAATTTAATTATGCATGGATGAGATTATAGTTAACATGAACTTGTTAATATCATATGGTAATGGGTGATCTAAGCAAGGCTGGTATGTGGATGGGTTGGATGTTATGGTGGTTTTGCTTGCTTTAGATCTAACGACCGGTTCGTGGAGTGACCATCCAGGATTTACAGTGCCACCACGAGGCCAAGTATGGGTGCGGCGTAGCTGATTAATTAGGGCTTTGCCAGTGCTATTTGGATCATTAAGGATGCTCGGGGAAGGGGTAGTCGGATTGGGTTTATTGATGATTGGTGGGACTACCCTGGGATACGAATGGCTCAAGAGGGGGCCCTTGGTTGAAGATGTGCTCGGTGGGAGACATCACCGCCGGTGAAACCGCAGTGGGGTCTAAATAGGCTAGTAATCCCTTTGCAAAGGCTATTTGTGATCTCTTGGCCACACACCTAAGGAAGTGTGAGATGGCATAATTGAGATTCTACAGTCACCGAAAGGTGATAAAATCACAAACACGTGGGGTAAAGTGGTACAACCTCTGCAGAGTGTGTCTAAAACTATCATGATAGTCGTGCTCCCGATTATGAGCAATCTGGACCCTGACATGATTAGAGGAAACTTGGTATTGGGATGGTTTTTGGGATGGTTACGGTTTGGTAATGGTTATGGCTCATTTTGGATTAATTTCTGGTATTGAATATGGTTATTGGCAAATGGTGAAATCTGGAATTATTGATGATGGTAATGAATTCAGACTGGTATTATGATATTACTTATGATTATGATGGGTTTTCTTCACATACATGTAATATATTGCTTTCCAAATGTTTTAATGTACTTTTCAGCACTCAACCATTATTATTGTTGCCATTTGAATCAGCCACATGTCATACTTTCCACACTTGCTGAGTACAAAATGTACTCACTCTTGCAATCCCCCCCAACAGTTGCAAGTCAGGATTGGGAGTTTAATGGCGATAATGCAGAGTTCTAGGACGTGTCTACCGTCAGCTTTGCCTGTGGTGTTTTGGAGCTGCGCTATACCATATCGCTTATGCTGCCTAGCTGTTTAGTTTGCTTATTTAGTTTATTTCCGCTGCATTAGTTGAACTTGTCATTAATATTCATTAGAGTTTGTATTCGAGGACAATATGGTTTGTGCAATAAAAATTTTGTTAATTAATCTTGTTCTGTGGTAATTTTCTGTATACTCTTTTGTGAATGCACTCGTGTATGTGTGTTGAACATCCTGGGCACACATATGCGTTCACTTGGTTCATTTTCAGAACTGGGTGTTACAGATTGGTATCAGAGCCACAGGTTGACCGTAGGATGCAGCCTAGATAGAATGGACACTTTAGAACACATAGGAGCATTTAGGAACCGATGTGTTTTGTTTGGTGTGTTGTTGCTATATATTGTTTGCTTGTGTGCTTAATAGAGGATTTTGGGATGCTTTAGCATTGCCATGTCCATGTAGGCTAGTTAGTTGTTTAGTTTCATATCCCTTGATGCATATAGTTGGAGACGTTTTCTAATTCTTACCTATTGCTTTTCTCCAGATGGTGAGGACTCGCAACCAGAGGGATGCTAATGATGAGTAGGAGAACCATGAAGTACCTCAGAACAACAATGGACAAGGACCTGCTCAGGGAGCTATCAACATTGAGCAGCTATTGGCTATGCAAAACCAGCTCATGCAGACCATGATACAAACTATGGGACAGCTACAGGCTGGCAATAACAACAATCAGCCCCACATGCCTCCACCGCCACCCCCACCCCCTCATAACCGGTTGGGAGAGTTTACGAGGACTAGGCCGCCAACCTTTGCTCAAGCTGCTGACCCTAAGGATGAGGACGATTGGCTCAAGTTCGTGGAGAAGAAACTTGCCATTGTCCAATGCTGTGATCGGGAGAAGGTCTTATTTGCTTCTCATCAACTAGTTGGAGCAGCCGCGGATTGGTGGGATTCATATTGCAATGCTCATGAGAATCAGTAGAGGATCACTTGGGCCGAATTCAAAGAGAGCTTTCGTTCTCATTATGTGTCGGAGGGAGTTATGATTTTGAAGAGGCAAGAATTTGAGAACTTAAGGCAAGGAAGATCAAGCGTGAGTGAATATCTCAATATATTCACTCAACTCTCAAGATATGCGCCTGAGGATGTGAGCCGGGACAGCCAGAAGCAATACTTGTTCATGAGAGGCTTGAACAATGAGATTCAAGTGCAATTGCTAAATTGTGATTATGCCAACTTCCAGAAGCTTGTGGACAAAGCAATTGTGGTGGAAAAAAAGATCCGTGAGATGGAGCAAGAAAATAAGAGGAAGGCGCCCTATCAAGGACAACAACAAGGAAGTAATGTACGCCCTCGCCGTGCACCACCCAATGCGTCTTACTTCAGATCTTTTGCGCCTACTCGTCGCCCTGGAATTACACCACGCCCAACTCAGTTTGTGCAGCAGCGCCCTGTTATGCAAGCACCTAGGCCTCCAATGCCTTATGCACCTCATGGCAACTATCCTGGTGCCAATGCTCAAACCAAGCTCGTCCCAATAACTCTGGTGGAGTTGAGAAGTGCTATACTTGTGGAGAAGCTGGACACTTTGCGCATCAATGTCCTAAGTCAGGCCTTGGTCAAAGAAGCAATGCACCGAGGCAAAACCCAAGACCTAATGGAGGACAACCACAAGGGAACTGTGGACAACATAATTTTGCTTGTGGCAACATGAACCATGTCTCTAGGGAGGATGCTCAACAAGCGGATGACGTGGTCATTGGTATGTTTCTCGCCAACTCCAACCCCGCGACTATGTTGTTTGATTCTGGAGCATCGCATTCATTCATTGCATCGAAGTATGTTGGCAAGTATAGTTTGCCTATCTCTCATATGAAGTTTACTCTATTGGTTAAGTCTCCTGGAGGAGAGATGAGGACAAATATAGTATGCCCAAAAGTAAGCCTTAGAATAAGGGGGGTAGACTTCTCCGCCAACCTCATTGTTTTGGATTCTCAAGGATTGCACATTATACTTGGTATGGACTGGTTGAGGAAGCACAATGGAGTTATTTAGTGTGCCACGAAGATGGTGAAGTTGACCAATGAGGAAGGGATAACCATAGAATTTGAAGCATCTCAAACCGCACCAAAGCAATTGGAGCTGAACCATATGGACGGTGCCGCAATTGAGGAGATTCTGGAGGTGTGTGAATTTTTGGATGTTTTTTCGGATGAGTTGGAAGGTATGCCACCTGATCGAGACATTGAGTTTGTTATTGATTTAATGCCTGGAACTGCACCTATAGCTAATAGGCCGTATAGGATGCCTCCTATGGAATTAGCGGATCTCAAGAAGGAAATTCAAGAGCAACTAGAGAAAGGTTTTATTTGCCCAAGCTCTTCACCTTGGGGAGCGCCCGTGCTATTTGTGGACAAGAAAGATGGAACGCAAAGGATGTGTGTGGATTACCGAGCTCTCAACAAGGTAACAATCAAAAACAAGTACACCTTGCCGTGCATAGAAGACTTGTTTGATCAGATGAAGGGTGCTTGTATCTTCTCTAAGATTGACTTGAGGTCGGGATACATTCAAATGAAGATTAGACCATCGGGCATACCCAAGACAGCTTTTAGGACGCGGTATGGATCTTATGAGTACACCGTGATGTCTTTTGGATTGACCAATGCACCTGCGTACTTTATGTACCTCATGAATAAGGTCTTCATGGAGTACTTGGATAAGTTCGTCGTGGTGTTCATTGATGATATTATGATCTACTCGAAGGATGAGAAGGAACATAAGGAACACTTGAGGCTTACGTTGCAGAAATTAAGGGACCATCAATTGTATGCCAAGTTCAACAAGTGTCAGTTTTGGTTGAGAGAGGTGTCGTTTTTGGGTCATATCTTCTCAAGAGGAGGAGTAACAGTTGACCTCGGAAAAGTGAGAGACGTGTTGAAGTGGGAACCACCGCAAAACGTAAAGGAAATAAGGAGTTTTCTTGGGTTGGCTGGATATTAACGTCGATTCATCAAGGACTTTTCCAAGATATCCGAGCCAATGACGGAATTGCTAATGAAGGGAAAGGTTTTCCAATGGACTCAAGCTTGTCAAAATAGTTTTGAGGAGTTGAAGAAAAGGTTGACAACAGCCCCAGTTTTGGTACTGCCGGATGTGAGCAAGAGTAATATTTATTGCGATGCATTGAGACGAGGACTTGGATGTGTATTGATGCAAGAAGGTCAAGTGGTTGCATATGCATCAAGACAATTGCAGAAACATGAGCAGAATTACCCAACGCATGATTTGGAGCTTGCAGCCGTGGTACATGCGTTGAAGATTTGGAGAAACTATATCCTTGGACATAGGTGTGAAATCTATACGGATCATAAGATTTTGAAGTATATTTTCACACAAATGGATCTGAACTTGAGGCAACGAAGATGGTTGGAGCTCATCAAAGATTATGACTTGGGAATCAACTATCATCCGGGAAAGGCCAATGTAGTGCCGACGCATTGAGTAGAAAAGGAGTAAGTCATCAACTCACAGTTCGAGAGTTACCATCCGACTTATGTAAGGAGTTTGAACGGTTGAACCTTGGATTTGTAAATGAGATGGAGATGATGGAGTTAAACCCAACCTTGGACCAGGAAATTCGAGAGGCACAGACCAAGGATGAGGAAATTGAGGAAATCAAGGAAAGGACCCAAGACGGGAGAGAATTCAGATTTGATGAGGATGAACATGGTACCTTATGGCTGGGAAAAAGGATTGTCGTGCCTAATGTGAAGCATATTCGGGAGACGATATTAAAAGAGGCACATGACTCACCTTACTCAATTCATCCTGGTTGTACAAAGATGTATAAAGCCTTGATGACTTCCTATTGGTGGGATAGCATGAAAAAGGACATAGCTGAATATGTAGCGTTGTGTGATGTGTGTCAACAAGTCAAGGCGGAACATCAAAGTCCAGCTGGACTATTGCAACCATTAAATATTCCGTAATGGAAGTGGGAAGAAATCGGTATGGACTTCATAGTTGGTTTACCACGTACTCAGTCTGAGTATGACTCAATTTGGGTAATTGTGGATCGGTTAACTAAGTCGGCCCACTTTATTCCCGTCAAGACCACCTATAATGGAGAGAAATTGGCGTAACTGTACATGGGAAGAATAGTATGTTTGCATGGAGTTCCAAAGAAGATAGTCTTGGATAGGGGTTCTCAATTCACCTCCAGGTTTTGGCAAAAGTTGCATGAAGCTTTGGGAACGAGGTTGAATTTCAGTTCGGCATATCACCCTCAAACGGATGGACAAACCGAGAGGACCAATCAGATTTTGGAGGACATGTTAAGAGCTTCTACTTTAAAGCATGGGAAAAGTTGGGACAAAAGCTTGCCATATGCAGAATTCTCATACAACAATAGTTACCAAGCAAGTTTGAAAATGTCACCATATGAAGCGCTTTATGGAAGGAAGTGTAGGACACATTTATTCTAGAATGAGGCAGGAGAAACTCAAGTATTTTACCCGGATGTGTTGCAAGAAGCCGAAAAGCAAGTCCAAATAATTCGTGAAAACTTGAGGACTGCCCAATCAATACAAAAGGGCTATGCGGACAATAGGAGAAGGAAATTAACCTTTGAAGTGGGAGATTTTGTTTACCTCAAGGTGTCACCAATGAGAGGTCATAAGAGGTTTAACATAAGAGGCAAGCTAGCACCTCGCTACATTGGACCATTCAAGATTTTGGACAAAAGAGGAGAAGTAGCGTATAAATTGGAGATGTCAACTCATATTTCAGATGTCCATGATGTGTTTCATGTTTCCCAGCTCAAGAAGTGCTTGAGAGTACTAGAAGAATAAGTGTTAATGGAAGAATTGGAACTAGAGGAAGATTTGACTTATGTCGAGCAACCGGTTAAGATCTTGGAAACCAAGGAGAGAGTCACAAGGAACAAGGTGATTCGATGGTGTAAAGTTCAATGGTACACACAGAAAAAGAAGCAACGTGGGAATTGGAGGATGATCTCAAGAAGGAATTTCCCTATCTCTTCTCTTCCGCGTCGAATCTCGAGGGCGAGATTCATTTTAAGGGGGGTAGGTTTGTAACACCCTCATTTTCATGCATCATGCCTTGCATACATTCATATACATGTTAAACATTAACCCACATAAAGAGGAACAAGTTTAAAATTTATTTGGAGCATTTAAAATTGATTTGGAACAAAACCGCACTTAAAATGCTCAAAAGTGCGGACTAGTCCGATTTTGGTGAGGACTAGTCCGATTTCTCCCTGACTAAAAACAGACTTGTCTATTTTCGCTGTGGACTAGTTCAATTTTACCACTGGAAACTTTCGGACATGTTCGATTTTGTGCGGACTAGTCTGATATTCCAAGAATCCTTGAAAATTTGCTAAGTCCCTGGACTTTTCTGGACTAGTCTGGTGTTCCAGCGGACTTGTCCGATTTCCTCTCTGACTAAAGTCGGACTTGTCCGATTTTTGGATAGACTTGTCCGATTTTCTCTCTGGACAACTTTGGACTAGTCCAGTACTTTTCGGACTTGTCTGATATTTCGCGACTCCAAATTGATCTTTTGTTTTACGACTTGTTTCTTGGGTTTCACGTTAAGTGGGCCTAGGGACGTCATGCCTAACTCTTTTAGAGCCTGTGTGGGACTCTAAACCGGCCTATACTCCTCTCAAACTCGAAATCCATCTAACCCTAGCCTCCGCCTCTATATAAACAACCCCACCCCTTGGCTTGACTTCTATTTTCCACTTTTCCACCCCACCCAAACCCTAGTTCGTGGAGAGCCACCATCAAGGAGGGAGGAGGAGATCCCAATCAAGAAGAAGAAGAGGAGGAAATGAAAGAGGATCAAGATCTCCATCAAGTTTTGTTCTTCATCACCAACTCATCTCTAAGTTCATTACCAACCCTAGATCACCAAGATCCAAGTGTTACCTCCAAGTTTCTTGATTCATTGGAGTTCTAAACACCTAGTATACCTTCTATTCTCTTTTCCTCACATGAATTCAACCCCTAATCTACAAATTTACGTCGATCTAGAAAACCCTAGTTCGCTAGTTCTGCGAAGTGCGGACTAGTCCGGCCTTCTGCAGACTAGTCTGATTTTCCTTGTTAAATTGCGTCGAATTAATTCTAAAATTGATTTGAATCAACTCCAAACCTATATAAACTTGTTAAAATCTATTAGAACTAATTAGTGATCATTAAAGGCAATTTATTAACAAGTTCTACCTTGCATTTTCATCAATCATGCATGTCATGTCATGTTGAGTAATATTTGTGCACTCTTTCATTGTGTTTCTTGTCTTGTATGTTTATTGTGCGGATTAGACGGATTTGCGCTACAGAGTGCTGCGGAGGATCTACAACACCAAGAGTTTGAAGGCTTTGATCCTAATCAACCGCAAGAGCAAGGCAAGTGTCCTTGAAACGTATTGATCCTGTTTTGAAATAAATGTTTTGTTTGCAAAACTGCATGCTTGTGTTAATTTGATGGAAAATCCTATGGAAGGAAGTTTACTAGATTTGTTAACCACCCTTGTCACCTGGAATATATGGTAGAGAGTCGGGATGGGATTTTTACCTTTTGCTTCGCTTAATCAACTGGGATGGGAAAACAACTATACCACTTAATTTAATTATGCATGGATGAGATTATGGTTAACATGAACTGGTTAATATCATATGGTAATGGGTGATCTAAGCAAGCCTGGTATGTGTATGGGTTGGATGTTATGGTGGTTTTGCTTGCTTTAGATCTAACGACCGGTTCGTGGAGTGACCATCCAGGATTTACAGTGCCACCACGAGGCCAAGTATGGGTGCGGTGTAGCTGATTAATTAGGGCTTTGCCAGTGCTATTTGGACCATTAAGGATGCTCGGGGAAGGGGTAGTCGGATTGGGTTTGTTGATGATTGGTGGGACTACCCTGGGATGCGAATGGCTCAACAGGGGGCCCTTGGCTGAAGATGTGCTCGGTGGGAGACATCGCCACCGGTGAAACCTCAGTGAGGTCTAAATAGGCTAGTAATCCCTTTGCAGAGGCTATTTTGTGATCTCTTGGCCACACATCTAAGGAAGTGTGAGACAACATAATTGATATTCTATAATCATCGAAAGGTGATGAAATCACAAACACGTGGGTAAAGCGGTACAACCTCTGCAGAGTGTGTCTAAAACTATCATGATAGTCGTGCTCCCGGTTATGAGCAACCTGGAACCTCACATGATTAGAGGAAACTTGGTATTGGGATGGTTTTTGGGATGGTTACGGTTTGGTAATGGTTATGGCTCATTTTGGATTAATTTCTAGTATTGAATATGGTTATTGGCAAATGGTGAAATCCGGAATTATTGATGATGGTAATGAATTCAGACTGGTATTATGATATTACTTATGATTATGATGGGTTTTCTTCACATACATGTAATATATTGCTTTCCAAATGTTTTAATGTACTTTTCAGCACTCAACCATTATTATTGTTGCCATTTGAATCAGCCACATGTCATACTTTCCACACTTGCTGAGTACGACATGTACTGACTCATGCAATCCCCCCCCCCAACAGTTGCAGGTCAGGATTGGGAGTTTAATGGCGATAATGCGGAGTTCTAGGCCGTGTCTACCGTCAGCTTTGCCTGTGGTGTTTTGGAGCTGCGCTATACCATATCACTTATGTTGCCTAGCTGTTTAGTTTGCTTATTTAGTTTATTTCCGCTGCATTAGTTGAACTTGTCATTAATATTCATTAGAGTTTTTATTCGAGAATAATATGGTTTGTGCAATAAAAATTTGGTTAATTAATCTTGTTCTGTGATAATTTTCTGTATACTCTTTTGTGAATGCACTCGTGTATGTGTGTTGAACATCCTGGGCACACATATGTGTTCACTTGGTTCATTTTCGGAACCGGGTGTCACAGCTACTAGTAGCAAATGCTATGTGCTTTGCTATCCCCAATTTTTGCTACATTATTGTCGTTTCTATTGCAAAATAGTTGTTGAAAATTAACCGTTAGAAATGCAACCGTTGAAAAATAGTCGTTAGAAATATAACCATTGAAAAATACCCATTAGAAATACAAACGTCACAATATAGCCATTGCAACAATGCTATTTGAATTTTAAAATAATTATTACATATTAATAAAATATGAAAATTTTTAATATAGCACATCATATAGCAAACGGGTTGGAGATGTTCATAGAATGAGATGCTAAATCTGGATAGCATATTTGCTATTTGAAAGAATAGCAAACTAAAAATAGCAAACGGGTTGGAGATGCCCTTAGAAGATTGGTGGAAAATAATACGAACTTATAAGAAAAAGGAGAAGAAGAAAAAGGATGGCGCGCGTTTTGATACATGAACCGTGACACTACTGACATCCATCTTCATTGGCCAGTTCCCGATTCCGCTGATCTCTCCAGCATGTATTCACACTAGCTACTCTCTGGTGACTGGACCCAGGGTATCCTGTGGCCCACCCGGCATATCCAGTGGGTGGGCTACTGAGAAATGTTGTTGTTGTTGTATGTGGTGTTAGGTTGAGACAATGCAACTTGTGGTCATAACGATAAGAATTAAAAATTAGAAAGAGTATATAAGATTTAAAAATCTTCATTACTATCTTTACTCTGGGCTCGGGCCCGTCAAGTTCGGAAACTCCTCCGCTCATATCGTAACTGCATCTGTTATATATCCAGGCCCGTTTCCAATTAAAATCCAAACTAAAGGTGTAGACGAAGGTTTTGCAGAAGAGAGAGAGTTGTGTCGCGCTGCCGCAGACGGCAACCGTAGGGACGACAAGGAGAGAGACCCAATGGCGGGGACTCAGGTGTACAACATGACGTTCGAGGAAGACGTGATCACCACCACTGTGACGTCCTCCGGCAAGGCCGTGGAGGACTGGCTCGACGAGGTCCTCTCTGTCCACCGTCGGCGCCTTCACAAGCTCGTCGTCAGGCTCGACATCAAGTGGAGCCACAGCTACTCCGCCGACCAGAACCCCGGCACCGTTCTGCAGCTCTGCGTCGCTCGCTGCTGCCTCATCTTCTAGGTCATCCATGCTGACTACTTCCCCGACGAGCTGGAAGATTTCCTCGGTGATTCCGACTACCGCTTTGTCGGTGTCGGCGTGGAGGGTGACGCCGACATACTTTGGAAGGGCTGGCAGATGAAGGTGGCCAAAATAGTGGATCTGGCCGAGCTCGCGGCGGAGGAGATGGATTGCCCGAGCCTCCGCCACGCGGGGCTGAAGGACATCGTGAGCGCCGTGATGGGCTCTGACATGGAGAAGCCTTACGGGGTGAGGATGAGCAACTGGGACGCGTACAATCTCTCCGGCGAGCAGATCAGCTATGCGTGCATCGACGTCTTCGTCTCCTTCGAGGTCGGCGGCAAGCTGCTCTCCGGCGACTACTGATCTTATCACCGAGTTTGCGGATCGGCTGCCGTTGATCATCTCGGCATATGGAATTCGTAGGTGCATCGCTCAAGTTCTAGCTTTTGTGCTTGTGCGCCCAATCTCTCATAAAATTATTTTTTATTGAGGAAACACTAAATCTTGCTTTTAAAAACATGCATGTTATTTCACATGCATCGAGGTCTTTCACATGCATGTTAGTTGTCCATGCATGCTACACCCCAAACATGATCAACGAGCCTCAAACATGATGATCTCTCAACAAAAAAGAGAACACGTAATGTCAGCAAACATGATCGAGGTCTTTCACATGTATGTTAGACGTACATATGCTACGTCCCAAACATGTATTCCTAGAATAGAATAATATTTCATACCATGTATATATATTTCTATATTTATCATATTCTCTACCATGCATGTGTGTTTGCTCTCAACCTACAGTATATGGCAGTTTAACTACCACACTAATGAAGAATATTATCCTGTCATCAATAGAGATAACAAATTTGACACAAGGATGTTCCCTCGACGGTACGAGGATAGAATGTGGACTACCATCGTCTAATAAGCACACAACTCTCACTATGTACGTACGTGGTTCATCAAATTAATCGATCGCATGCTGCCATTATGTATCGTTGTACTCGTCTTTTAAAGAAACAACAGACGTAGGCGCTAGCCGCTATGTGTTCTGATTTTAGGAACAAATGAACACACTTGTGAAAACACATGCGATAACCGAGAGGAGGCAAACCGCAGTTTGGAGTAACTCTGACTGACAATTCAAAAGCACAATTTTTGAAGCATCCGATCATCTCCACTCACGCGCTTAGACGATGACCCGCTATAAAGGCACACCTTCCTCTTCTTCTTCGCCACACCTCTCGATCGATTTTAGCCTCCAAACTTCCCCTCTTGCTTCTCCGCCGCACCACCGTCGACCACCTCTCTCTCTTTGTTTGCACCTCCGTCACCGCACAAATGGGTAGCCCTGCACTGAAGTGCTCGAGGTCATCGACGTCCTCTGAACCTCCTTCTCCGTTTCTATCGCCGCCAAGGCCGGTGGAACTGGAGGCGGCGCCCGCACCTCCTCCACTCCTGTCTCCGACCGCAGCGCCCGCACCTCTTCCATCCGACTATGATGAGATTGTCCGCCTCATGGAGGAAAGCATCGACAAACTCGATGGTAAGCTTAAGGAGGTCACTGGTAGCCTGTTTGCCGTCGACGTTCAAGCAAAAGCGCTCCACAAAATGGCGCATGATGTATTTCACAATACATCTCACTCCTTTCGCCAACTGGGACTTGGTGTCCTTCCCCACCACGCCAGCATGGACTCCACCGGTACTACATCTTCGAGTTAGGCTTTGTTGCCGCTCATCTCGACTGCCTCTACGAGACGATCGGTGAGGAGGTCGGGGAGGGGTTTCGCGAGCAACTCGTGGAGGCCGTCAGCTGCAAGAAGTTCGATCTGGTGTTGGAGGATGCTCCGCCGGTGGTTGCGGCGGAAGCGGAGGCGCCGCCGGTGGAGGCGCCGCCGACAGAGGCGGAAGCGGCGACGGAGGCAGCGGTGGAGTAGAGTAGGATGAGTAGTAGTTTTTTCTTTTGTTTTCTATGTGTTTTTTTTGTTTGTAATATATGTGTTTTTTTTCTGTTAATGAAAAATGTTTTTATTTTATGTTCATGAACAATGTGTCCTACTCCAGTACATGCACTAACGAAAAACTCCTCCTTTTATAAAAAACATTGCATACGGAAAATTAACACATTAGTAATATTATACTCTATCTAATAAATACTCCCTCCTTATTCTTTTATTTGACGTTTTGGACAGAGCATTGAACTAACATTAGTAGGACGTGACCACTCCCACCCACTGGCCTGGCCCTAGGCAGTAGCCCACAAATTTTCTGCGACCCTGCCGCACAGCATCGCGCTTGCGCCCCCGCCTCGCACGCCGTCCGATCAAAATCGCATAATCGTGGGAGCGGGACACGTGGGATTTCCATCCTTCGGTGTCCAGACAACAAACCCAGCGTGAAGCGAAGGATCTCAGCGGGATTTCCATGGGACAGCGTGCGGGGCGGGGCACACGCGCGATGTTGTGCTACAGGGCCGCAGAAAATTTATTTTTGCCCGCCTAGGCCCAGAGCCGGGCCTGCCTTTAAGACCATCCACAGTGGTTCATGGTAAAGCTTTAGGCTGTGTTTGGGAGCAAAGTTTTTCAATACTAAAGTTTTGGAAATCATAGTTTTTAAAATGACATGGCAATACCAAAGTACGTATTTCAGTAACACAGTTTTGTAATACCACGACTTTGCAATACATAGGCCTGTTTGGTTGACAAACACCATTCTGTAAAAAATACCATAGTAATCTCAAATACCACGGTATTGCTAATTGCTCTAAAACTCCAAAAATACCGTGTTCCCAAACACCAAAATCGAATTCTCTGCGGCCTTTCCGCACAGCCATCTTTGTGCGACCCTACCCAGATGGTTGCCACGTACGTTCACGCTTCAAATCTTACAGCCAACGGCGCACTGCACGGTTCCAGTGACTGTACCACCCTGCCGTGATGATTGCAGCGCGCACAGGCACACGAACTCTATGTCCGAACTTTGCTCAGCGATCCGAATAACTCAGCGCTCGACATGCCCGATCCATCATCATGCACACGAGTAATATTATGAAATTATCAACTTTGATGATTCAATAATCCAATAAATTTTCATCCAACCTACCAACAAAAAATTGGATCGTCCAGTCCATCCAACCAAACGTTAATTTGGATGATCCAAGACATAAAGAAATGGATGATCTATTTCCAATCGAACTTCGGCGTCAAACCAAACGCAATTGATGACTGAGCACTTTGTCACATGTCACTAGAGTGTACGCACAAATGACAAATACCCGGCCTCAACACCGGGTTTAGGGTGCATTGTGGACTAACCACATGACCCGACCAAACACTCACGTAATTACCATACACCTGCAAGAGCAACCATCTGGCCGCATCCACCAACGCATCCTGATCCTGCGAAAGGATGACGAGCAGCGGCAGGTGAACACGTTGCAGTGGCGGTGCAATGGAAAACGGTGGCAGTGGAGGCGGAGGTAGCAGCGGAGGTGGACAAGTCCTCCTCCGAGTAGAGTAGGATGAGTAGTAGTTTTTTCTTCTATTTTCTATGTGCTTTTTTCTTGTTTGTAATATATGTGTTGTTTTTATTTTAATGAAAAATGCCTTTATTTTATGTTCATGAACAATGTGTCCTACTCCAGTACATGCACTAACGAAAAACTCCTCCTTTTATCAAAAAACATCGCATATGGAAAATTAACACATTAGTAATATTATATTGTATCTAATAAATACTCCCTCCTTATTCTTTTATTTGACGTTTTGGACAAAGCATTGAACTAACATTAGTAGGACGTGACCACCCCCACCCACCGGCCTGGCCCTAGGCAGTAGCCCACAAATTTTCTGCGACCCTGCCGCATAGCATCGCGCGTGCGCCCCCGCCTCGCACGCCGTCCGATCAAAATTGCATAATCGTGGGAGCGGGACACGCGGGATTTCCATCCTTCGATGTCCAGACAACAAACCCAACACGAAGCAAAGGATCTCAAAAGGATTTCCATGGCACGGCATGCGGGGCGGGGGCGCACGCGCGACGTTTTGTGGCAGGGCTGCAGAAAATTTGTTTCCGCCCACCTAGGCCCAGAGCCAGACCTGCCTTTAAGACCATCCGTAGTTGTTCACGGTAAAGCTTTAGTCTGTGTTTGGGAGCACAGTTTTTCAATACTAAAGTTTTGGAAACCACAGTTTTTAAAATGACATGGAAATACCAAAGTACGTATTTCAGTAACACAGTTTTGTAATACCACGATTTTGCAATATATAGGACTGTTTGGTTGACAAACACCATTCTGTAAAAAATACCTTAGTAATCTCAAATACCACGGTATTGCTAATTGCTCTAAAACTCCAAAAATACTGTGTTCCCAAACACCAAAATTGAATTCTCTGCGGCCCTTCCGCACAGCCGTCTCTGTGCGACCCTGCCCAGATGGTTGCCACGTACGTTCACACTCCAAATCTTACAGCCAAGGGCGCACTGCATGGTTACCGTGACTATACCACCCTGCCCTGATGATTGCCACGTACGCGAGCGCATCGAATCATGCAGCACGCACGGGCACACGAATTCCACGTCCGAACTTTGCTCCGCGATCCGAATAACTCGGCGCTCGGCATGCACGATCCATCATCATGCACACGAATAATATTATGAAATTATCAACTTTGATGATTCAATAATCCAATCAAGTTCCATCAACCTACCAACAAAAAATTGGATCGTCCAGTCCATCCAACCAAACGTTAATTTGGATGATCCAAGACATAAAGAAATGGATGATCTATCTCCAATCAAACTTCGACGTCAAACCAAACGCAATTGATGACTGAGCACTTTGTCACATGTCACTAGAGTGTACGCACAAATGACAAATACATGGCCTCAACGCCAGGTTTAGGGTGCATCGTGGACTAACACACGACCTGACCAAACACTCACGTAATTACCATACACCTGTAAGGGCAACCATCTAGCCGCATCCACCAACGCATCCTGACCCTACGAAAGGATGACGAGCAGCGGTAGGTGAACATGTTGCAGCGGCGGCGCAATGGAAAATGGTGGCAGCGGAGGCGGAGGCGGAGGTGGACAAGTCCTCCTCCGAGTAGAGTAGGATGAGTAGTGGTTTTTTTTTGTTTTCTATGTGTTTTTTCTTGTTTGTAATATATGTGTGGTTTTTATGTGAATGAAAAATGTCTTTTATTTTATGTTCGTGAACAATGTGTCCTACTCCAGTACATGCACTAACAAAAACTCCTCCTTTTATCAAAAAACATCGCATATAGAAAATTAACACATTAGTAATATTATAGTGTATCTAATAAATACTCCCTCCTTATTCTTTTATTTAACGTTTTGGACAAAGCATTGAACTAACATTAGTAGGACGTGACCATCCCCACCCACCAGCCTGGCCCTAGGCAGTAGCCCACAAATTTTCTGTGACCCTGCCGCACAGCATCGCGCATGCGCCCCCGCCTCGCACGACGTCCGATCAAAATCGCATAATCGTCGGAGCGAGACACGCGGGATTTCCATCCTTCGGTGTCCAAACAACAAACCCAGCGCGAAGCAAAGGATCTCAGCGGGATTTCCATGGGACGGCGTGCAGGGCGGGGGTGCACGCGCGACGTTGTGTGGCAGAGCCGTAGAAAATTTATTTCCGCCCGCCTAGGCCCAGAGCCGGGCCTGCCTTTAAGACCATCCACGGTGGTTCACGGTAAAGCTTTAGGCTGTGTTTGGGAGCACAATTTTTCAATACTAAAGTTTTGGAAACCACAATTTTTAAAATGACATGGCAATACCAAAGTACGTATTTCATAACACAGTTTTGTAATACCACGATTTTGCAATACATCGGACTGTTTGGTTGACAAACACCATTCTGTAAAAAATACCACAGTAATCTCAAATACCACGATATTGCTAATTGCTCTAAAACTCCAAAAATACCGTGTTCCCAAACACCAAAATCGAATTCTCTGTGACCCTTCCGCATAGCCATCTCTGTGCGACCATGCCCAGATGGTTGTCACGTACGTTCACGCTCCAAATCTTACAGCCAAGGGCGCACTGCACGGTTCCTGTGACTGTACCACCCTGCCCTGATGATTGCCATGTATGCGAGCTCATCGAAACTTGCAGCGCGCACGGGCACACAAACTCCACGTCCGAACTTTGCTCAGCGATCCGAATAACTCGGCACTCGGCGCGCATGATCCATCATCATGCGCACGAATAATATTATGAAATTCTCAACTTTGATGATTTGATAATCCAATCAAGTTTCATCCAACCTACCAACAAAAAATTGGTTCGTCCAATCCATCCAACCAAACGTTAATTTGGATGATCCAAGACATAAAGAAATGGCTGATCTATCTCCAATCGAACTTCGATGTCAAACCAAACGCAATTGATGACTGAGCACTTTGTCACATGTCACTATAGTGTACGCACAAATGACAAATACACGGCCTCAACACCGGGTTTAGGGTGCATCGTGGAATAACCACATGAACCGACCAAACACTCACGTAATTACCATACACCTGTAAGGGCAACCATCTAGCCGCATCCACCAACGCATCCTGACCCTACGA
This sequence comes from Tuctoria greenei, assembly GCA_036927565.1. Lineage (NCBI taxonomy): Eukaryota > Viridiplantae > Streptophyta > Magnoliopsida > Poales > Poaceae > Tuctoria > Tuctoria greenei. Next base: position 49,284,258 of record JAYESD010000009.1, read on the forward strand.
AAGGATGACGAGCAGCGGTAGGTGAACATGTTGCAGCGGCGGCGCAATGGAAAATGGTGGCAGCGGAGGCGGAGGCGGAGGTGGACAAGTCCTCCTCCGAGTAGAGTAGGATGAGTAGTGGTTTTTTTTTGTTTTCTATGTGTTTTTTCTTGTTTGTAATATATGTGTGGTTTTTATGTGAATGAAAAATGTCTTTTATTTTATGTTCGTGAACAATGTGTCCTACTCCAGTACATGCACTAACAAAAACTCCTCCTTTTATCAAAAAACATCGCATATAGAAAATTAACACATTAGTAATATTATAGTGTATGTAATAAATACTCCCTCCTTATTCTATTATTTAACGTTTTGGACAAAGCATTGAACTAACATTAGTAGGACGTGACCATCCCCACCCACCAGCCTGGCCCTAGGCAGTAGCCCACAAATTTTCTGTGACCCTGCCGCACAGCATCGCGCATGCGCCCCCGCCTCGCACGACGTCCGATCAAAATCGCATAATCGTCGGAGCGAGACACGCGGGATTTCCATCCTTCGGTGTCCAAACAACAAACCCAGCGCGAAGCAAAGGATCTCAGCGGGATTTCCATGGGACGGCGTGCAGGGCGGGGGTGCACGCGCGACGTTGTGTGGCAGAGCCGTAGAAAATTTATTTCCGCCCGCCTAGGCCCAGAGCCGGGCCTGCCTTTAAGACCATCCACGGTGGTTCACGGTAAAGCTTTAGGCTGTGTTTGGGAGCACAATTTTTCAATACTAAAGTTTTGGAAACCACAATTTTTAAAATGACATGGCAATACCAAAGTACGTATTTCATAACACAGTTTTGTAATACCACGATTTTGCAATACATCGGACTGTTTGGTTGACAAACACCATTCTGTAAAAAATACCACAGTAATCTCAAATACCACGATATTGCTAATTGCTCTAAAACTCCAAAAATACCGTGTTCCCAAACACCAAAATCGAATTCTCTGCGACCCTTCCGCATAGCCATCTCTGTGCGACCATGCCCAGATGGTTGTCACGTACGTTCACGCTCCAAATCTTACAGCCAAGGGCGCACTGCACGGTTCCTGTGACTGTACCACCCTGCCCTGATGATTGCCATGTATGCGAGCTCATCGAAACTTGCAGCGCGCACGGGCACACAAACTCCACGTCCGAACTTTGCTCAGCGATCCGAATAACTCGGCACTCGGCGCGCATGATCCATCATCATGCGCACGAATAATATTATGAAATTCTCAACTTTGATGATTTGATAATCCAATCAAGTTTCATCCAACCTACCAACAAAAAATTGGTTCGTCCAATCCATCCAACCAAACGTTAATTTGGATGATCCAAGACATAAAGAAATGGCTGATCTATCTCCAATCGAACTTCGATGTCAAACCAAACGCAATTGATGACTGAGCACTTTGTCACATGTCACTATAGTGTACGCACAAATGACAAATACACGGCCTCAACACCGGGTTTAGGGTGCATCGTGGAATAACCACATGAACCGACCAAACACTCACGTAATTACCATACACCTGCAAGAGCAACCATCCGGGCGCATCCACCAACGCATCCCGACCCTGCAAAAGGATGACGAGCAGGGGCAGGTGAACATGTTGCAGCGGCAGTGCAATGGAAAACGGTGGCAGCAAACGGCGACGTATCTGGATGTTGGCGTAGTCGACCTCGCACATCTTCCATGAGTCGTTCACCTTATGCGGCGAGCTGAACCACACTAGCAGGAACTCCTCGATTTCGCAGTCGAAGCATGACTTGGAGAAATGGACCACCAACGCATCCCGACCCTGCGAAAGGAAGACGAGCAGCGGCAGGTGTACACCATGCAGCAGCGGTGCAATGGAAAACGGTGTCAACGAACGGCGACATACCTAGATGTTGGTGTAGTCGACCTCGCACATCTTCCGCGAGTCGTTCACCTTTCAACGGAAAGCCATGCAGGTGCTTCGTCCACAGCCGGAACGCCGCATCTGGCGATGTGACGTTGACAAAGCAGTAGCCCTTGTTGGCCTCGGACCTTGGCAAATGCAACAAACGAGGTTAAGTATCAATCAGTAAAAGATCGGAGCTTGATTAGTATAATCATATATTTTAAAGCATAGGCGTGGTACTTGAAGTCAAATGGAACATGAGTAAAATCGTAAAATCGACTTTACGCTGCCCACTGCAATTTTTGCGCTCTCCTCGGCGCAGTGCTGGTCAATGATGTTCATTACTTTTTGCCTCCTGTGGAAAATGATGTAAAACATCAAGTATTAACACATCAACAAATATGAGGGGGAGAATACCAACACGCAGATTTAAAAGTATATTGCGGATCATCAGCGTCGTCAGTCCAGAAGCAGGGTCGAAGTGGTGTTGTGGCCGCCGCGAACTCAAGAACGGATGAGGAGAAGGCTCATCGCCAATGGATCGAGGGGACGGAAGCTACACGGCCGCTATCGGCAATGAGCCTTCCCCTCCGTCAATTCTCGAGTCGGGGGCGGGCCAGCGGCGGGGGCGCAGGGGCGGCGGGCCGGCGGCGAAGCCGGGGGTGCGGCAGGCGACGTTGTGCGGCAGGACTGTAGAAAATTTATTCCCGCCCGCCTAGGCCTAGAGTCGGGCCTGCCTTTAAGACCATCCTCAGTGGTTCACGGTAAAGCTTTAGGCTGTGTTTGGGAGCACAATTTTTCAATACTAAAGTTTTGGAAACCACAGTTTTTAATATGACATGGCAATACCAAAGTACGTATTTCAATAACACAGTTTTGTAATACCACAATTTTGCAATACATAGGACTGTTTGGTTGACAAACACCATTCTGTAAAAAATATCATAGTAATCTCAAATACCACAGTATTGCTAATTGCTCTAAGACCATCCATAGTGGTTCACTGTAAAGCTTACTGGACTGGAAATATAGAGTAGATTACTGGAAGTATAGAGTTAGTGTCCTGAGTGAAATGCTAGAAGTATAGAGAATATACTTGAAGTATAGAGGGATATAGAGTAAGTTTTAAAGGAAACCGCTGCGGATGGTCTAAAACTCCAAAATTACCGTGTTTCCAAACACCAAAATCGAATTCTCTGCGGCCCTTCCAGACACCCGTCTCTGTGCGACCCTGCCCAGATGGTTGCCACGTACGTTCACGCTCCAAATCTTACAGCCAAGGGCGCACTGCACGGTTCCCGCGACTGTACCACTCTACCCTGATGATTGCCACGTACGCGAGCGCACCGGATCTTGCAGGGCGCATGGGCACACAGGAACTCCACGTCCGAACTTTGCTCAGCGATCCGAATAACTCGACGCTCGGCATGCACGATCCATCATCATGCGCACGAATAATATTATGAAATTATCAAGTTTGATGATTCAATAATCCAATCAAGTTTCATCAACCTACTAACAAAAAATTGGATCGTCCAGTCCATCCAACCATACATTAATTCGGATGATCCAAGACATAAAGAAATGGATGATCTATCTCCAATCGAACTTCTACGTCAAACCAAACACAATTCATGAATGAGCGCTTTGTCACATG